>QODF01000026.1:2297211-2485049 GCA_024372805.1 Oostethus manadensis | reverse complement strand
TTTTTTTTTTATGTCTTCATTAATTTGTACAGCCGCGCTCGTTTAAAAAAAAAGTGGATTGCAATTGAGGAGCAAAGCCCCCCAGGCTGGCAGCTGACTTGAAATGAAATAGAATTCGGTGTCTCCGTGCTGGCTGGTTTGAAAGCGCAACAAAGCACTACTTTGATTGCTTGCTGCAGTGCGTGGAGGCAGGCCAGCAGCGCAATTAAATGGCTTCAACTCGCTGCAAACTGGTAAACAGAGTCAAGACGGTGACTGTTGGATTTATGCTTTGCTTTCTTACATTTGCAACGTGTGTCGCTGGCATTTCCCTCGCTGCGCTTTTTTGCAATTCATTTAGAAGGAACTGAAGTCAGTTAAGGCGAGGCTTTGACTGGCCAAACAGGGATTTGACGGGTTTCGGCTATTTTATGTATAAACACCACCGACACAGAATGGGGGAACCAAGTCAAACCCAGCAATTCTCCAACCTTGATTGTGGTGTATGTGCTGTAACAAAGGCGGGGCAATGCAAGTGTAGTCCCGTCCACCATATCGTGATGGCAGTAGACACACTTCTTCCACCTTGTTGTGCTGAAAGTAGGGCTATCAATCGATTAAAATATTTGATCGTGATTAATTACACTTTGTTCAGAGTTAACACATAATTAACCGCATTAACTTGTAGTTGCCTGTGACTGACTGGCGACCAGTCCAGGGTGTACCCCGCCTCTCGCCCAAAGTCTGCTGGGGTAGGCTCCAGCATCCCCGTGACCCTAATGAGGATAAGCGGTATAGAAAATGAATGAAAGAATGAATGAATAACTTGTAGTTGCCGTATTTTTACACAATATTTGTAAATATGCTAATATTGTTTATCTGATATTCACCTAATTAAGTATAGTATATATTAAACTTATATAATATATCTATCTATCTGTTTAATACAATATATAGATATCAGTATAGTTCATATAATTATTTTACATCAATGACATCAATGACTCAGGACTTGACTTGGACTTTATTCTGATGACTTCAACATACGGCAGTGTGTGAGTGTGTATGAAAATGTATTCAACTGACGAGGTTGTTATCCTTTGTTCTCCAGCTAAACGACATATTTTCCCTTAGAATCTGCCCTCTTGAATTATTAGTTCGGGGTGGTTAGGGGCTAGGGGGTGACAGGCAAGGAGTTCAACGTTACTGCAGACCTGCCAACATTCCCAAATTTCTCCTACCCAACATGCAATTTGACTCTAGAAATACACTTGTGTGCTTCACAGCTCTCCATTTTGCCAACTCGAAACTGGTTCAGGTTCAAGTTCAGTCTGTGCAATAGAGATAAATAAACAGATATTATCAGTTTCTAAGCAGTAACTTGCGGGGTGTACTTTTCCTGAAAGTCATGCCCAATCTCGAATTCAGGAGTGTTCAATTTCTCTAGTCTCAGGGGGTCTCCTTCTTTTCCCCTCTGATCCAAGAAGTACTCCATTACTTAATTGGAAGCGTTAAGAGGGTGCTTTTCCTCTCCCCATTTGCTGCAATCTCCATTAGACCAACACTTTGTCACAAATCCACTGGGGCGCCTATGACACTTCTGACCATCCATCCATGGTGACTTTGGACGCTGGTATATCTGCGTCGGCATGTTAATTTATCCATTTTTGCATGGGTAGCAATGGCACTCTGTCTGGTGTGTGTTCAGTCGTTTGTCCCTCCTGCTTTAGATCAGGACGGCACCAGGTTGCCTTGTCAGCTTTGATAAACAGCCACACCTCCACAAACTAGCCCATTGCCGACACGAAAAGGTCTCATCATTGTTCCATATGCTCACCTTAATGGTGTGTTAGATGTTGATCATCAGTGTCACACAATCGGAACTGGTTTTGCTTTGCATTTGTTTAAATAAAGCATAAAGTCACAAAAAAAGAGACGTCATTTTAATGCTACAGCGGGTCTTTGGAAACGTAAGGTGAAGTGAACCCAACCACACCGGAATTCACTTGTGACCGAACCGGACGCCACGTCTTCAAGCCAGTTTGTTGTGCACCCGGTTTTGGATGCTAGAGCAATTGAAACCGATTTGGTTTTAACCGAACCAAACCCAACAAGTGGGAACACAAGCTAAGACAGTTGTAAACATTGTGCCCCGTTTTAAAAACAGTAAACTTGCCAAAAGTGGCCCACCGGTCCGCGTGTCGTTTCTCTTCCAGCGGTATGTGGCCGTAACAAAAGGCTGTCCACTTGGAGCAAAACTGCAGAACAGTCATAAATAAATCTTTCAAAACCGGACATTCTCTTATTGAATTGTCACTCGTTAACTTGTTCATTTACACCTTCACTGAGTCACAGGTGAGCATCTACAGCTCGACATGAGCACTGCTCCTTTGCCGAGCTGCAGACATTAGTCATGAACATCAACAATAAACCATTAAAAACTGAGTTTTCCTGAATGGGAAATTGTAAACCAAGATCTTATTTTCATTGTGCTCATAGTTTTGACTATTTTCATTTCATTTTGATTTGTGAAGAGGTTTCATTTGGAAGGAGACAAGTTTTTTAACCTAAATATTTTGCACAAAGTTATATAAAGGTGTCACGTGATCTTGCAAGATTTAGATTTTAGATTTTGGATTTCTTGTTTAAGAGGAAAAATGTCTCATGGGAACATTTGCTTTATGAGGGTACATTTCTATCAGAATGTGAACTATGGCATCGCCACTGTGAATGATAATGAGGCCCCATGGGAACCGCACATGAAGTGCTTAGTGCACACTATAAACCTTGCAATCCAAGCAGCACTCGGTGTTCCCGGGGTCACTCATTTGATCCCGACGAGTGGCTGTTTTTTATCGTCAGAGTTAAAAACAGCATCTAGGTTAAACAGCACTTCCTTCTTCGGCACATCATGGGAACTTTTAGTGTAAACATAAAACAAATATCCACTGCAATCAGTTTTACGTGTGTCTTGTCTGCATGTGGAAAGTAGTTTTGGAAAGAAGTTTAACGGTTAAACCCATCACGCTAAGGTCAAGTACGCAAAGTTCTAAAACATTTCAGAATGTACCGACAATGTTTTGTGACTCACTGAAATAAAAAAGTTTGCCCAGTCCTACATCATAGGACTATAATATATGCCAAAACGTCCTGCAACACAACCACTCGGACAGACTTGGTGTAACTCTTCCCGTAATCTGTTGGTTGTTCCCACTCAAACCGGCTCAGAGCAGCACTTTCTCATTGCTAAAAGGGAAAATCTCACCCATATCAACCCTTGTTCTTCTGTTCCTACACACTGTTCCGACAGTCAGTCCACCTTTAGGCCTGGATGTGGTTAACTCTGCTGCACCATTTACTATGAGCTAACCTGCAAAACAGCGGCACGCACTACGTAACGCGCTGTTAATTAATTGACTGACTGCGTGAGTAATTACGTACCAACAAGATGCGATCATTGGCTGGCCAGTGTTAGTCATTGTGTTTTATGTTACCTTCCGCTTGTTGTCGCCTGTCACTCACGGAGTTGCATTGCATTTTGGTGCAGAATAAACTGTTCTGTGTTTATTTTAGTTACAGTGCAGGTTAGTTCAGAGAAGGACACTGCACTGAGAAAGGGAACGTTGCATATAAGTATATACAAGTACTGCTTAAATGTCTGTTTAAGGAGTTAACAGGCAGGGAGCGGCTACTGATGAGCAATTTGTTAAAAACACAGCGTTAACTTCATCGACTGTGGATAATGGCAGTAATTTATCAAGACCGAGTGGACTTATCTGTATTTTTTTTCACAATGGTGCCGAGTCAATAATTTTACCTCCGAAGTGTGCAGCGTTACCTTGCGGGTGTGATGAAAGGCGAGATATGTTGTCCCCAGTTCACACCTGTACTGCGTTAAAGGGGTTTGATTAAAATTAGCCAAAGGTTGCCAGGGTAAAAGCACCCTTAGGGTCTCTCACTTACATCCATGACTTTAGTGGTCTTCTCCCCTTATACGATAACTCCTGTCCCAACCACGAACTGTATTGCCTAAGGAATTAAGCCTCATTGGTCGCCTGTGGAGGAATTAAGCCTCATCTCCTCATTGGTCGAGCCTGTCACACTCTTCTCTAACACTTTGCCACATGTTCTCAAGGTTCCTGTCTAAAGCCTCTTGTTGTCCACATGTCACCACTACACTACTACTTGTAGCATGTGGAAGGCAGACACGGACCACCCATGTTGGGAGCAGGACTAAGGGGTCACATAAGCAGAGGGCCGGTTAGGGTTCCCTGGAGGTTCCCGACATGTGCAAGAAAGTCATCCCCAGAACTGGTTTAGTCTTGCTCAATCACGTGGTAAGAAAATGATCAATTATTGCTCACAAGATTCAGTCTGTTTCCTCCAGCCAAACATCACCGCATTACTCACGTCTTGTCCCCATACAGCATCATTCACATTGCTATGGCTCCTAATCAATAAAACAGTAGCAATTCAATAAATATCTGCTGGGTGCTTTTAAAGGGGACTTATTGTACTAATTTGTCAATTGCTGTTCTGGCGCCCTACCAATGTGTAGCCTACAGTACAAAGCATTTATCTCCCATTGTTCCTTCCCGCTGTACTTCTGCGCCTTTTACTATCTGTCTTAAACAGGTTATTGTCTGTTCAATGGGAAACAGGCCTCCAGCAGATGGTTCCATTTGTTAATACGGCGAGTGGCAGCAAAATAGGAAACATTAGAGCAGTTTAAAGCCTTGAAAAGCCCAAAAAATAATCACACAAAAGGTTGGTCCACTTTTGAATAGAGCTCAATAAGGCATCCGTAACAAACACTCGACGTCAAGCGAGAACCAAAGAAAGAGTGAATGTTTTTGTATGCTGAGTGCTTTTCGAAATGAGTCACACTGATTGGACTCAACGGGTTAAAGACGTGTTTTGGCATCTAGTTTTTATTCACAATTCTCCGCTGCTTCTAAGCAACATTTATAAATACAAATACACAGAAAGCCCAAAGCCTTATTTACAAGGCCTCCTCTTCAAAGTCATTCTCAGGGATATAAACACATAGCCACTGAAAAACAAATTATTACTAGAATTTGGTTGAAACCAACTTTTTTAAATGCATGTAACCGCCTTTATCAGATCGTGTTTGACCTTTTAAGGATTTGATCAACATAGTAAGATGAGATGCGATTGGAAACCAGTTCCCTCCTGCATGCATACCTAGCATTGATTGAGCGGCCTTTATTTATGTCTTTACGTCTTACGGCCTATACGTCTTTATTTCAGTGGTCCTCAAACGCACCACGATTGCGTGCGATTAGACCCAGAAGTGAAACTTAACCAGAACTTTCAGATAGACGTGTGTTTGTCCATTTCTTCCCTCCAGTATTATCGGCCAATGTGGGCATGATAATGTGATATCGGTTTTGGTTTTTCTGCCTATGACGATATAGTCGCTAAAGGTAAAGGTAAAAAGCATCGATTAAAAGAAGCATAAGTGGTATGTAGCGATTCGGAGGCACACAGCGTTGGCCAACAATTCAATTTGAAATGGTGCATGTACAGTAGGACTTCACATACTCGTGTGAAAATGGGAGAAACCAATTTATTTGGGCAATGCGACTAATTTGGTGCATGTAAACGTACTCTGTGTCCACTTCACTTGTGAAACCCACATTGTGCTTGCTTTTTCTCCATTGTATTCTTTCTCGAAAACTTTGCAGGGGGAAATTGTCTTCATCGGCTGTACATTTCAGATACGTCCGGACTGGACGGTTAGTACTGGTCGACTTTGCAACTGCTGGTTGTGGTGTTGTGTACTGACGTTTGTTTGTACCCCTCCGCCCTTCCACTGGTTCACAATGTAGCAGCAGCATTGAGGGAAGCAATACTAGATTGCGTTGTCAGCAAGGCCTCACAGTGACTTGTTTCCATCAAGTGTTTGTATTTCCCCTGCTGTGTTCAGTGCTATTCACCGACTATGTGACAGTGTCAATGTAGTACTGTGCCATATTTCTGCATAACTCTTTGCAAGGTAGCCTCTTTTACACAGGGATCCCACCAAATTGGGACATCAGAGCAGTTTTATTCGTTTATTCGACTCACCCATTTTGGACTCACCCATTAGTTCAATAATCATTTCATTTTCAATTACATTTGTATTGATATAGCTTTTACAAATCACAACACAAGTTATCTGAGGGCACTTTACACATCAACCAACTGAATCCAACATGAGCAAACGCTTGGTGACGGAGGCAAGGAAAACCTCTGACCAGAACCCAGGCTCTGTGGGGCGGCCGTTTGTC
The DNA here is from genome assembly GCA_024372805.1 of Oostethus manadensis. Lineage (NCBI taxonomy): Eukaryota > Metazoa > Chordata > Actinopteri > Syngnathiformes > Syngnathidae > Oostethus > Oostethus manadensis. The sequence continues at coordinate 2,478,777 of QODF01000026.1, read as the reverse complement.
TCGACCGGTTGGGTTAGGATAGAAAAACTAGTGTAAAGGGACTTCATCTTAGTCCAAAGGATAGGGAAGCATATCAGGAGAAACGGGTCAATCTAACTAATTAGAGTACAATATTGCAACAAGAGCTTTCACACAGCAACACAGCATCCCACAATCTATTAATAAAACGATGCAACATGTATCAATGTCTGGTGTAAAACCAAAATGTTTTTCTATTTTCTGTGCATTCTAAAGATATCAAAACAGCTAAAAAGAGGCAGCTAATTAATGCACCTAATTGGACACACCTATTCCGCCTAAAAAGTCCACCATATAAGTACAGTGAACCCTCGCTACTTCGCGGTTCGACTATCGCGGATTCACGACTTTGCGGATTTTTTTCCATTACAGTACGTATGTATATTATAAGAGACAATATATAGCGGATTTTCCGGAAAGTACTGTATGTACGTATTGTAGATATCTGTACATTACTGTAAAGGGTGGTTTGTTAACAGTACTACGGAAAGGGAGGGTTTTAAAAGTCTGAATACTAAATACCTGTTAAATAAATACTGTAAATATGGTGCCCCTACTTTGCGGATTTTAGCTAACCCGGCCAGTTCTGGAACCTATCTACCACGGTAAACGAGGGTTCACTGTACAGTGGTATGAAAAAGTTTGGGCATAATAATAATATAATTGTTGATAATTATCAGTTGATAACTGATAATTGTCAAGATTTTCCTTTATAAATCATTAGTTGTTTGGATCTGCAATTTCAGGTAAATATATTATATAGCAGATGAACAGAGTGAGAAGTGAAATTAAGTTTTTAGGATTAACAGAAATAATATATATTTTAACAAAATTAGGCAGGTTCATATATTTGGCCATCCTTGTTGATTGATTTGAATACATTTAGCAGTAATTATTGGAACGCAAATTTATTTGGTAAGCTCATTGACCCTTGACCTACATACAGAGGTCATGTCAGTCATGAGAAAGAATATTTAGGGCGGCCAATTACAAGTTGTTCTCCTTTTTGCATCTTCTCTGAAGTGTGGCAACCTGGGGGCCTCAAAACAACTGTCAAATGACCTGAAAACAAAGATTGTTCAATGTCCTGGTTTGGGAAAAGGATACAAAAAGCTAGCTCAGAAATTCCAGCTGTCAGTTTCCACCACGAGGAACATAGTGAGAAAATGAAAGACCACTATCACAGTTCTAGTTAAGGTCCGTAGTGGCAGGCCAAGAAAAATCTCAGACAAGCAGAGGCGAAGGATGGCGTGAACAATCAAACACAACCCACAGACATCTCCAAACACGGTGCTGTGGACTGATGAAACTAAAATCATTTTTTAGACGTAACAAAGGACGGCGCAGGCCGTAAAATTCAAAAAAAAAGTGCAGTTTTTTTTAAGGCTCTGATACTATCTCTGAAGGCAACAAATTGTCAGGTTGTCTTCATCCCCCTGTTAGATGCCTTTTGTACAGAACAGTGTTATGAGGGAATCTCAGATTTTACAGGATTTCCTTGACATATAACTGTTGGTCGGCCTTTGTAACACCTGTGATACCACCTTCCAAGGTGGATCATTGCATACCGGTGCAGTTTATACAGTCATACAATCTGAAAGGGGCTAGTATGCTGCCTACAGACTCTGCAAGTGCAAATCAGATCAGGAGTTGCTTTTCCAAACCACACAGTGCAAACAAAAATGACACGTCAGAACCATAACATCAGACCCGCTTTTGCCTTTTACGCAGAACCCATCAAAGTGAGATATTGCCACAACTGTTTGTGCTTACACACAGCAATGAGATTGTTTGGGTGTGACTATTTTTTTTCATTGATGATTTCTTGCCTGTGCATTTTGTACAGAACAGCATCGTGGAAAAAAGCGCTTCACTGACGCCTTTCCAAACCGTATACTGTAGTAGAAGCACTCAGGTTCTCCGTTTGGCTTAAACCATTTCTTACATCATCTTTGCCTTTCTATTTTCTTTCTTGACTCCCTTTTCTTTTTATCCATCCCACATAAGGGCAGCCCACCTTCTTCCATTTCCACTGGTGGTAGGCAGGTAGCCTGTGTGCTAAAAGCCTCGGCCCTCTTTGTTCTCGTCTGCGGACCACCCATAAGGCTGCTCTCTCGTTGACCTGGGAGAGATGAATAATTCACCCGGAGCACTGTCCCACCTCTGGTAACATCCCGACCCTCAGGCCTCCCGGTGGTTGCCTGGATGGACACTTTACACAATCCCACCAAGATTCAGTCACCTCTTCTCCACCACCTACCATCAAATATTTAAAACCATAGTGTGGATAAGGAGTCCCACACCCCTGCTTGTGTTTCCTAGCCTACATTGTGCTGTTCTTCCTAATTTTACCCTTTAGGTATGGCTGCCTGTGTGCCAACAGCCCCGTTATCTTGTTGAAATCTGTCTCTGAAAAAAAGACGTAAGCCTGAAAGATGAGGCACGTTCCCTCTTTGAGTCTGGTCAATATAGCTTTCCCTCACAATGATGAAGTATCTTTTCAATGTCTTGAAAACATCTGTGCAGCAAGTTTGTGGAATACTCATCTTGGCTCTGAATGCCCTTGCTGAAGCTTCGTATTGAGGTGATACAGTAGGCTGTATTAAAAATTAAAAATGTAAAAAGAAACCATATTGTGAAAGAGGAGTCACACGTCCCAGCCTGTCTTTCACATCCCACACTCACTTTCAATCCCTGCGCAATGACAACGGCGTTCTCTTTTATCGCTCAAATTTGTCTTAGAAAAGAAGACGCTCTGCATAGCACAATGCATGGAAAGCAGAGCTGACATTTCCTTTCATGGTTGCTAATAGTAGCAACACAGCTCAGCGACCTGCAGACTACAAGACTGAGAGGATACCTGCCGACACATATTTCCCTTGACCAGAAAGACACACTGAAATATGAGACACTCGCTCCTCCTCTTTCCGTGTTTTACAGTGCTGGTCAATATGGATGTCACATAGAATGATGGCCAAGTGTTTCTTTTAACCAAGAACCGCAATTTGCTTCGGCAGTTTGCATTTTTGCTGATCTGTTGTGAGTACTCGTATGGAAGGAGTTAAAACCTCTGGCATGTCTTCACTTTTTACTTACTGTAAATGCGATAGATACTCAATATGTGTGAGGGTAGTGATGGTCAAGCAAAGCAAAAATTGCAGATTAGACTCTCCGGTCCCCATTTGAGGACCAAGACACTAATCCCCGACTTGTTCGCCACGTTCGCCACACCAGCACAAGTGCTGTCAAAGGCTCGTTGAATCTGTTTTGCAAATAAAACCTAGTCACGGGACTACTTGATTATTTTTTGAATCTAAATAATTATAGCCTTTGTGATTCATTGCATTTTACTTGAGAGACAATGTTTAGCACAATAGGCTACGACCAGACCACTGGCGATTGCTTAAGACTGCAATTGAAGCTTCCCCTAAAATGTAAAAGAAAGTGGTACTGCTGTGTGTACATTTCATGGACTAAACATGCGCTAGAACGCCTTCATCTTTTCTTCATAATCAGCTACTTATCACAGAACACTGACACTACTTCCTTTTCATTCATCCCCACAGTTGGACTTTTGCACAGACTTCATTGGGGATGCATGGAGCGGGTGGTTCCTCTGGAACCGGAACTGAGCGTTTCTGGGGGGTCTACGAAGCAGTGGGCTGACCCAGACACTCAGCTTCTGCGTGATGATTGGATGATCGTCCAGAGGCGGAATCCCTTTTTGATTGACAGTGAAATGAGAGAATCGGCGATCTTGAAGTTTAAAAACCCACCTGAGCATTTTCCAAGTTTTTCTTTCTGTTGTTTTGAACAGATCCGGGGAATTTACCGATCGCCAGCGACTTTGTCTTTGTTCAAAGATGACTAGGAAAGACGGGTAGAACTTACATCTAAAAAAATTAACAATGATGTAGCTTCCCCTTCTTGAATGACCAGCACTGGACCGGACTAGACATGTTGTATGCATCCACTTCACGGAAAACTGCACTATTTTTAGGAATTTTGCCCATCATCCACAATCCCTGTGAGGTCAGAACATACGTGTCTTCCTCTTTTATGTGCGTTTCTGTCTCCCTTTTTCGGTGCTTGCAGTTTTTCACTAGCTGTGCATGTTGCCAGGGATTCACCCATTCTGCCTATAAAGCCCTCTAAGGCCGTGTTCACACGTAGGCGGGTATCTCTTACAACAAAGTCATTTTTCCACGATTCGGCCTATCATCCTCATGAGCCCGCAGATACATGGCAATAAAAACGAAGGTTTTCTAAACGTCACTGCCTGCGACAAAGAATGACGTCACACACGCCACCTGTATTTACATCAGAAACAACATGGAGGCCTTCAGAACCGTGTCGGTTGGAGCTATTCTTCAAGCGCTTTTTGCTTGATGGTTGACTTTGTGTTCTTGAACGTTTAGAAGCCTCCTTGTCAGTCCACACGAACGCGCCTGCCGCCATGTTTTATGTTTTGCCGAGGTGACGGGACGATAGAGGATGATTCTGATTGGATAGAATTTGAGTAACTATTGCCGCCTAAATGTTTCACGTGCTGATGACTGGGGTTCCCAATGCATTTATCCGGTTACGTGAGTATACAAATACCCTGGTACGTGTGGACAAGGCCTAAGAAACATCCAAAAAAGGTTTGTCTACATACTGTAGCTGTGGTATCAAGCACTCCATGTATCACAATCAAAAGCTGTCCGTCTGGCCCAGCTGATCTGGGGCATCTTTTCCGGGTGATTTTCAGTTGTTGGAAAAACGTTTCCACCTCTGCAGGGTCTGGTAGCGCTAACAAATCTTTGTTCATTGTGATGCAGTCTCTTGAAGCAGTTTTCCCCTCGCAAGATACACAATGCCTTACCATTGATGTTAACTAACACCGTGTGCCGCTCAGTGCAGCAGAAACACTCCGTTTCTCGTCGACTGGCGGCTCTAGTGTGCTCTGATGTTTCACCCTTTTTTTCCTGCAAGCTCATCCTGCGTATAGTCAGGCTCAAAGAGATGAGGTTCAGAATCCAGATTGTCCCAAAGTAGTCGTCTGCCATGATTAGTGATAGCAAACACGGAACGCTGTTGTCTATGCTGTTGTTGTTGACAAAAGTAGTGTTCGTTTCTATGCACTGTGACTGTCACTACAGTACATGGTCACATGTATATCATTTGTTTAGGATGTTTTTAGAGGGTTTTATAGGCGAAATGAATCCCTATTACATGCACAGTTGGTGAAAAACTCCAAAGTGTGGCCCAGGGGTTATTTGTAGCCCACAGCTCTTTTTATTGGCCCTCAACACATTCTAAAAAGATAGTTTAACAAGAAAAACAAAAATACAAATACAACAGCAAAAATTCCGAATTAAACTGTTATTTTACAAGAAAAAAAGTCAAAGTATTACAAGTAACAGGGAAAAGTTGTAATTTTACAAGACTAACTGTGTGATATTGCAAGGAAAATAACATCATTTTTTACTAAAGACAAAAAGGTAGTTTGTTTTTAAGTTATAATTTTATGAGAAAAAAAACAATGAATATTTGGAACCGAATTTTTGGGAAAATTAGGTTGTGGTAAATGTTATAATGTTATGATAATAAAATCAATTATTATGGAGATAAAGTCATAGTTATGAAAAGGTAATTCATGAGAAGAAATTTGAAATAGTTGGAAACTTTAAAAAAACATCAGCAAAAATGGCAAAAACAGCTGTACATTTACAAGAATAAAGTCAAAATATTAAAAACAGTTCTAACGTGAAAAACTGTTGCAATTTTACAGGAATAAACACGGGAATGGAAAATGTTATTTAAGTAGCATAGAGTGGAAATGTTTGTAATTGTGGGCCGCACGGTGGCTGACTGGGTAGCACGTCGGCCTCACAGTCAGGAGGTTCAGGGTTGGAATCTCCGTTGGGCATCTCTGTGTGGAGTTTGCATGTTCTCCCCGTGCGTGTGTGGGTTTTCTCCGGGTACTCCGGTTTCCTCCCACGTTCCCAAAACATGCATGTTAGCTTAATTGGCTACTCTAAATTGTCCATTAGAGTATGAATGTGAGTGTGAATGTTTGTTTGTCTTTGTTTGTCTATATGTGCCCTGCGGTTTGCTGGCGACCAGTCCAGGGTTTACCCAAACCTCCCAGGCAGAGTCAGTTCCGACTCAGCTTGATGTGCTTCGGTCATAAGGAAAGTTTTTGTTGCTTTTAGTGTAATGTTCTTGTGCATCACTCGGTGTATCTGTGTCATTGGACGCCCGGGAAACAAGGAAACTGAGAAATGTTGTGCCACCTGGAGTACAGAAATGGAAAGATGCAATTAAATGTGCTACATTTACTATGATTAATCCATCAGAATTAACAAATGAAATTCCCGGAAATGAGTTCACTTCAACTGGCTGGCCTCCATGAACGACATTCTGGACTTGAGGTAGCTGAGTTGCTTTTAAATGCAAGCTGCAGCGCATTGATTGCTGCGTTTAGAAGCGCGTCACCTTTGCTCGAAGCCCACCTGATATTTTCAAGCCGACAACATTCGATCAAAAAGCTGATGCACGTATCGATCGCAACGTCTGCTCATCAACCCGACGTGTCTGAGTGGTTATGGATGAATGAATAATGTTATCGCATCAGATATAAATGATAGCTATCGAGCAAAATGCGTGCACGCGCCACCTAGGCGAACACGTGGGCATGTAAGCAGAAATGTAGTTTCCAGCATGTGTGTGTGTGCATGTATTCAAGCTAAAGCAACAGTCACCGCAGGGTGGGCTTTTATTAAAGAGTTGTAATGAGTGAGAGCCATCAGGAGGCAGCTTGCCTATTGATTATCAATAAGAAGTGGAGCACTGAGTGGAGACGCGCTGTGATCCATAGATAATGCTTTGCACAGGGAGGCTCCACTTAGCTTGCTGCCAAATGTCTGATTCGTCCCCCACGTATCGGGTTTTGTTGAACCATACGGGATGGATCTTGTGTCACCGTGGCTTATGACTCTTTTTAGCTCAAAGAGCATAAGTGATTGGGAGGAGACTGGGGGCAGAACGACGAGAAGAGATTGAGGGCAGTAGAAAATACATTGCTGCAATAAACGGTCTGTGGACTATAAAACTGCAAGGGACTCGTGTATTTACTTCTTTACACATGGCTGTTGGTAAAGAATAATTTTATTCAAGAGGAGACTGAGGGCAGCTGCAGCAAAGTGGAGACTGTGGACTATAAAACCGCAAAGGACTCGTGTATTTACTTCTTTACACATGGCTTTGGGTAAAGAAACATTTTTTTCAAGAGGAGATTATGGGCAGCCGCAGCAAAGTGGAGACTGTGGACTATAAAACCGCAAGGGACTCGTGTATTTACTTCTTTACACATGGCTGTTGGTAAAGAAACATTTTATTCAAGAGGAGACTGGTAGTCCATCATCAACATTTTGCTGCAGCTGCCCTCATTCTCCTATTAAATAAAACGTGTCTCCTCACTAGCAGTGACATATGAAGAAGTAAGTACAGGACTCAGTTGCAGTTTTATACGTGACAGCCTTTACCACACCAATAAGTTTGCTTTCTGCCCTCAGTCTCCCGGTAAGTACGGGAATCCTTTGTAGTTTTGTGCTCCAGAGTGTTCATTTAATACAGTGGTCAGTAGTCTCCTTACCAGCAGTTATGTCCCGAGATGTAAAAACTGGAGTCGTTTGCAGTTTTATATGCCACAGTATCCGCTTTGCTGCAGCTGCCCTTAGTGTCCTCTTGAGTAAAATGCGTCTCTTGACTTGTAGTGGCATGTTGAGAAATAAACAGAGGAGTTATGTGCTGTTTTGTACTCTGCAGTCTTTACTGCACCAGTCAGTTTGCTTTCTGCCCTCAGTCTCCTAATAAATACAGGAGTTACTTGCAGTTTTGTACTGCACAATCTCCACTTAATACAGTGGTCAGTTTTCTTTCTGACCTCAATCTCCTCTTGGGTAAAATGTGTCTTCTCATCAACAGGCATATGCTGAGAGTCATTTCAATTTAAATGCCACAGTATCCGCTTTGCTGCAGCTGCCCTCAGTCTCTTCTTGAATGAAGTTGCCTGCTTACTAGCAGTGCCATGTCAAAAGGTAAATAGAGGAGTTACACTCCACAATCTCCTCTTTGCTGCAACTACCCTCAGTTGACTCCTAAATGAAACACTTCTCTTGACCAGCAGTCACATATTGAGATGTAAATGCAGTTGTCCGTTGCAGTTTTATAGTCCGGCGTCTCCATTTAGAATCAGAAAAACGTTTTTGCCATTGTAAGTGAACAATTTACAAACTAGGAACCTTCTTTGGCGACTCAGTGCGACGTAGAATTCTGAGTAAACATAGAGCATTAAATAAACATAGAACTAACACTTACTAAACTAAAACTTACTAAACTAAACCTCTTGTGGCGAGAGGTTCTGGTCCGAATGGACCGTAACCTTCTGCCAGAGGGGAGTGGCTCAAATAGTCCATGTCCAGGGTGGGAAGGGTCAGCAAGTATCCGGCCTGCTCGCCCCTGAGTTCTGGAGACAGCTATTTGTTTTTACTCTGCCCTCAATCTCCTCTCGGATAATATGTTTCTTCCTATCAACAGCCAAGTGTTGAGAACTGAATACTGCAGTCCCTTACAGTTTTATAGTTCGTCGTCTCCATTTTGCTGCAGCTGCCCTCAGTCTCCTATTGAATAAAATGTGTCTCTTTACCAGCAACCACATACAGGAGAGGCGTCATTCTCCTCCATTGTTGTTGTTCTTTGCTGTTTTGGGAGGTTTTAGAATATACCCCAAGCTACGCTGCAGTTTCTACAGCAAGATGCAAGTTAACGGTCTATGAACCTCAAGTGATCTCCAGTTTGTGTTGGGATATTTTCCTCCCAGTAACTTAGATGCACTGTAGCAAGCATATGGAACATTGCATCTGCTAGATCTGTCTGCGTAATGTACATTGTGATGTTAAATTTGCACGTTATAGATTTCCTTCCACTGCATGGATTTACAACGCCATCAAACCTAGCAGCCAGTAGATCATGCAAGAGATTGGAAAGCGGCACAGGAAAATCTTTACACGTAGTCAGGAAATGTACATTATGTGCAAGGGGACTCTGAGTGTTGAGATTGTAGAAAATTGAAGAAGTCTTCCGCCATCACCACCGACGTGGACATACATATACATACCGGCGAGCACTACAACAATTCCTCCTGGTAAATCAGTCAGTTAATTTCAATGCAAATGCGTGTCCGTGTAGTTTCTCTTCTTTAACGTGGTCTTGCAATACCAGATCCTACCTCCACAGCATCACATTGTGGTACTACCAGTATTACACCATCTATTCCAAAGTTGCATCACTTGTTAGGGTAAATTATTTTATCTTAGTGGGCAGTTGTTCTGGAAAAAAAAAAACTTTCTTTTTCACTTCATCGTCTTGATTACAGCAATTAACTGTGTCCGTTATCACCCACTCTAATTACCGCCACCACTTGTGCTGGGTATTGGCTCCACCATGCAAGTAATAGCCATGGATGTGAAATTGACCCAAAAACATCAAGATTCATTTTCACTGCTTTTTTTTTTTGCTTAGTTTGAGCATCTATGTTGTCCCTCAGCACAAACGTCACACTGAAACATGGACTTGCACGATTACACAAACTTTCTGAGAGATAACAATGGTTTGATACACACGTATGCTTTTCCTGGTGATGGGCGTGTCTCTCTTTTTTCTCGAACTATTACAAAATATGCCGCACGGTGAATGAGTGGGTAGCATGTTGGCCTCAAAATCTGGAGATCAGGGTTCGAATCGCCGTTGGGCATCTCAGTGTGGAGCTTGCATGTTCTCCCCGTGCGTGCGTGCGTGGGTTTTCTCTGGGTACTCCGGTTTCCTCCCACATTCCAAAAACATGCTTGTTAGCTTAATTGGCGACTCTAAATTATCCATTAGAGTGTGAATTTGAGTGTGAATGTTTGTTTGTCTATATGTGCCCTGTGATTGGCTGGCGACCAGTCCAGGGTGTACCCCGCCTCCCGCCCAAAGTCAGCTGGGATAGGCTCCAGCATACCTGCGACCCTAGTGAGGATAAGCGGTATAGAAAATGGATGGCTGGATATTACAAAATATGCTTTTACAGAAGACATCGTGATGTTGCTTTTGATGAAAAAAACCACCTACTTATGAACATAAAATGGTACAATCCATGTGATTTTCTATTAAATTCAATTGTGAGCCTTTACAAGGATTTTGTACAAAAGTACAGTAATATTATGAACCAAGCTTAAAATCCCAAATTATGTCAAACTATCGCACTTACTATTATTAAGCTTGCAAAAGTACTTTTTTCAAATATGCATTGACTGCGATTGGCTGGCGACCCGTCCAGGGTGTACGGCGCCTCCCGCCCAAGTGTCAAAATGATTAGAACACTTGGCATGTTTAAGAGGTTTCACTTGTTTTGGCTGAATTGGCCGTTAAAGTACCCATAAAACAAATGAAATATCTACAAGTTCTTGTTATGCTCTATAAACCATAGAATAGAACCATCATAGGAAAATTTAGATAATAAGAAAAAACAAGCTAGGCCTATTTCACTGTTAATTTCACACAATAATGTTCCTTCCTCATACCCATCGAGCAAAAAGGGAGCCAGTTGGAAAAGAAACTTTCAATCGCGCATTCAAAGGAAAGCCTTTGGCTTGAATTGTAGAAGGTATGGGATTAGTGTTAGTGTTGAAGTTGTCCGTAAATATATTGACACATTTGCAGAGACATGTGCTGCTGTTGTTGCTGTAAAAAAACAGCGACCCTGCAAAATACTAAAATTGTATTAAATATTAATACAATATATAAAACAATTTATATGTTATATTAATATTAATATATTGGCGACCAGTCCAGGGTGTACCCCGCCTCTCGCCCAAAGCCAGCTGGGATAGGCTCCAGCATCCCCGTGACCCTAATGAGGATAAGCGGTACAGAAAATGAATGAATGAATGAATGAATATAAAATATTAAAAGTTTATGCAAACGATTCACTTTGTTGTGCTCACAGCAAACATCTGCAATTTTAATGTTAGGGCTGTCAAAGTTAACACGTTGGGATGTTTCCTTTAACGGCACTTTTTTTCATGTTTTTACAGTAGAGCCACAAGCGGGAACAAATATATTGAGCAGAAATGGACAAATAAAAAAATATTTTGATTGGTAAATTTAGCTTCAAAGCCCTGACACGTGGCTCTCCCAACAAGATCTGCTGTCGCTGTGATCTGAGTTACTATTGATTACGTCGGCACTGCCTGTATTTTTTTTATTGTCATTTATACAGTGGTCCCTGACGCATTCGCGTGTCCCGACTAACGAGCATTTTTAGATGCCAGCCGTCTCTCGGCTGATATTTTTGCTTTGAACTGCAAGCTGAAATTTGGGTTGCGAGCTGCTATTTACAGGCAGGCATAGCCGAGGACAGCTGTTTGGAGGCGTGTGTCAGTGTGACCAAGGCTGAAGTTGGGAATGGATGTAGCATTAGCAGGGAACTAGCTAGTCACCAGGAAGGCTTTTCAACACATCAGTAAAACATACTATGTACATTATAGCTATTTATATGTTACTTATTGTGTATTGTACGGCAGTAACAAAATCTAATTAAAAACACATAATGAATATCGAGCCACAATTTACTAGTACTGGCCAGAACTTTGTTTTTCAGAGAAACTGTGTACCACAAATATGCACATTAGCACTCAATAAGGTCATCGACTCGTACCTTTATGCATTCCCGCGTAGTATCAGCATTTGGGACCAAGTATGAGATGAAAGAAAAAAGGTACAAATACTGTGTAGTAGTCTATTTGTGCAGCTCGGCAGAATGTTCTAGTGGGACATATCGCTGCTTGCTTCAAACATTCAAAAACTGTGGAATTTCTATTCATGTATTATATATACTTTATATACATTCCAAAAAAAACATGCATGTTAGGTTAATTGGCGACTCTAAATTGTCCATTAGTGTGTAAATGGTTGTATGTTTTTGTTTGTCTATTTGTGCCCTGCGATTGACTGGCGACCAGTCCAGGGTGTACCCCGCCTCTCGCCCAAAGCCAGCTGGGATAGGCTCCAGTATACCCGCGGCCCTAATGAGGATAAGCGGCATAGAAAGTGAATGAATGAATATATACTGTATATTATTTTGTAAATAAAAAAATTGCCAAAATCTCCAAAACTGATAACACTTGTTGTAAAATTTGATATATCATTTGCCACAAAAAGATTGATATTCCTACTTATTATTAAGCTCTGCTTATTCCTGCTCCTTGTCGGACATGTGGAATTGTGATGTGAAGCAATCAGTGTAGACCCTATGCATGTTTGAAATCAATTTAATCAATCGATTATTGATAAAAACGTATTTCTATCTGCGATTTCATACAATTGATTATGAGTTAACTACGGACAACATGTGATTAATTATGATTAAATATCTAAATCGATTGACAACTCTAATACAGGCAACTGTACAATATATATCTTCTCACACAACTTCAAGGATTACATATACTCATAGTATTTTTATAGTATTTAAAAGTATTTGTATCCTTTTCCCATTTTTGCAGAGAATTTTTGTAAGAAAATATATCAAAGTCCATTTTCCAATGTAAAATAATGCATTCGTAGCTTGTTATATGCCTTTTTACTAAAGATTCTTGTGAGAACATGCTGGTTAAGTGAGTGAGCCTTGTGGACCTATTCATTCATTTTCTATACCGCTTATCCTCATTAGGGTCACGGGGATGCTGGAGCCTATCCCAGCAGACTTTGGGCGAGAGGCGGGGTACACCCTGGACTGGTCGCCTTGTGGACCTATTCTTACTTTTAATTTCTTTGAATTTTGGACAAAAACAATGTAAATGGTATTCATTTTCTTATATTTGGGTTACCAAATTACCCTTTTTGAAAATAATATATTGTGGAACTCCTAGCCTAACATTTGGGACGTCCCAAAGAGTTTAGTTTATTATTATTTTAATTATTGTAACCCGAAATTATACAATGTTCATGTCTTACTCTTACTTAAAGGAGAATTTAGTAGGATTATGTCCAAAATAAAAGTTTGGCAAAAATACCCAAAAACTCTGACAGTATGGAGCTCTCTGCTCTGAAAATGGCTGGCAGTTAATGAGTTAATTGAGGGATTTTGTGATTTTTGCCTGCACAGTCATTTTGGTTGCTCATAATTATAATCAAGGCTGCACGGTGGTCGAGGTTAGCGTGTTGGCCACACATTCATTGGTGACTAATTAAAAATTGTCCATAGTTATGAATGTGAGTGTTTGTCTGCCACGCGATTGACTGGCGACCAGTCCAGGATGTACCCCGCCTCTCTCACGATGTCAGCTGGGATAGGCTCCAGCATACCTGCGACCCTGATGAGGATAAGCGGCCTGGAAAATGGATGGATGGCTGGAGAAGTGCAAAACATCAATCTCATTATGCTAGTAATCGAATGCGGGTATTGATAATATCGAAATCTGTATGAGCATTTAACTTAACATAATACCCAGAACAGTGTTCAAGAAAATCAAAAATCCCCAGGAGAACACGAGGGATCGCTCGCACGTCGACTCGGTGGGTTACGTGAGGTCGGAGCTGATGAGGTGGCCTCCCTGAGAGACAGGCGTCGGGCCCGGAAGGATTGACACGGTGTGACACCTTTTTGCGTCAGCCTGATTAGTCGCCTCTTTGATGCAGCTGCCTACGTTAATGCACACTCACTTACCCAGGAGAATAAAATAGCACCACCTCCACACGTACAGTACAGACGCGCACGCTTTGTAGAGAGGATTTCATGGCATTTCAGCCAGATCGCAGTACAACCCCTTCTTTCGCTCTCTTGGTCTCGCCTTTTCCTCTTTCTTACAAGCTCCAGGGGGGCCGACAAGTGGCCCTTACCCCAGGAAGGAGCAGACAATTAATCAGTTAATGCCTTGCTGGGACAATGAGTCTGCTAATGCCTCTTCATTCAGTGTGGCGTCGCAGCAACAACATGTCGAAGGCCAGAGAACACTCCAAGAAACAAATTCATCCATCCATTTTCTATGCCGCTTATACTCATTAGGGTCACGGGGATGCTGGAGCCTATCCCAGCTGGCTTTGGACGAGACTGGTCGCCAGTCAATCGCAGGGCACATATAGACAAACAAACATTCATACTCTAATGGACAATTTAGAGTCGCCAATTAAGCTAACATGCATGTTTTTGGAATGTGGGGGGAAACCGGAGTACCCGGAGAAAACCCACACACGCACGGTGAGAACATGCAAACTCCACACAGAGATGCCCGACGGAGATTTGAACCCAGGTCTTCCAGATCTCCTGACTGTGTGGCCAATGTGCTAACCACTCAGCCACCGTGCGGCCCGAAACAAATTCTGCAGCAGTAATGCTGGTGTTGAGACTACTAAGGCATTTCATATTTAAATGTCTGAGAAGGAATTCATTCCTATAGATACGACGGAGAGTTAGGGCCACATTGAAAAATAATAATAATAATAAAACTCGTAATGTTCACAAAGTCGGAAAGTTGTAATTTATCGTGCACGGCTCGGACAAATGTACTCACCCATGTAGGCAAAAGTTCTTCTCATCCAAAAATGATTTTTAATAAGGTGTTAGGTGGAGCAGCTCTCGGCAATGTCTCACCACTCCACACACACATACCTTGGAACAGTCGTGGTCTACAAACTTGTATACTAAAATTCTTGCCGTCTTTCTTCTTCATCTTCACATTCCAGGCGCGTTGCGTTCACATTACTAGTCGCGTTTGTTTGGTAATGTGAACCACCACACAAAAAATTGGATTTTAAACAAAATTTCCAAATTGGGAATCCTACCCTGCTATGTGAACGTAGCCATGTTACCTTGCAGGTCACACAAGTCCCGTGTCTTTATAGCTATCTCAGCATCGCCTGTTATGACCAAATCTTCAAATAGTATGAGATTTGGATAATAAAGTCGTAAATTTACGATAACAAAGTCTTGCATTTACAAGAAAAATCTTCTGGTATTACGTGAGTGAAGTCGTACCTTTACAAGAGTACCTGAGAGTTACTTTTTTTTAATAAATGCACGGGAATAAAGTCATAATATTACATATCATTGTGTCATACTTGTCTGAGGGAAAATATAGCATAGTTCTTCACGAAGGCAAAACAGAGCAGTTCGGGACAAACACATTAGCATGGGTTAGCATCATCTCACCCGTACCCTCAAGTAACCCGCCCGTCCACATAAGGACTTATCGTCGAAAATGGATTACTTGATTTTCCTTTTTTGAAGTACCCTGTCGTAACAGGCATTGCCTGAGAAGTCTATAAAGACCTTGATCAAAGGTAGTATATTTTTTTCTCTGGAGTTACGACTTTTCATCTCTTTTAACAATGTGAAAACTTTTATCATAAGGTTGACACAATGAATATTGTTTAAGAACTTTTTTTTTTTGCTAAGGGAACAAATAAATTATTGATAATGACAAAAATATGTATTAGTAAATATAACAGTGGTGTCCAAAGCACAAACTACAACCAAAATGTAAAAGTCAAGATGTTAAAAGAAAAAAGTTGTAACAAGTGTAACAAGATTTTTCTGAGAATAAGGATAACGCCATTGTAGTAGCATGAAGTTAAAATATATTGCCCTCATAAATAAAATATCTATATATGTACAGCTCCTGTGCAAGTTTTGAGGCATTTTATTTTCGGTCCAATCACGCAATGCCTCCTGATGTCCCGCTGTATACAATACGACACATTTATTTGTTTTGTTATTTATGATATGAACAAATATGTACATAATGATGTCAAACTCTTAGTTAATTTGTTCATTTTTGAGACTTTTGCATTTAAAAAGTAACATTTTCTTCTTCCTTGGTGTTATTTTATATATATTTTATATGTGAGAATTTCTTTTTGAATCCAGCATGTTGAAAAACTGAGCAGCCCTTTTTTTTTTTGGAATGTTTTGCACGGTGAAGCAGAGAGTTTACAATGTTTTGGTGGCCCCCGAGGAGGAGTTTGTTTCCATGAAGCTTTTTGCATGCATACATGCATTCATCTATAATGTAGATGCCTCCAGCTCTACTGTAACCTTTCAAGTTCTTGCCGTCTAAATGAAATGCTAACGTCTCAGGAATTGCAACTGATACGTTGCCGCTAATCAATCGTACTCGGTATTGCGTAACTCTAACTTTGTTCCCACATACAGACGTCCCTCGTTTATTGCAATTAGGTGGCCCGACTGCGTCGAATGAATTTTTGTGATGTAGGATTCAATGTTTCTATATTGAATGTATTGAATATTTTTTAAGTTAGAGCACAGAAAACCTGTTTATGACTTTCTAAGTACCGTTTTTATGCCTTTATACTCCTATTATTTACACCACACTGCAACTCTTCAGGGGATTTGAGTTGCTAGCTCGCAAGCTAACCGGTTAGCATAAAATTTATTTCTGCTAAACCTACAATAGAAAGTCTTACCACTTCCACACTGGCCGGGAGGATAACTTTTTTTCCCCCACTCTTATCTTGTCGGACAGGCCATGGCTGACTTATTGCAATGTTAAGGTAATGTAATGTAAGGTAATGTCTGTCTGTTTGTGTCATTACTGCCGTCTAGTGACCATAACACTACATATCACTTGTATTTCAATATGTTTTGACCAACAATAGACCATAGTCTATCACAAAACAGTGATCATTTATTCAATATTTATTATTATTTGCCAGAAAACGTGACATAGCGAAGGCACGATAATCAAACCGCGATCACTACTCTCACAATTGCATTCCTTGCAACTTATGTGAACCTATTGTGGTTCTTCGGTACTCTGACCTGGCCCAAAAGAAGCACTTTATTTAGGACATATTCCAAAACATAATGTTATGTAGGGCTACTACTACTAAGAGTAATAATACACAACAACTTACCTACCTCTAACTTTAGCAACTTGTTACAAGTGCCACAAGGCATGCTGGGAAGCCTGAGCTGTTAAATACTTAAATTACTTGTCTGTCTCATACTTGCTACATCACCCAGCTACGTTGAGTCTGAGACCCCCGTTATAGGACGTCTCATGGAAGAATTTCCGCGAGATCGTTTTAATGTGTGCACAATTTCCTGATAAAACGGACGATGATTTGACCGACGGTTAGGCGGCAGCGCATTTAAAGACGGAATCAGCTCACTTGCCCGATATTTTCATCACGGCGTGTGCAGATTTCAATCTTTAACGGGTCTAATGTCAGACAGAGACGACGGCAGGCGAGAGACAAAGGCGAGGAAAATCGACAGTGATATTCTCGGACTGCATTTGAGGTGGCGAGCGTGAGTGGGAGGGGGAAATGTCACGGCCAATCTTTAATGAAGGGCCTGGCGGGAACTATAGTTAGATAAATTATTTAAAGGCTTTCATTTAAAAATCCCCCCCCCCCTTCTGCATCACACCAAAAAAGAAGTGTTGCTGCTGAGATGGTGTGCGCAGAGGCTGGGGAAAGGTCAGCTGTGTGTTGGGAGTGCTTCATTAACCTCCCACCACCTCCCCGCCTCAATTATTTCTGTCAAAGCGCACCTAGGGGATGTGCGATAGAGGAGGGGGACGGGGCTGCTGTGGTTTCAGCTGATACCACCACCGCGCTCATGCTCGGGAGACAAGAGCTGAAGGGGCTTCGCCGACTGTCGGCCTTATCTCGGAGCCTGACGGCGGTCCGGAGCAGGTGGGATGTTTGGGAGACTTGAGTGAAGAAAAAGTCCCCGGAGGTGCAGCGTCTGCTTGTGTGTGTGTGTGTGTTTGAAGAAATGGGCAGCGAGGATAATGGCTGGTGCCAAGGCCTGAGGAGCGTGCAGCACTTTGATCCCCTGAAATGTTTTCTGCTAGCATCAAAACCAAAGAGGAAGTTGGACTTATCCAACTGCTATGCAGGGTTTTTCATTCCCCCCAAAAAGAAATGCTGCATTTTTTGGAATTACTTCCAATCCACCCATCATTCTTTGTTTATACGTTTTGCTCTCATTAGAGTTGTGGGCAAGCTGGAGCCTACTCCACTTGAACGGCGCGGTACACCCTGGACTGGTCCCCCAAACTCAGACCCCAAAATTTCATTCAGTCATTTTACAGGGTCGGCCTATATTTGGGTCAATGCAAAAGGTATACAAATATACGAAAACAGAAGAATATGAAGACATTCCCCGCCCAAAAGTAAGCTGGGATAGGCTCCAGCATACCCGCGACCCTAATGAGGATAAGCGGCGTAGAAAAGGAATGAATGAATGACATATTCTATTTGCTTTGTAGTTTGAGCTGGAGCCTATCCAAGCTGTTAGGCGGGGTACACGATGGACTGATCACCAGTCAATCTCCAGAGGGCCCGGAATTTCAAACACCATTGCGGAATTGCCCACTAAAAATGGAATTTACTGCGTAAATTGACATGCTGGGAATGAAACGGTGGCATCGGGAAGGAGAAGGAGTGCTCAAGTGTGGTGGAACCTCATGGTGACCCGAGACTGGCAAAAATTGGCAAATTAAAAGGTCTAAACTATTACCGGGCGGAATGGATGCTAGACGGGTTAGCTTTGTTTAGCAGAGCATGCTACGCTTACGGCGTAACGTAGTTCCTGAGCGGCATAGAAAATGGATGGATAACGCAAACGATGATGCCCGCCGATGTTGTGCAAGTTCTGAGTGAAATAAGGACTAGGGGCCCCCCTGCTGTTTTAGAAGGACAAAGAAAACGGACGTTTTTCAAGGACTTGAACCCGCGAGTATTCAGCGGGATTGGAAGGGGTGCTTGATGTTGACACAGAGCAAACTGTCCCTCTCGCATAAATGCCCCTTACCTTTCACTGGTGAGTAGGAAGTGCAGGAGAATAGCAGAAGTCGCAGTGGAGGTTCAGCGGTCAGAGCTTGCCAGCCTGCACACACACACACACACACACACACGCACGCACACACACACAGCAGACATGTAGCAAGCAGTTATCGTACCTTACAACAGAAAAAAAAAAAAGGCAAGGAGAAATAGGATGCAAACACAAGGTGGATGTCAGAGAGAAGAAAAAGAGCCTGCTTGTTTTTTTTCCCACGAGTAAACACCCGGCCGTACATTTTTGGGGTCGCCTTCTGATTTAATTTGAGCTGGGATGCAAACAGCATGCAGGTGTGTGTGTGTGTGTGTGTGTGTGTGTGTGTGTTGGGGGGGTGAGGGATTGGTTGCCAGCTAGATTGTGACGTATCAGGACCCACTACTTGCTGCCCTCACGTTAGCCTTACAAATCACCGACAACCGCAAACCGCCCGATTCATTGCCTCCACGGAATAGCACGCAAGCTCTGTGCTGCATGTTAGTTGCTTTGGTACTTTCTTAGCAGGGTTCCGCAACAACATGCAAGTCAGTTGGGTTTTTCAAACGCCATCGTCCTGCCAAACCCCAAAATGTTTACACAGGCAAGACTATAATAAAGCAAACACTAGCTAATTGTGTTTGTGTTGCTTCTGCCTTCTTACTCTCCACCCAAATGCTAATCAGTGCTCAAGCAAGGACGAGCAGGTCATTTTGTAATCATTGCCGTTGCTATCGTTCGGTTCCGTTCCGTTTGTTTTTTCTGTCTGTCCCTTCATAAAAAGGAACACGTTTGTTTTTCACGGTTCGTTGGTTCCAGACCCGACTCTGATGCATGTTTTTCCCTCACAATTTAGGATTCAATATTAGTAAACGCAATAGTTTTGTAGTTAGAGCATAGAATACTTGTTGAAAAACATACTTCCTATTGCAGTCGACATGATAAGCAATAGTAAGGCATGATCATTCACATGTTAGTACTGGGAAAGTTCCTTGTTGTTGCATCTCAAACATAATGCGGTTCCATTGCATTGCATTAAAAACAAGATTGACGTCCATCCTCACTATGATGTTTGTCACTTGATTATTATCGAGGACATGCATCCACCATACACATAGTGCCAGCAACTCTTACAGGATTTCTGTGGGGACACAAGAGACAGCGCTGCAAGCTACCGTTGGAAAAAGGGCAACGTAGGAAGCCCAAAACTTACCACTTCCTCAAGGGATGGGAGGAAAACTTTTTTCACTATGTCATGTCGGACCATGGGCCGGACGGTGGTCAAGTGGGTAGCACATTCGAATCTCCGTTGGGCATCTCTGTGTGGAGTTTGCATGTTCTCCCCGTGCGTGTGTGGGTTTTCTCCGGGTACTCCGGTTTCCTCCCACATTCCAAAAACATGCATGTTAGCTTAATTGGCGGCTCTAAATTGTCCATTAGAGTATGAATGTGAGTGTGAATCTTTGTTTGTCTATATGTGCCCTGTGATTGACTGGCGACCAGTCCAGGGTGTCCCCCGCCTCACGCCCAAAGTCAGCTGGGATAGGCTCCAGCATCCCCGTGACCCTAATGAGGATAAGCGACATAGAAAATGAATGAATGAATGAATGTCGGACCATGCATCGATGACTGACTAAGGTAATTTTACTCACGCCTAGTGACCAGAATACTACATATGGCTTGTCTTTCAATATTTTGGACTAACAATAGGCCGTAGTCAACTCACGAAAGAGCAATCACTTATTACTAACGTATTAATCTGAAAATATCCGTCACTCAGCTACAGACATGGGAGCCGGAAGTTTGATCATTTGTTTTTTTCTTCAGTGAACAGGCTAGTCTAGTGTGATGTTGCTGTTCAAATGTGAGTGTAATGTTAGCAGCGTAGCTGAGTCCAACAAAAGGACATGCACACTTTGCAGGACTTGCAAAAAGCATTTTTAAACTATTTAAATTCCTGCAGCGAGGCTAGATTTCAGGCCAACACACTTCCGATACACCATTGCAGGACTAAGAATCTGATACCTGTAACAGTTTTGCTTTGTGTGGACCTAGAGATATGCTCTACCAACTGCCATCCCAGTTCATTCAAAAGTTTGTTTTTTTTAACAAGTCATAGTGTTTGTTTATCCTTTCACTTTTTGCTTCCTCCCAGGTGGGCTGACACACTCGGGACCTGTCGCTTTCATCTGGTGGCGGGCCAAAAAGCGTTCCAGGTCCTGTAGTAATTAGTGTGGAATTCTAATGAGCTTATCAGGTCAAAAGCAGCTTTAGTCCTTTAGGACCCTTAGCCGGGTGGAAATTAGCCTCGCTCTTTCTCCACGCGTAGACATAACACAGACACCCCTATGCGCGCACTCACGGATGGGAGGTGCGTTGACAAAATGCTGGCAAAAAACAGGTTCAGCCACGTACAGATGGGATTAAGCCACTTCGTATCAGAGATTTTGGGGGAGGGGATGCTAGAATTATGAATCTGCCTGCAAATAAACAAAATAAGACAGGAACTAGTCACCAGTGTATGCTTGTTTGTAAGATTGGCCCCTTTCAAATGTGTGATATTTTATGGTAGTTTATTGTCCCGAGAGACAGAATAAACAACCGTCAGTAAAATCCAATCTGAGGCCATGGGGGGGTGGCTTGCACCCTGTGGGTTGGGAGTGAGGTCTTGCCCCAGGTGGAAGAGTTCAAGTATCTCGGGGTCTGGTTCACGAGTGAAGGAAGGTTGGAGCGCGAGGTCAACAGGCACTTTGGCGCAGGGTCGTCCATAATGCGGTCACCGTAGCGGATCGTTGTGGTGAAAAGAGAGCTGAGCCAGAAGGCAAAGCTCTCAATTAACGGTCAATCTATGTTCCCACCCTCACCTCTGGCCATGAGCTTTGGGTCGTGACCGAAAGAACAAGACGAGTTTCCTCCATAGGCTGGCTGGACTTACACTAAGAGATAGGGTGAGGAGCTCGGCCATCCGGGTGGAGCTCAGGGTAGAGCCGCTGCTCCTTCACATTGAGAGGAGCCAGTTGAGATAGTTGACTAGTGTGGATGTCCCCCTGGTGAGGTGTTCCGGGCATCCATAGTCCCACCTAGGACACACTGTAGGGATTTTATCTCACAGCTGGCCAGGGAACACCTTGGTGTCGTCTTTCGGTGGAACTGAAGTAGGTCAGGGATCCGGAAGACTGGGCTTCCCTACTGAGACTGCTGGTCCCGCGACCCGGACCCAGATAAGTGAAGACAATGGATGGATGAATGCATGGATGGATGGATAAAGGGGAAATAAGTGTTTGGTCCTCAAGCAAAGTGTGAGAAACTCTATTTGGGAAGCACTAAAGAAGACGTTTTTTTGGATTTTGGTCACTCCTCGCTACAAATACTCCCCAAATCCTGAAGTCCTGAGTTTGTAAGTTTTGCCACTGAACATTTTTCAAATCTGGCTTAGCCATTCCAGAATCTTAATGACTGTATATTTTGGGTCATTGTCATGCTGTGAGACCCATCCACGGCGGACCTGCAGGGTTCTGACTGAGGCCAGGAGGTTCTCGTTCAAGATTTCACCGCTACATAGACTCGTTCATTAGCCCCTCATTACGGTGAAGTCTTCCCGGACCCAAATCAGAATGTGTCCACCATGGAATGGTGTTGTTGGGCTCACATTCAGCATTCAACACGACCCATTTGACCACATCACGTTGTCCTAAGCTTTGTGTTACCCATTCATGATTATGGTCCCAGGAGCCTTCAAATCATGAACCAGCTTTTTCCGTGTCATTCTGGACCTTTCTCTTGCAGCTTAAGCCGCAGGGTGAAATCTCGCATGGCACGCCAAAGCTAGGCCAATGGACTGTCATCTTGTTTTTCTTCCATTTCCAAATGAGTGCACCCGTAGTGGTGTCTTCCTCGCCGAGCTTCTTGCTGATGGTTTTGTTGTCCATCCCAGTCCTGGTCAGGTCTACAATCATGAGGTACTTTGAGCTTGACGAACCACAGAGAGGTTTGAAAGGAAGAGACTGTTTCTGAAATCCACGTAAATGGAGTTGAGGAGGAAGTTCTAAAAGGATAACGGTTCAAATGCTCTTTTGCCTCAATCAAATAAAATTCATATGTCAAAGTTTAGTCAATGTTTTTGTGGCGCTCTTGCAATAAATCTAATGTAAAAATTCTGCTGTGTTTTGTCAGTCAACAATCAAATATTTATTCCCCCCCCCCAACTGTGAGCAGCTTAATATACTGCAGCCTCTGAATGTGTAATCTCTGGAGGGGACTCCGACACCCGCTGGCTGCTAATGCACACACACATCACTAAAGCTAATGTCACCATTTGACATCCAAGGTGTCGCCTTCATTTAGTAAAAAAGAGCCATGCGTGAGTCGGCGGCTTATTTCTTCTAAAGCAACTTTCATGGTGGCAAGATAATTAGGTCATGTGTCTTTATGTAAGAGATATTTACATATCAACTCCAGAGCTGCAGCAGCAGCAATCAGCATCTTAGCACGCCGGCCAGAAAGAAAGCTCTTGCACACTGTAAGCTGTAGAAGTGGACGCTGAGGTAATGAAGTCGTCTTTTCGGCAATGGTCTCCTCTTCTCATTTCATCCTTGGCCGAGCACGTTGTGTAGGCACTTGTTTTAAGACCCTGTGATTGACGTGCACACGGAGCTGCAGCAAATACCAAAATACCAAAACGCAGCAGATGTATGACAATGTAATGTCAACACACGTGTCTATCAAGATAAATTACAGTGCATACAGTGGTCCACCCGGACTTGTTCCAATATCGGAGTCAGAATATCCTCATCATAGCCTTTATTGGCTGTACGGGTATTTTTCAGGGAACTTTTTAGCATTCTTAACCTTTAAACAAATGACATTATATTGCATAGGAATATGATTATTGCATACACTCCAAAATCTTAAGACCAGTTGAAAAATTGCTGGAATTGGCTTTTTTCACATTTGGATCTCGATGAGGTTTTAAGTAGAGCTACGATATGCAAAAGCAAGAAGGGGAAGTGTGACAAAAAGCCCTTTGAAAAAGGAATTAGGCAAAAAAACTCTCCAAACCAGAACAAAAAATGTTCTCGGTAGGACTCAGTAATGAGTAGCTTCACCGTTTCCAGGAAGCTAGAGGGAACATTGCTCCAAGTGGTGAAGATGGCTTAAAGGAAGGGCATCAGCTGTCTGGAACCGATGGCCATTTTTAAAAACTTCCCTTGCCATCCATCCCCAAATGTTCTCTACCGGATTAAAATCAAATCTCCCTGAAGAAGTCCTTCGTTACGCGAGCATTGTGAGCTGCAGCGTTGCCCCGATGAAAAACCCGCAAGATCCAAATGTGCAAAAGCTAAATTCTAGCTATTTTTCAACTGCTCTTGAGAATTTGATCGGGAGTGTATATACACAGTATATGCCTTTATGCCCTAAACGGGCCTAGGTCAGCTCAGGCTGGGATGGCAGCACAGCGGAGACGTGAAGGCGAGTCTCCGGCACACATTGGTACCTCGGGACCGGGGAGCGACTGGCGGCAATTTGGCTCCGCTTTGTCTGTCTGAACGTGGTCTCAACCCTTCAGGGGGGTGCACCGCTGTGGTTTTGCAGTGTAATCATGTATTGTATGTGCACGCTAATGTCGGGATGTTACTGGTGGACGGATGTCCTCTGCTGATTTCTTCATGAGCTTCACGTGTCCTTGTCAGCATTTGGCGTCTTTCACTGCACTCACAGAGACCACCTTCGCGTTCTTCTCTTTCCCCCCGTGCCCGCGTTTACTTTCTTCCCTTGCAATGGCCTCCATTTAAAAAACGGCAGAGGAATCGATTGGTGGGCACAGCCTCTCATCTTCCTACCTTCGGTGTGTTATTCTCTTACACACTGATGGGCCTCTAGAGTGTTGGCTTGTGCTGCTGGCAATGGCAATGCACACACACACACACACACGCACACACACACACACATACAGTATAGGCAGCCATGGGAACACCAGAGTGTAATGTACAGTATGTTCTTTAGCACCTCTTTTCCTCACGTATCAACTATCTGCATGTTCCCTTGAAATATAACGTCCAGGCAGACATCTCACACTTATTTTCCTGGGCAGGTTTATTCAACAAGCGGCCCTCAAGCCAGAGGTGGGAGTCAGTCACTAACGTGCAAGTCACACGTAAGCGCCAAGTCTTTACAAGCGAGTCCGAGTCAGTCTTTATGCGATCCAAGCCAGTCAAGTCGAGTCACTGCTTTTCGCCTGCAAGTCGTGTCAAGTGATACACGTTCTAATTAGGCCAGTTTTACAGATTCAAATTTTAAAAACAAGAGTTATAAACTTTTAGACTTTTTTTTATTACAGATTTGACGACAAACAACTTGTAGGGCCAAACATATTTGCAGTACCGTAGGTGCTTAAAATCAGCAGACCGCGTCTGTAATATCGAGGATTTTTGACTGGCATTTTTGCGGCTGGTCCCTAAAAACATCCTTGATCCAGGGTTTTTATGGCTTATTAGCTGTTACTGTTAACAGAATAAAAGCCATGTGGAAATGTGAGGGTATGGCATTATGCGTTGACATTATATGTAAAAATCAGGAGGAATAATCCCTCTGTCCCTAGACGCTTAAAGCAATAGAACGACATCGTCACCGTCAGCGAGTCATCTGGCTGTTCAAACGCACACGAAGGACCGCGATGTCTGGGCCATTACAAAATAACAGCGCACAATCAAAATAACGCCGTGTCAAGGCATGCATTATGGAGATGCAGGGATGTAATCGCGGATGCTCATTTAGGTCAGCGCAGAAATGTAAATACTAACAGGACAAGTCTAACCTTCATCTGCATGAGATACGATACTAATGGCGAGGAACGACTAAACTTTGTGGAGGTTTACACGCTAATAATGATAGCTTTTCCTCGTGGTTTATAAATTGGGGACGATAGCATTTGGGTAGTGTTTCTTCGCAAAGCGGTATATCCCAAATAGGGGCCTGTGTGTAGGCGTGTTTGTATCGGTGTCCGACCGGTACGCCAGAACGCACAGTACCAATGGTGCACATGCAGGTCGAGTTACGGAACCGGAATTCGGTAGCTGTTTTTGACGGCCTCGTAGGCGGAACGGGTGTTAGCTGCTTGACGACTATACGGTACACATCTGCATGCGCTCCCTTTCGTTCCGGTGCAAATCTTCCGCCTTGTAATGGTGGGGGGGAGGCTTTTCCCGCCTGCTATCCTGTGTGGCGTGCGTTGCTATCAAACACATCCCCGCACCAAGTCAAAGACGCAGATCAACAAACCCCCCTCATCCCAAAAAAAGTATTTTTTTGGAAGATGCAAGACGGAAAGTTTGCTTCAGAAACGAGCTTATCTCCGCTTTATTTGAATGGTTTTCATGTCGCTTTTATGCTTCTCCTTTTAATGAAGCCTCTCTGCCTTGCCGCGATAAGATGCCCGTGCAGGAACCAGATAATAACGTCATTTACTACTCTTAAAGCAAAATGATTGTGAACGGATCAAAAACAAGCAGCAATTAATGAGTAGGAACGTTAAAACACAAGCAGCTTTTTTTTTTTTCTTCTATTTAACTAACCGAGCTTGCGACTGATAACAGCGGGGCTATGCAAAAGAAGAGTCAGAATTTAGAAAGAATTTGTCCAAAATACTTTAATTTGGTGAAATATTACCGTATTTTTCCACACTGAGTCGCTCTAATCCAGGGAGAGGGAAGCTTCGGCTCGGGGGCCAGATGTGGCCCTTTTGATGAGCACAGATGGCTCTCAGAAGTTTCTAAACACCATAACATTTATTTATTTTTATTTAGTTTTTTCTTCAAATATATGCAACATATCTTGCTGTTCAGAGTGTGGCCCACGGCACTATCTGAAAATACAATTCACCAAAAAACTTTAGGAAAACTGCAAACATTGAGCAGTAATATTACAAAAAATAAAGTCAAAATATTAGGAGAAAAACTTTGTGATCCAACCACTTTTGGAAAATTAGGTTGTGGAAAATGTTGTAATATTAGGAGAATAAAGTCAAAAGATCAAAGGAATAAAGTCACAATTAAAGGAAAAGTTGAAGAAAATTGGAAAATGTTTAAAAAAAAAAAACAGCAGGAATTGAAAAATTGCTGTAACTTTATGAGTAGAAAGTCAAAATATTAAGAGAAAAAAATTTACAAGAATAAACTTGTAAAAACAGTGTCATTTTTATTTTTTAAATGTTGCAATATTAAGAAACAAACAAATAAACACGTTTTTGCAGTATTAGTTTGGGGAAAAAATAATTGGGGAATAAAGTTAAAATATTGTGGGAGTAGTCGGAATATTACAATTAAATATATCATTTTTGCTTTATAATGTTTGGTGTCATTTTTTATGCTGACATTTTAAAGTAAGACATATCAGTGTTAAAAATAAAATTCAAAATACAAAACCTTCTCAGCACTTTCATCCATCCAATTCAGAGACTTATTATCTTCTAAAATTGTTGGCACACTTTTAATTGTATTCACTTTTTCAAAAATAAAATATGGCTTTACCAAAAATACATTTGAAAATCTGTTCATGGCTCTCTTAGCCCAAAAGCTTCCCGACCCAGCTCTAGATCATGAGCAGAATCAGTCCAAAAAAGCTTTTTGAGGTGAAAAAAAAAACATAAATAAGTTTCACTGGCGTATACGCTAAGTCACATTTTGCGGTATTTATTATCCAGCTATCATCAGAGGGTCTTTCAGTTTTCAGTCTTTCAGTTGAGCAGGACAGTGATAGTAATCTGCCACAGAAACGGCACTTCTGTCGGAATATGATGCTGTGAAAGACAAACCATAACAGTCCTGTTGCAATTGGTTCAAAGACCGGTCATTGTCATTGTATGCCCTGAGAATGACCATGATGAATAAGACTATTCACAAGCATAGAAGCGCACATAACGCGACCTGCATATTGATCACGCTACAGCTGCATTGTTATTGTACGCGCCTAGCGAGTAGTGATGTACGACTGACGTATCTAAGCGTCGATGTTCTGGATCTGAGGGTCGGTGTTATTTTGTCAACGAAACTTGTAGCGCTAGTACCACATGCTAACGCTACAAGAATGCTTTAGTGTTATTTTCTGCCTGTGGGTAGTAAAAGTAAAAAGTAGCAGTCGGCGCCTGTCATGATTAGTGATTAGCGATCCTGTCCATCCTGGTCACACCCAAAAATATATACGATCATGTCCCTTATATAGAGGGTTGTGTCAGGTAGGGCGTCCGACGTAAAACTTTTGCCAAATCAAAACATGCGAATCAAACAGAACAAAATGATTCGCTGTGGCGACCCCTGATGGGATAAGCAGGGATTAGCCGAAAGGAAAAGAAGAAGAAGAAGATGTTAGTGTTGACGAAAGTAGCATTCGTTGCTGTGTGCTCTGTGAAGTCAGTGACCCAGGAAGCAAACTCCTGTAAGGCTTAAAATGACCAAATCACTATTACAGCATTATCTTGAATGTATAGCATCTACGTGGCCACAGGATGTACATAAAACAATACCAACGTTTAACAGAGTCGGGCCATTACGTTGTAATGTAATAAGAATTTTCATACAAATGGCTAAATGAACAAATATACAAATGTAAGGCATTCAGATGACGCATTCAAAAATGCTGTGAATGATATGTAGCAGAGGCGGGAGCGAGTCTTCGTTTTGCAGGTCTCGAGTCTCAAGGAAAGACGTGTAGGTCCAACTCGTGTCTCACAAGTTTAAAGTCATTGACTTGAAATTTTTTACGTCAAGTCATAAGCACTGTGAAGAAAATCAAATAACTTATGAGAAAAGCCAGACCCAAGACAAAATATTTAAACAAGCCTAAAAACCAAAATAACCAAATTCTCCCAATCTACAGTGTATTACATTTGACAAATACAATCAATGCATTTTCGATTTTTTCCATTTTTTTAAATAAGAGCAGAAGTGACAAGAATAGTCACAGAAAAAGAGAGATGACCTAGCATTCACGTTTGTTCTTAAACCTGATTGGCCATCGGTAGATGCATTCAATGAGGCAGATTCTGTGGGAAAATGCGTTGTCTTGCCAGGAATGACATGATAACGATCACATCAGGTGAATACTTTGAATTCTGACAAATTTTACTGAACATATTCACTGACAATCTTATATTTTCAAGTTCCGAGTCATGAAGGTCAAAGTTCAAGTCGAGTGTCAAGTCTTTCAAGATATTGTCGACTCTGAAATCCGCATTCTGATTCAAGTCGCGACTCGGGTTTGAGTCCACACTTCTGTTATGTAAACAGGCTTATTTTAGCCTATTATGTCTGCTATCACTACTATTTTGGGTAGTACGAATGTAAAGGTGACTGTAGGGGTGTTATTTCATGTCTAGTGGGCTCTAAGAATGTTATAAACAGTATTTACAAGGGCCTAAACAGTATTAGTATTGAATCCTAGTTTGCACAAATTCACTTATCGGGTCTGGAACCAATTAACCTCGATAAACGGGAGATTAATGCAATGAATTTAGGACTATGTCTGAGAATATCCTCGTTCTTTCGTGTCATTGAATGGGTCACAGCTAGACAGTTTGGGTTGTCTTGGAAGGCTGTCATTCAGCAGTTCATTGCTTAAAGACTATGTAGGTCTTTCGGTACACGAGTGTTTCTTGGGTAAGAGGCAGGTTGGGTTGACCCGTAATGAAAGCATGAAGACATCAGTCAATGAGAAGTGGTACGTTCCGCCTTGCAGCTCAGTTGATTTGTATTGTCTGCAAACAGTAAGAGGGTGACCCACACCTGCAATCAGTGTTGGTTACACTACAGCTAGCCTGCAATCGAATCCAATCAACACGCTTATTTCACCTGTGGTCATCAGCAGAGCCAATCATTGCTCATAAATGTCGCCCTCGGTAGCAGATAATGACGCACAAGCAACCACGTGCTGTCTAGACGGACATCTGCTGTTCGACACGTCCCTTTTCCTGGCTGGACAGACATCACACACATCAGGGCTTGAACCGCGACTGGAAAGAGGAGATAGAGACCGAAAGCTGGGGTTGAAGGGAGCGGGGTCGCCGAGGTTCTGCAACACACTGATTAGGAGGTGATGTGGAGGGCACGCCGACCGTCACCTTTGCAGGCGGAGGCTGCGGGGCGGGTTGAGGCGTGAGTCCGGTCATCAGCTACAAACGTAATGTTTGTGTTTTTTGTCTGTTGCTGCTGTCATGAATAAAGCTGAATGCCGCGGTGAAAGCGCCCTCGCATTCCATATCGTGTTGCCACCGGGTGGCGCTGAGACGGATTCAGGAAGCGACCTACAAATAGCTTCGAGGTGTCGCCTGACCTTGTGGAACTGAGTTATAAACATTTCACGTTCAGAGTTGATCATCAAAGCTTGTTGCCGTGGCCCGCCCCGTCTTACTTAACAGCCTCAAATCCTTCGCAATCTAACATCAACACCTGTTCAGTATCCGGGATTTTCATTTGGGCAAGGACTATCCATCCATCCATCCATCCATTTTCTTCGGGTCGCGGGGGAAATTACCTAAGCAGAGAAGACCAAACTTTCTTTTCCCCGGCCACTTCGTCCAGCTCTTCCCAGCGAATGCTGAGGCATTCCCTGGCCAGCTGAGAGACATAGTCTCTCCAACATGTCCTGGGTCTTCCCCGACGCCTCCTACCGGTTGGACGTGCCCTGAACACCTCCCCAGGAAGGAGTTCGGGAGGCATCCTAACCAGATGCCCGAGCCACCTCATCTGGCTCCTCGCAATGCGGAGGAGCAGCGGTTCTACTCCGAGTCTCTCCCGGATGACATTGCTTCTCACCCTATCTCTAAGGGAGAGCCCAGCCACCCTGCGGAGAAAACTCATTTTGGCCGCTTGTACCCGCGATCTTGTCCTTTCGGTCACTACCCTAAGCTCATGACCATAGGTGAGGGTAGGAACGTAGATCGACCGGTAAATTGAGAGCTTTGCCTTTTGGCTCAGCTCTCTTTTCACCACGACAAACCGGTGCAGAGTCCGCATCCCTGCAGACGCCGCACCAATCCGCCTGTCCATCTCACGTTCCATCCTTCCCCGCGCCCAAATTTGCAGCCGGAACCCAAAATGGGCAACTTCCTGTTTCAGAGCACAGGTTTTGCGACTTTTTTGACACTCTGTCAAACTGGTGCCCCGGGACTATCCATCCATTTTCCATGGGTCACAGGGGTATGCTGGGGCCTATCCCAGCTGACTTTGCACACCCCAGACTGGTCGCCAGTCAATCACAAGTCACATAAAGACAGACAAGCATTTTGCACTCACATTCATACTTATGGACAATTTAGAGTTGCCAAAACCTGTTTTTGGAATGTTTTTGGTATGTGGGAGAAAACCGGAACTCCACACAGAGATGCCCGACGGAGATTTGAACCCAGCCTTGCCTGTACGGCCAACATGCTACCCACCTGGCCACTGTGCGGCGCTGGCAAATCTTGTTGCCATGCCTCGGGATTGGCTATTTTTTTCAAAATTCAAAGAGGGCGCTGCTGAGTGAGTTTTGGTCATTTGTGTTCGGGATTTTCACCAGACCCTGACCCGCTTGCAAACTTTGGTCAGTTTTGATGAATGTTAAAGCCCTGAAAAATGTGAGTTTAGTGCCGACTTAATAACAATAAGAGGACCTGAGAATACAGCATTAGCATTCAACAGAAACATTGTAAATATCTTAGTAGGTCTTTTTTAAATGTAACCTGTGCACTTTTTAGATAGATTAAAATGTAGATTGCCCAATGACTAAAAAGTCTGATTGTGCAGGGCGGTGGAACAACAGAAACCGAAGTTACAAAGCAGTGGAAGAATGCATGTCGACTAAGGTAATGACTTTTTCGGTAAATCGCTAAACGCGCTTAATCCACGCGGACAGACGTCGTTTGAACTATTCAAGAAAAGGAAGGCGGGGAGTGACGGGCCTCTCTGTAAATGTCATGTCCGTGCCAACATCTGGGGCTGCGGCAACCTCGCGCCTTCGCCTGCCACTCGCGCCGCTTCCTCTCAAGCAGCCATCTTTAGCCGCTTGATGTTTACTTTCGTCTTCACGCTCCCACACACGTTCTCTTATTGACTTTTCCTTCAGCCTCCAATACAACAACACACACCCTCCTAAAGATCCTCAGCAAAAATCCACTTCAGTTTTTTTTCACTTATTAGCCTACTTTTTTCATTTCATTCGACTTGTGTTGCATTGTTTTTTTTTATTTGATTGCACGAAACAATACTGACTAATTTCCCGGGGAATTCTCCAGGGAGAGTGCCGTCATTTAATTTGTATGGAAATTAATTTGTCAATGGGAGGAACAGGATACTTACTAATCTGTTTACGCCAGCATTTTGCCTCCTCTCATTGCTTCTCTTTGTGTGTTGTACTCCATGACGGCAAAGTAAAGACAAGGGAAACTAGCACACTGTATTAAAGTCATAGAGCAAAGTCATGAATGCAGCAAAGCATTTTCTGTATACTGAGAATATAAGGCCTTAATATCGATTAGATTATTTATTCCTTATTTTATGTCGAGCCACGCGACATAAAAAAGCACACATTGTACATTACTATACACACTGCACCTGAAAATAACAAGGTAAAAGATTCATCCATCTATTTTCTTTGCCGCTTATCCTCATTAGCGTCATGGGGGTATGCTGGAGCCTATCCCAGCTGACTTTGGGATAGAGGCGGGGTAAACCCTGGACTGGTCGCCAGCCAATCAGTTGGGAGACAAACAAGCATTCACACTCACATTCATACCGATGGACAATTTGGAGTTGCCAATTAACCTAACATGCATGTTTTTGGAATGTGGGGGGAAACCGGAGTAGCTGAAGGAAACCCACAAACTCACTGGGAGAACATGCAAACTCCACACAGAGAAGCCAGGGCACTCAACCATGTAGATATATCTACTGTATATATATGGTGGTCGAGTGCCCTGGCTTCAAATCTCTGTTGGGCATCTCTGTGTGGAGTTTGCATGTTCTTCCCGTGGGTTTTCTGTGGGTACTCCAGTTTCCGCTCACATTCCAAAAACATGCATGTTAGGTTAATTTGCGACTCTAAATTGTCCATCGGTGTGAATGTTTGTTTGTCTATATGTGCCCTGCGATTGACTGGCGACCAGTCCAGGGTGTACCCCGCCTCCCGCATACCCGCAACTCTAATGAGGATAAGAGGCATAGAAAATGAAGGAATGACTATATATATNTATATGCATAAATTAATACATATATGGCAGATACACAGAACATAATGCACAGAAAATAATTTGGCTCAAAAAGGATTGGGAAGAAGACATGTTTATTTACCGCCACGCTAAAGCCAGTTACATTAACACAAAATGCTGCATGTTATACAATAGTGTCCAAAATAATAGCAGTCCAATGTGACTAACTAGATGAAGGAATGTTATCAGTATATTTTATTGCTACATGGCAAACAAGTTACCAGTAGGTGCTGTAGATTCTCAGAAAACAAACAAGACTCAGCATTCATGATATGCACGCTCTTAAGGCTGTGCAGTTGGGCAATTTTTTAAAAGGGGTGAGTTCAGAAAAATAGCAGTGTGGCCTTCCATCAATGATCAGTGATCAATTTTGTCAAAAAACTGGTGTGAATCAGGGGGTCCCTATTTAAGGATGAATCATGCATTTCTCTTTGAAAGCCTGAGGAAAATAGCTCGTCAAAGACATTGTTCAGAAGAACAGCGTACTTTGATTAAAAAATTTATTGGAGAGGGGAAAACTTATGAAGAGGTGCAAAAATTTCGGCTGTTCAGCTAAAATGATATCCAATGCCTTAAAATAGAGAACAAAACCAGAGACACGTGGCAGAAAACGGAAGACAACTATCAAAATGGATCAAAGAATAACTAGAATGGCGAAGGCTCAGCCAATGATCAGCTCCAGGATGATCTAAGTCAGTCTGGAGTTACCTGTAAGTACTTTTACATTTTTAAGACTTCTGTGTGAAGCTAATCTATTTATAAGTATCCCCCGCAAAGTTCCTATGTTAAAAAAAGGCTTGTGCAGAGGAGGTTACAATTTTCCAAAGAACACATCAACTGGCCTAAAGAGAAATGGAGGAACATTTTGTGGACAGATGATGGTAAAATTGGTCTTTTTGGGTCGAAGGGCCGCAAACAGTTTGTGAGACGACCCCAAACTCTGAATTCAAGCCACAGTACACAGTGAAGACAGTGAAGCATCATGAAGCCTATTTATCCCATAGCAGGGATCGTGGATCAGTTTGCATATGTCATAATAGTTGAAGAGGTCATGTTGTCTTATGCTGAAAAGAACATGCCCTTGAAATGGCTTTTTCAACAAGACAATCACCCCAAACACACTAGTAAACCAGCTAAATCTTGGTTCCAAACCAACAAAATGAATGTTATGGAGTGGACATCCATCACAAACTTATGGGGTGACATTAAAAATGCTGTTTCTGCAGCAAACCTGCAGCAAGTGGAGTGTCCACTTGTCTGCTCTATTCTGGAAATGTTATTGCATGAGTGTCCTATGCTGTGCATTAAAAGAGACAAGATTTTCGAGGTTTGCTGCGAGAAGGTGGATGCTCTCCTGCAATAGAACCTCCACTTGTCTGTCTGTTGACCGGGTTTTAGGTTGTTATGTGCGAATATAATACTGATAATAGTAATAATGGAAATAAATATCAATTATTTAGTCTGCAAATTGCAAAACCTAGAAGAGAATTGAAGCTTGAGAATCTGACACATTTTCAGCACTCTTGTGATGAATTGACACGTTTGCTTGGAGGTCAAAAGTGTTTCAATATTTTGTTGTCTTAAAAAAAACGCTGATATTCTGTGCTCCTTTTTTTCCATATATAATTACAAGTTAGCAGTTGCATTGCTAGGAGGGAGGATTCACTGTTTGGGTCATGTCTTTACTGCTTTAGCCGATTTGTACATTTCAAAGGTCCCCAGCATTTTTGGAAAAAAATGTTGACATTAATTATTAGAAATTTTTTTACATCCGAAAAAATGCTATTTTAACAGTGCAATATTATTGTCATTGATATTTCCTGCTCCGTTGTAACATGTTTTAACATACTAGGCTTATTCTAAAGTTATGTACTACATATGCTGTATATGTGATCTTCTTTCAGGGAATTGGCACACGTAATGAAACAGTTTATCGGGATTTTTGTTGGCTGTGGTTGCTATTTTAACAGCGAGCATTCTACCGCTATCGGGTTGTTGTTTGCTGAAAATGTGAAGTGAGCAAGTAAACTATTGAGCGAGCACAGAGGATGCATGTAGTCCCGCCCCTCGTGGGCATCATCTCCCTGCAGACTCCAGCAGGCTCTCTGCTTGTTTGCCTCGTGTTTGACTGAGATATGAACGCTCGCCGTACGAGTGCCTACCCCGCACTTTTTCCCTCCTCTGGAGTCCGCCCGCTCCCTCTTGGACGTCGAACAAATTGATTTTGGGGCGTTGATTATTCTGGAGGCACATTTTATGCATGACTTGTGACTTGTGTGGCTTCGGTCCAATCCTTTTCATCTTGCGTCACGAGTGTCTGTCACTCACCGGACCACGCCAAGAGGAGTCACGGTCATCCTAATGGCTGTATTTGTTTTTGGTATGCGTAACAAAGTAATCCATTATCCTTGCACAGGTCAAAATGGCTGAAATGGAGTACGAAGAAGCAGAGCCTATTTATTTATTTGCATCCTGCCCCCTTCTCCGTATCTCAGCCATTACTTGTTTGGTAGTTCGGGCTGCTATTAGAAACCAATAGAATAAATGTGCAACATTGGATGCATAACTTATGCAAGGATAAAGGAAAAATGTAACTGATAAATATATAAATAGTATAATATATTCATAAATGTATAGATAATATAGATAATAAATCAAGTTACTGATTAATTCATTAAAAATACAGAACTGACATTGTATAACGTGTTAGGAATGGAATATTTTCCACTCTATCCTTGATGAGCACATGTATGACCTTTCACTTGGAACAAAGGGCACACTGTTATTTTTAACGAATCATTTAGTCACCCTTTCTGTCTCCCGGCTGAGACGCCACCTAGCCCAGGATTGTTTGAAACCGGATCAGCCCAATACAGACAGTTTACAGGAAGTTTCCTGAGCAGTGGGACTGCTCTTGAGATGTCAAATGCAATCACCAAGATGGGACTGACCTTGGCTGGTGGGCTGACCGCTCTCTCCAGCGCTGGCATTGCAGTTGCTTGTATCCTTTTAATGTTATTTCACTATTTAACAGTTGATGGATATAAATAATCTTAAAGTCCCAACAAATGTATAAATAATGCAGGACAGCCAATTTATATATACAGTATAGATGTTGTTTTCACGTTCAGCTTTTTTACGCTGAATGCCCTTTCCGGCCAGCAACTGAATTCATGCCGTCTGCCATGAAAGCAGCACACCACCAGGAATCAATGCCTGATATCGACAATGCAGTAACCTATTAAATAACAATATGGTGGGATGAAATTCAGGATAAATGATATCAGATGCTGTGGATGTCGGCATTGAACTTGTAAGCGCCATGTTTGTGTTACAACTGGCCCATGTCATGAGGAGTTTGAGCTTCTTACTCAAATTGTAATTTTACTGGTATGCTCAAATGCTTTTTAGCACAGTGCCAGCCCACGGGAGTTTTAAATCCAATTTTGACCCGTGGTGGTCTTTCTCATGTCTTGGCGAGACACACTAATTATTCATTTTCGATTGTTAACTTTTTGCTCTTTTGTTCTTTTGCCTGCGATAACTACTTTCGTCCTCCATCCCCTGGTGTTTCTAGTCGGCGCTCTAGTCGTCACCAAACGCCATTTAAGGAGTATCCTTCAGCTTAAAGACTTTGTTGAGGTGTAATATGTCACGTAACCTGCAGTAGAAGGAAGCCGAGGTCACCCGGGTGTCTTCGCGCTCCGTTTGTAGCGTGAAAGATAAGCGGCGCCGAGAGAGAAGACAGAGCGACGGCTCAAATGAGCGCGGTGAAGAAAAGCGACACCCGTCATTAAGTCTTCGTTCTGTCCTCTTTGGGGGGAGACAGGATGGTTTTGTGACTTTATCCGTCTTCTCATAGGAACGCAGCGCCCCGGCGAGCCCTCGTGCAAACCGGGCGAAGGCATAAAAGATAGATCAGGAAGTTTCCGCGAGAAGTGTGTGTGTGAAGTCTAGACTTGATTGCACTGAAAGCAGAGGAAAGGGAAGAGGAGGCACAGCTTTGGCGAGCTCTCAATAATACATCTGATGTGTTTTTTCGGGTGCACCCATACAGCACATGCACCTTATGGAAGAAGAAGTCTTGGTTCCGCCTCGTTTTGCAGTCATTGCAAAACCCAAGTTTATTTCCGAAGGCGACACCACAAAGATTCGTTGCTCACGTTACTCAGGATTTGATGAGGTCATCATTTGCGTGCCGGTAAATACTTCAGCCCATAGGCCTTTAGACAGATACCAAAATGTACCAATATTCTATTTCTATGCCAATACTGGGACTATAATATTATCGGACATCCCTAATTATGCTAAGTCCTGTTCATGCCCGTGCAGTTTTCTGTTTTGCAACCGCTCTTGCTCAAATTTTACACAGTTTACAGACTCACCCCGAAGTTCTAGTGGGCGGTTTTGTACAGCTACTTGAGAAATTTCAAGTTGAACCGGCACCAGACAGATAATAGCACACAGAATAGCACCATTTATTGTGCAGTAAGCAGGCTTCCCTACACATCTCAAAATACAACCGTCAGTCCGTGCCGTCAGCGGGAGCTGGAAGATTTAGGTTTTTCTTCTGCAAACAGGCTAGCCTAGCGTGGTGTTGCTCTTAAACAGTGACATAGCTATGCTAGTGTTGCTAAGGTTCCCGTCCTCCCGTCCCACCCCCTAAGTTGAAAATGGGTCTCATATGGGTAAAAACTGTACGTTATTGACATTTTGATTAATAAAAGGGTCACATGATACTCAAAGTTTTCTCAAAGCTGCCTTCCGGTGTCATTCATTCAAGTGTTACGTTACAAAAGAATTTAAACTGCCGTTGTGCAGTTGGGCAAGCGTGAGAGGATTAACTCCGTGCATATGTTTTTGCTTTTTCTTTGGCATACGTCCCATGAGCCCGAATGACGCTCATTTTAATGACCCATTGAAAAATAACAAAAACCATATACCGCCGTCTTCCCAGCAATTGTTGCACCGAGAGGGGGGGGAAACCTACAATTAGGAACTACACAAATAAACCAAAAGGTGGTTCTCGTTTTTTTTCCTGATGCAGCCGTGCCCTACATATTTAATTGCCCCACGAATTTAAAAGATATGTCAAATGCAATCTCCAAGGTGGGACGCAAAACCCATAGATTCCACAATTTCATCGCGAGCGGTAATTATAGTAGGTTCATGCGTATTCGTTGCCGTACTGCGGCCCTCAAAGATGGCTGCTTTGTTAAAACCATGGGAACAAGCTTTTTCCAGATCAGAAGAAGATGCAGCAGGAATGCTAGCCAAAGATCGTCTATATTAATAGAGTACTCTACTACTACTGCAAAAACACTTGGTAAATATCCTCATTGATCACAAATAATAATTTTGTAAATAACTGTCAAATTTGATGTGCATGTATGTCAATTTTGGAAAAAAGGGCCAATACAATTGGTCCTTACAAAAACTACAAAAAAATACAAACAATTCAACAAATAATATCCAGTTATAAATCCCACAGTGTGTGCATGTTTATGTTTGCCTCATGAGCCTTCTGACTTTTTGGGCTTCAAATCACCGCACTGGCTCATGGCAGCCAAGCGTTCATAATCATTTTACCGTAATGATAATGTGTTTGTGAATTGCAGCTGTTTGTCACAAACGGCGACTCATTGCACTTTGTTCGGCGGTCCCTGAATGCACCGTATTATACTGCATTTATATAATATCATATATAATAAATAATCTTCTCTCTGGGAATACAAGCGCCAGGCTCATACTGGTGGACGGTGCGTCTGTGTTTATTTTGTGCGTGCAACTTTTTTGCACGATACAGAATATGTGGCCTCGCTGTAATGTTTGACGCACCCGAGGTCTGTGGGAACACAAGCCGGTCTACGGGTCCAAAAGCGTTGGGGACCACTTCTCTATATGGCAGGAGCACTCTGTTGTTATCCAGAGGATACCTTATTTATAAATGAAATGTTTTTGTAATTAGAGCAAAGAAAACCTGTTTCCACACGTCTAAAAATGGGTTTTAACATTATTAGAGCCCTCTGGTCTTGAAGTAACACCCCTATAGTCACCCTTAGAATAGCATTATAATATAGTATACATAATAACAAAAAAGAAGCCATTGAAGACTCCAATACGTTTTACTGGGCTCTTATGTGTTGCTGTAAATGAGGTCTGGTGCTAGGGGAGCTGAGTGGAGGGCGGACAAGAAGTGTTGATTTTTGTCCTACCGTGGGTTACAGCTGCTGTGTTTTTAATGTGCCTTTTGAGAAATACAAAAACAAACTTTGGCAGAAAAGCCTGTTGTTCCGGCAAGTGTGGCGTGTATCACCCAACGTTACGGACCCCTAGTCAGTGTAAATTACCACACATTATCACGCCTTTGAACGCGTCTTCGGAATGCCTTAGATTTGCATTTTTGGATTTTTTGCACTTGTTTGCATAAAACGATAATACTTAGCTTAAATATGCATATTTATATGACTTATTTAAGTCATATTCCACCACGAAACGGCATGATTTATTTATTATTTCTGCTGTTTTTATATACTATGGCAAAAACAGGAGTCAAAGATCCTCTGCAAGACAACATTGCAAGATTGCTGTTTTTGTTTGATACCATTCATTGACCAGATTTGGCCCACGGGCAGGTCGAGGGTTTCGAGGTCTAGCTAGCTGAACTCTTCTGTGGAACTGAAGGGTGAACTCCTTGGTGGACCTTCCAAAGGAGAGCCACATTGAAGATGAGGTATTAGGTGGAGGAGCAGCATTTATTTGGCTCAGACCCGGTGCCGTGCCATATGATCCGCCATGATGCTATTTGTCCGAGCGCGGCGCTGGGATATTGCTGCGGATGAAGGATGGCCTCGCAGACACGGAACGGTTCTGCTTGGCTGACAAACTGGGGCGAGAGCCGAAGGGGCACCGGGGAAACAAAAGAGGGTTGGATAGGGGCGAAGGCAGACAGGGAGGTGGCGTCTCGCTCGCCAGAGGACACAGTTTACAGCACCTGTTGCCCGTGATTGATCAGAAACAAAGCAGGCTGGGTAATGGCGTGTGGGTGGACACTGAATGGAGTGGTGCT
Organism: Oostethus manadensis; assembly: GCA_024372805.1. NCBI lineage: Eukaryota > Metazoa > Chordata > Actinopteri > Syngnathiformes > Syngnathidae > Oostethus > Oostethus manadensis. The sequence continues at coordinate 2,438,583 of QODF01000026.1, read as the reverse complement.
TTCAAAAAAAATGGAGTGCAGAGGGAGATTTGGGGGTTGGCCGGGTTAATGAACACAGAGAAGAAGTGGAAGGCGAATGAGAAGGAAAGAATATGTATTACTCCCCTGATGGGACGGCGTCAGGAGTCCATCTGCGGCCAAATAAGATCGGGAGCTTGAGGAAGACGTTGCCGCCCTCGGGCTTACACACCGACTAGACAGCACATTTCATCAGCACCACCACCGCATACGTGTGTGTGTGTGTGTGTGTGTGTAAGCAAGCAAGCAAACTCTTATTATTGCCCAGACTCAGAGCCCCACTCCATCAAATGGCACCGCCGAGTCATTTCCACTCGTCCCGACCTCCCTCATGTACCTCCGCTCCGTCCTATCCTGCAGGATCCACCCAAGACTCCACATGCTAAATCACACCCCCACACACCCCCAGACCCCCGCCCCCTAGCCCAGCCAAGCCGAGAAGACACCTCAGCAAACACTCTTGCAGTGTTTGGTGCCGCTGGTGGTGGTGTTGGGGGGGGGACGTTTCATTTCCGATCCCGGCGTACACGGGAGCAGAGGTGGGGAGCACATCTGTGTTTTGAGAGAAAGCTCCTTTGTCACTTTTTCTTTCCACCGCCTGGTTTAAAACGTGCAGAAATGTAATGTGAAAAAGTAATAGTTTCTTTACATGTTTACAAGTCAAAACAACAACAGCAGCAAAAATGGAACAGTCAGCAGTCATTTTGCAAGAATAACGTTGAAAGGTTTAGAGAAAACAGGAAACATTTTTGCAGGGGTACCGTGAAATTATGGAGAAAAATCATTTCTGCAGCATAAAGTTGAAATATTAAACACAGGTGGTATATTTAATGTTATAATATTGTGGAAAAACAAACATAACCACAAGTTGATATTTTTTATGGGAATGTTATGGGAATAAAGTCAAAATGGCAAAAAAAGGGACCAAAAAAAGTTGAAAAAAAACCCCCAAAAACAGCAGAAATTAACCCAAAACATAAAGTCAAAATATTAAGGACGGTAGTATTAAGGAAAAAGTTGCAATTATCCAAGAACAAATCTAAAGTTAGTTTATAATGATGAAAAATAATTCCTCATTAAATGAATATGTTTTTTTAAAGGCATCATAATATGAGAATCAAAACAAAACAAAAACATGTTGTAATTTTTGGAAAGTAAGGTTGGGAAAAATGTTACGTAATGGGAGTGAGGTCATAATATTATGGGGATACATTATGATAAGAAAATGCACGGACATTATTTAAGTAAGCAGTTGAACTATTTGGAAAATGTATAAAACAAAAACAGCAAAAATGAGAATAAACGCTTTGGACACCCTTGTGTTCATTATTGTGTTGCAAAATATCTTTTCATTTGTGCCACACCCTGTCTTGCAGTACCACCGTGGTACCTCAGGAAGCAGTAGTGAGTCAGTGTAGGAGAGGGCGAGGAAGCTGCATGTTTTTGAATTTTCTTCTAATTTGACCGTTGTATGAAAGGTCCCATATTCTACTATTTTTTAAGTCCCACAATTGTGTATTGTCCAAAATCTAGCCTTTCAGTTTAAATGTACTTTTAGTCAGCTGTCCTATCTAGTCTTTGTGTATGACCTGATGAAGTCTGCTCAGATGACAGGCAAGACGGATGACGGCTGCGCGGCGGGCAGGAAGGGCAAAATACTGGAGGGTTGACTAGTGCTTCATGTAAACGCTGCACTTGTTCAACATAGTAGGGCTGGAGGACACAAATGTTAGCAACGCTAGCGTAGTTATGGACAGTAGTGTTCCAAACAATAGCAGTGCATTGTGACTAACCAGAAGTTACCAGTAGGTGCAGTAGATTCTCAGAAAACAAACAAGACCCAGCATTTATGAAATGCAGGCAATTGGGCAACTGGTTGAAAGGGGTGTGTTCAAAAAATAGCAGTTTGGCGTTCAATCAGTGATCATTTTTGTGAATCAGGTTGACCGCTCTGTAAGGCAGTGGTTTTCAAACTGGGGGGCGCAGCATTATAACAAGGGGTGCACGGGGGTACCATGCACACTTTTCATTATTAACGTATTTTTCAGACTACAAGTTGCTACTTTTTTCTCTCCCTTAGAAGCCTGCTGCTTTAATAACGAAGCGCCAAACTAATTTTATCTCCAAAAGGGGGGCGAGGCAAAAAAAAGTTTGGGAACCATTGATTTAAGGATAGAACTAGCACTTGTCTTTGAAAGCCTGAGGAAAATGGGTTGTCCAAGACATTGTTCAGAAGAACAGTGGACTTAGATTAAAAACTTTTGGCCATTCAGCTAAAATGATCTGCCTTTTGCCTTAAAATGGAGAGAAAAACCAGAGACATGTGGCAGAAAATTAAAGAATTATCAAAATGGATGGAAGAATAGCCAGAATGGCAAAGGCTCAGCCAATGATCAGCTCCAGGACGATCAAAGACAGTCTAGAGTTACCTGTAAGTACTGTGACAGTTGGAAGACGTCCTTCTGTTTAAAAAAAATGTGCAGAAGGGGTTACAATTTGCCAAAGAACACATCAACTGGCGAACATTTTGAGGACCTATTTTTTCTTTTTGGGTCCAAGGGCCACAGACAGTTTGTGAGACGACCCCCAAACTATGAATTGAAGCCACAGTACACAGTGAAGACAGTGAAGCATCATGATATGGGCATGTTTCTCCTACTATGGTGTTGGGTATTTATCCCATAGCAGGGATCATGGATCAGTTTGCATATGTCCAAATACTTGAAGAGGTCATGTTGCCTTATGCCCTTGAAATGTCTGTTTCAACAAGACAATGACCCCAAAAACACTAGTAAACCAGCACAATCTTGGTTCCAAACCAACTAAATGAATGTTCTGGTGTGGCCAGCCCACACCCCGGACCTTAATCTAACGTTTGGTTCTCCTAAACATTAGAACATGATTCAAAAGTGACTTTTTTGTAATAGAAACGTTGAAGTAATGTTTTATTTGAGTTAATATGGTGGAATAATGGCGGAAAGGACAATAAAAGGCATGAATTGCCGTCCAAGTCCTGTGCAGCTCGGTGTTTGTGGAAACAACGTCAGGTTGCACGTTTTCACGCTTCATCAGTGTCACACTCAGGAGAAGCGCCGCCGCATTCTCCGCACCTGCTGACTTGCATCCTCTCCTGTCTTCTCGTTGCCTTCTTGATGGCGGCCGCTGTTGTCGTCGTCTCTCCTGCAGCGTAATGAGTCAGCGTGTGTGATGTTGGATGGATGCCGACAGTGTGCGACCTATGACCCACGTCAACGTGCTGCTGCTGTCCTAGCGCATGTCCAGCATGCCCCGCCCCCCTTCCCTTCTCCCAACAGCTACTTTCCCCGAATCTCTAAACACACTGACAGGCCACAAAACACCTCTAAAGGCTCCAAATAAAGCCGCTATTCTGTTGACCGATGGGAAGCGAATAACTCTCTAAATAGCGCTGGGTCGGCAGACATTGTCATTAACATCCGCAGCTGATGCAGCCTGCACAAGAGAAAGGTGAGTTTTGAGCATCCAGCAGCTTTGGAGCCTCTACCTCTGCATGCGCTGTAAAAATATTGCTGCTCAGCTGTTGAGTGGTGACGGTGTTGAACTTGCCGCGCTATTGCTAGGTGAGAATTTATTCAACTACGGTCCGGATTGTATAACCTGACAGTGTCAATCAAAAGTGACGTATTATTCTTTTTGCAAGGGAAGACATTTTGACACAAGTCCTGCGCGGGCTCTTTTATTAGCTTGGGATGGTGTACCTAATGACGTGGCCTGCAGGGAGCGCCTTTAATATAAACGTATATATATTGTTGTTATTTAATGAATACATAAAATAATCATAATACATAAATAAATATCGATTTATTTTTATACAAAAATATTTTTTGAATAAAATAATGATAATAAATAAATACACTTTGATTTATGTTTACAGAACAAATATTTTAAAATAAAATAATGGTAATAAATAAATAAACTTTGATATATTTTTATCCAAAAATATATATTTTTAATAAAATAATGATAATAAAAAATTTTGTTAATTTTTATACTAAAATATTTTTGTATAAAATAAAATATTTTTCTAACAAAAGAACGATAATAAATAAATAAACTTTGATTTATTTTTATACAATTTTTTTTTTAAATAAAATAATAAGAAATCAACTTACAAATATATATTTTTTTAAACAAAAATATACTGACAGTCTGCTTGCAATGATATATTCACTTTTATTAGGCCGAAATACAACAATGAAAACAGCTGACAGATGTCATAAAGTATGAAATGATGGGGCTCAGTGGAGCTGACTCCTAACGCTCGGATTTAATTGCACACATATTACATACTTTGTGGCTCTTTAGCAATGAGATAATATTTCCAGTCTGTCTTTCAACATTTATCATCAGTGACGGTCCATATTGGCCTCATCAGCTATCAAACTTCTTCGTCTGCTCCAGACGGACGCTGCGGCCTTCTTTATGTAAATGGAGCACTTAAACACCCGTGTTTTAAAGCGCCCGGGATCTCGTAAACGTCGGCAGGCCCTCGGGCCGCGCCGCCGCCTGTAAAGCACTGACTATTTATGGGTGCTTGTCCTTCTCGCCATAAACGCTCTGTTCTGCCGGGGTGGGGGGTAGTGACCCTGCAGGGAAAGAAGAGGACACAAAATCCTCTTAGATAAGACTGACCATAGAACAGAAACCCTCTTTACCACAAAAACAATCAGCAACCACACACATCGAAGTACAACAAAAAAGAAAAGCAATGGGCAAAACATGCGCGTGCCATCCATCCATCCATTTCCTTACCCTCATTAGTAATGAAGTACACATTTTATTTGTAATACAGTACAGAGATGTGTACATGTACAACCATTAGCGTTTTAAACTGTCTAATTTCATTTGTACTACGTTACCTTGCATTGCTCCCCACTCGCTGTGTACGCTGGCGGCCCCACCTCCACCCGTACAAGCGAGCGTATGACTGACAAAAGGGCTCCCTCCGTTCACGCCGTTGTTCTGTGGAGCAAACGCGCCAAGGTGCTGAAACCAATGCACAGCGTGATCTCCCTTCCTGTCTGTTTGGAGGCGGGAGAAGAGGAACAGACACGCGTGCACATGGCAATTACATGCTTTATTTATTGTGTGATTAATTAATCAATGTATTTATTTATTTAACCTGGCCGCACGGTGGATGAGTGGGTAGGGTTCAAATCTCCGTTGGGCATCTCTGTGTGGAGTTTGCATGTTCTCCCCGTGCGTGTGTGGGTTTTCTCCGGGTACTCCGGTTTCCTCCCACATTCCGAAAACATGCATGTTAGCTTCATTGGCGACTCTTGACGCCCCTAGTTTTTTATTAATAGAATATGTACATATTTTTATCATCATATGTTCTTTCTTCATTATTTTTCATTAAGACGTATAGATATTTTTTTGGGGGGGGGGATAAATATCAACGAAAATATCATTTTTAATGTAGTTTAAAAATTATTCTCGCAATTTTTTAAATATGTCAGTATCACACCTTTTATGATACGTAATTATCACTTCAATTATGACATGATCACTTGAACAAATGAATATAAATATTTAGATAAAATAATGATCACATATGCCAGTTTAACAAACCTCCAGATACAAAACTGATTTGTTCCTGGAGGGGCCTTTGTGTCTTGGAATTTTCATATTATGAGACAAGAGTTACCATATAAATGTCGTATAAAGTGTAAATATCGTACCCACCCGAAAGAAATATGTACATGAATCATTTTCATGTCCATGAATATTTAAAAAAAACAATAAATAAAAAATCTTAATAATAAATGTTGTTAGGAAAAATGAAACTTCACCCTTCGGGTCAAGCGAGATGAGCTTCATGGCGGACGGCGTGATTGGCCATCGTTAGGAGGAAGAGGATGATGGTAGGTAACCAACGGGAAGGCAGCTTCTTCTTCTTGGGTTTCACGACAGTTGGCATCCATTTGGTTTTCGTTAAATGGGACGGAAATATCTTCAAAGCCCAATTCGTGTTATGAATTTTTGGTAAAAAAAGGTTTTTGTAAGTCAAAGGTCCACTTCTGTGTGTGTGCGTGTGTGTGAATGAACAAAGTTTTATTGTACAATTTTTCTGCAGACTGACTATTCTGACCCACTTTTAAGTTAAAAATGATTACACATGTTTTAAAAAAACATTTTTGGCACAATTCCCCTTATTTTCGTTCCTTTTTTTTTGTCCTGCCGGCATCAAATAAACGAGGCCCGTCTGGATATTCCACTGTTTTCGTTTGTACAACCACAAGAACCACAGCAACCAGGAACGTCCCTTTGTTTTCCAATGCAAATGTTGGCGAGGGATGGGGGTGGGTGGCGTCCTTTATAGTTTGCTAACATTATAAGTTCAAAGTAAAAAAAAAAAAACTCGCAGTGTCCCCGTTGGCAGGAAAACATTTTGAAAAAGTTCCAAATTAAATTCCAATTAATTTCAATGCGAAGGGCCGCCCCCGGGGCCTCTCCCTTCCCTGAATGCAGACAGTGCATGTTGTCGTCGCTGAACGCAACTTCTTGTAATCACATTGATGCCCCCCAACCCCCAACCCCACACACCCCCCTCCCCGTCTGCCTGCTATGATTTAGTATCCCTCCGCATCCATCGGCATCCACTCCGGCCAATTGCATTAAAGGGATAAATAACCAGACCTATAAAAGTCTTTTAGAGGGGACGGCATGGCTGGTGAGGGGGGAGGGGGGCGCCCTGCAATAGTCATTTGGTGCAGAGAATGGAGAGGGAGGTGGGGCTTTTAGAGGAAGGTTTTTTAGGGGTGAAATTGTGATTGGTGGCAGTGATGTCATGTCATCCATCTTTGGGCCACTTCATTAGGCTAATGGAAGGGCTGAGCCGTGTGTGTGTGTGTGTGTGTGTGTGTGTGTGTGTGTGTCGGTCGGTGGGGGTGGGGGCACAGACAGTAGCTTCCAAGGCTAAAGTGGTTATGAAGACTAAAGGGATTTTATTAGCTGGGCACAAGGCCCATCTCTGCCAATTGATGTAGCTCTGTGTGTGTGTGTGTGTGTGTGTGTCGGTGCAGTAATGACATCCTTTTTGGGCGAGGAGCTAACGCGCACCTTATTTCTTTGATGTTACCACCGTCCCGCGCTTCAATGACTTTGGGGTGGGGGGGGGAAGTGAGGACGCTCACCTCGCTTTAGGCCAACACAAGCGCTCCACTTTGATTTAAAGGTGTGTGTGTGTGTGTGTGTGTGTCACTTCAAATGATCTTGGATTTCCGCACGAGTCTTCCTTGACCTTCTCCTTTCCTTCATCTTTCGAGCTCTCAGTCTTCTTCCTCGGGTTTTTCCGCGGAAAGCGGCGTGATTGTCTGGCTAGACGTAGATGGCTGCCATCACCGTTCCTCCATTCCGTGTCTTCAGCTGTCGGGGGTCGTTCCGCCTTCAGCCGTCTGTTTTGTACATTTGCTCATCCGAGGACCACTTCCCACTCCTTCCTTCCCATTCTGAGGCTTTTCTCTTTCTTATTACAAAATGGACATCATACTTAAAAAAATGGTACGATCCATACCAGATCCATGCCATTTAACTCATTTAGTTAGGATTCTTGTTACCCCCCCCGTGGTCAAAGCACCCCCAACCCTTTCCCTGTCACCTGCAATTATTCTCCTGTCCGGCCGCATTCCTGTTTCCACCTCCCATGGTGAGTTCCATCTTAGCCTACGTGGCCATGTTGGTGTGCCCTTTTGCAAAGCGCAATGGAAAAATATTTTACCTTTATTTAACTGGGTCGCAAAACAATGCGTGTGCATTTTGAAATCTTTGTTGTGTTGTTTTTAGAGACCAAACAATCCAATACGCAATAATCACATATCGTCATTGATGTAAGGTTGTGGAATGGCCGTTTTGTGACATGTATGGTGTTCTAACGTTTGCAGCATTTCCTGACTGCATGAAAAAGCAGCATTTCTTCTGCGATGATTTGCTTGCTGCTTCCGTTTTTATTTTCTAAATCTGTCTTGACGTGTACTTTTTTCCCCCATGTGAGAAAACTGGGTCGGTGGATGTGCTTGTGGCGGGCAAGTTTGTTTTTATGTAGTAATTGATGATTAATATACAGTGGTGTGAAAAACTATTTGCCCCCTTCCTGACTTTTTATTATTTTGCGTGTTTGTCACACAAAATGTTTCTGATCATCAAACACATTTTAATATTAGTCACAGATAACACAAGTAAACACGTGTTTTTATTATTTAGGGGGAACAAAATCCAAACCCACATAGCCCTGTGTGAAAAAGTAATTGCCCCTGCACCTAATAACTGCTTGGGCCGCCCTTAGCAACAATAACTGCAATCAAACGTTTGCCATAACTTGCAACAAGTCTTTTACACGCTCTGGAGGAATTTTGGCCCACTCATCTTTGCAGAATTGTTGTAATTCAGCTTTATTTGAGGCTTTTCTAGCATGAAGCGCCTTCTTAAGGTCATGCCACAGCATCTCCATGGGATTCAGGTCAGGACTTTGACTAGGCCACTCCGACGTCTTCATTTTGTTTTTCTTCAGCCATTCAGAGGTGGATTTGCTGGTGTGTTTTGGGTCATTGTCCTGCTGCAGCACTCAAGATGGCTTTAGCTTGAGTTGACGAACAGATGGCCGGACATTCTCCTTCAGGATTTTTTGGTAGACAGTAGAATTCATGCTTCCATCTATCACAGCAAGCCTTCCAGGTCCTGAAGCAGCAAAACAAGCCCAGACCATCACACCACCACCACCATATTTGACTGTTGCTATGATGTTCTTTTTATGAAATGCTGTGTTGCTTTTACGTTACGTTACGTTAAGTTCAACTTTGGTCTCGTCAGTCCACAAGATATTTTCCCAAAAGTCTTGGCAGTCATCATTTTGTGTTCAATTATGTTACCTTTGACTGATAGTTAACTCTTTTTTATGAGCAGACACATTTAAGTGTGCCAAGAAGTCAGGAAGGGGGCAAATAGTTTTTCACACCACTGTACGATTAATTAGTTAATTTGTGTATTAGCATGCGAGTTCTTGCCCGAAAAAGACATCTTGTCACGTTTTAATCTCCCGAGACCTTGTGACATGCCTACCAAAAAGTGAAAGGGAGTATTAAAATCCTTCATAGGGTGCGGCAAAAAGCACAGGCGCTAACTCAAAGTCCATTAGTATGTGAAAACGACAGGTCAGCCTTTGTCGTGGCGTCAGCTGCGCCATGCGTGGACACCTGCTACCAGGTCAAAGGTGGCAGCAGACAAGCTGTTTGCCATGAATGGTAATTTATTTCACCACTTGCCCCTGCTGCTGCTGTGAAGATGGCAGAAAAGTATGCCTGCTGGTGTTTACCTTAATTTCCTCCAGCTTGACCTCGCATGAATATTGAACAGTCTCCGATGTGGAAAGTTTATGAAATAAGGTTTGATTTCCTCACAGCACTTTGGGAGACTCGCTAACGTACAGTACATGTCACACGGATATCCTCAGAGCTGTATAATCATGAGACAAATGGCCCGGGACTTATGCACCATCAGCTGAGTCCTGCCTGATGTTGCGGTTTGACGCGGCCACCTTTTCCGGGAGATTCTCCGAAAAACAAACGAGACCCAGCATTCATGATATGCACGCTCTTAAGGCTGTGCAATCGGGCAATTAGTTGAAATTAGCAGCGTGGCATTTAATCAGTGATCAATTTTGTGGAACAAAAGGTGTGACCCGGGGGACCCCTATTTAAGGACGAAAGCAGCACACGTTGAACATCATTTCTCTTTGAAAGCCTGAGGAAAAGGGGTCGCTCAAGACATTGTTCAGAAGCTGAGCCTACTTTGGTTAAAAAGTTGATTGGAGAGGGGAAAAGTTATGAAGAGGTGCAAACAATTTTTGGCTGTTCCGCTAAAATGATCTCCAATGCCTTAAAATGGAGAGCAAAACCAGAAACACGTGGCAGAAAACAGAAGACAACTATCCAAATGGATCAAAAAATGACCAGAATGGCAAAGGCTCAGCCAATGATCAGCTCCAGGATGATCAAAGTCAGTCTGGAGTTACCTGTAAGTACTGTGACAATTGAAAGACGTCTGTGTGAAGCTAATCTATTTACAAGAATCCCCCGCAAAGTCCCTCTGTTAAAAAAAGGCATGTGCAGAGGAGGTTACTATTTTCCAAAGAACACATCAACTGGCCTAAAGAGAAACGGAAGACAGTTTTGAGGCGTTTTGATAAGGACAGTGAAAAACTCTATTGAATTGAATTGAATACAAGCATTAACTGCCGCACGGTGGTTGAGTGGGTAGCATGTTGGCCTCACAGTCAGGAAATCAGGGTTCAAGTCTGCATTGGGCATGTCTGTGTGGAGTTTGCACTAGCTACGTAGTTTATTACATTTGCTGATAAACATGCTTTAAGCACACAGCTGGCTCACGCTGCTTTTTACTAACTTCTTCTTCTTCTTCTTCTTTCGGCTTATCCCTTCAGCGGTCGCCACAGCGAATCAATTGCCTCCATCTAACTCTGTCTTCTGTATCTTCTTCTCTTGTGCCAACTGCGTTCACTACATCCATAAACCTCCTCTTTGGTCTTCCTCTAGGCCTCCTGCCTGGCAATTCAAAACTCAGCATCCTTCTACCAATATATTCACCATCTCTCCTCTGGACATGTCCGAACCATCTCAGTCTGGCCTCTCTGGCTTTATCTCCAAAACCTCTAACATGTGCTGTCCCACTGATGTGCTCATTCCTGATCCTGTCCATCCTGGTCACACCCAAAAAGAACCTCAGCATCTTCATCTCTGCTACCTCCAGCTCTGCCTTCTGTCTTTTCCTCAGCGGCACTGTCTCTAAACCAAACAACATCGCTGGTCTCACCACAGTTTTGTACAACTTTCCTTTCTTTTTAGCTGCAACTCTTCTATCACACCCAACACTTCACACTAACACAACAACGGTAACCCAGACAAAACTGTCAATGTTTTGACAAATGTTCACGGGGCGGTTGACGAGTTTATGTTAGCACACGTGGCGTGCCCTAACTGGGTTTTTTGTTACGTAATTATCTGGCGCCAGCCTGCCCCATAGTAACCCCAAAGCTACACTTCCTGCGAGCGTGAGAAGCAATTGGCTGAAAGTGAATATGTTAATTAGCACTCACTTGCTGCCACTCCAGACTCTATGGCCGCATGCTTTCCGAGCTGCGTGTAAATACGCCGCCGGCCCACGCCTGCATTAGCGAACCTTTTACCGTTTCTAAGTGCAACCGTCGGTGGGGGGGGGCTTGCATGGCACACAGCGATGGCATTCAAAGCCTGTCCCCTCCTCCACCCCCAGCCAGGTTTGCGTGGATTGATTTTGTGCCTAACCTGCAGCCCACTGCTAACCTTGAAGTAAGCTGGTGTAATGAGATCGCACCTGACGGCATTGACTCACACCTGACAGTGCTGACACTCTCCCGGCCGGGGTGGGGCGACGCCGACAGACGGTGGAGAAGGTGAGCTCCTCTGTGGGCGTTCTACTCTTCTCACTTTGATATCGTTGTGGATGAAAGATGATACAGTGAATGATAACGTAAAAGCAATGATGATATCGCATGGAGGTGTGGAGGGGACGTCAATTAGAGAGGGACTATTTGCCACTACTTCACTTCAAGCCAATTGTAGAGGAACAAGTTGAGGGATTTCTTATTTTTCTTGTCTTTGGCATGTTTGTCACACCTAAATATTTCAGATCGTCAGACAATTTTAAATAGTAGTCAGTGACAACACAACTGAACAGAAAATGCAGTTTGTATTACTAAATAGGGAAACACAAATCCCAACTTACCCTGTGTGGCGTAGAAGTAACGTTGCATTTGAGAAAAAGAACATCATACCAAGAGTAAAATAGGGTGGTGGTGTTGTGATGGTCTGGAGCTGTTTTCCTGGTTTAAGATGACTTGCTGTGATAAATGGAAGAAGGAATTCTGCCGTCTACCAAAAAATCCTCAAGGAGAATGTCCGGCCATCTGTTGGCGACCTCAAGCTGAAACCAACTTGGGTTCTGCAGCAAGACAACAATCCAAAACACACCAGCAGGTCCACCTCTGAATGGCGAAAGTAAAACAACATGAAGACTTTTGGAGTGGCCTAGTCAAAGCGTGACCTTAAAAAGGCACTTCATGCTGGAAAAGCCTCCTGTGACTGAATGACAACAATTCTGCAAAGATGAGTGGGCCGAAATTCCCCCAGTGCTGTAGGAGACTCATTGCAAGTTCTCAAAAAACTCGACTGCAGTTGTTGCTGCTAAGGGTGGCCCATCCACTTATTAGCTTTAGGCATTTTGTGTTCAGTTGTGTTGTCATTGACTAATATTCACATTTGTTTCTGAAGCATTTAAGTGTAGCAAACATGCAAAAAAATAAGAACTCATTTTTTCACAGCGCAGTATTTGATATGTACTACCTTTGGAAGAATATCAGTGTGATGAGCCTGCTCGAGATGGCAGCCACGTTGCAGTCCGTTTTTCTTTCAGATGGATTTTATTCAAAGAACATCCTCAAATCAGTGCGTCGTTTCCCACCGAAAGGGCTCCGGTTGTCCACACCATCAGCATGTTGAGCAGGAAGTTCGCTGCAGGCTAAGCCAGGACGCGTTGCTACGTTGTGCATACGCCGGGGATGTCCAAACCTTTTCCGTCAAGGGCCACATACTGATAGATGAAAGGATGCAAGGGCCACTTTGAGATTTCATAAAAAGTGATATTTTGGGGGGAAAAAAAATATTTCAAGAAAGAAATGCATCGCAGCTTTGTGATGTAGATGAAAATTTGCTCTTTTTTTCCATTTTTGCTGTTGTTGTTTTTTTTGGAGGGGGGTGTGGGCTTATTTCAACATTCTTCTTACATAATATTTGATTTTTGAAATATGTGAAATATTATGACTTTTTAAATATTTTTCCTCAACCCAATTTCCAGAAATGCCAACTTAATTTTGTTTTGTCTGTTTATATTTTGGGGCTGCACGGTGGATGAGTGGGTAGCACATTGGCCTCGCAGTCAGGAGGTTCAGGGTTCGAATCTCCGTTGGGCATCTCTGTGTGGAGTTTGCATGTTTTCTCCGGAGTCCTCCGGTTTCCACCCACATTCCAAAAACATGCATGTTAGCTTCATTGGCCACTCTAAATTGTCCATTAGAGTGTGAATGTTTGTTTGTCTGCCCTGCGATTGGCTGGCAACCAGTCCAGGGTGTGCCCCGCCTCCCGCCCGAAGTCAACTGGGATAGGCTCCAACATACTCGCGACTCTAGTGAGGTATAGAAAATGGAATTTTACTTTTATTTTATTTTTTCTTAAACATTTCAACCCCTTGCAGCCAAAATGACATTGTTTTTGCTCCTAATAATAAAAGTTCATTCTCCTAAAATTGCAACTGTTTTTCTCATCAGAATACGACTTTTTCACTTGATATTCTGACTTTCTTTTTGCAAAACTACAGGAGGTTTTGTTTTTTGTTTTTTTGTTTTTCACAATTGTAACTTTCTTCTGGTAATTTTTTTCCCCACATATTTAATTATTACTTTATTCCCATAATTTATTTTGTATCATTTTATATTATTGTATATAATTTTGTTATATTATGGCCTAACAAATAATGCATTGTTTTCTTAGTATTGCAATATTGCAACTAAATGCTACTAAAATGATGTTTCTTTTTCTCCTAAAGATATTCTTGTGAACCTACTGCAGAGTTTTCATGTTTTACAGTTTTTTGTTTGTTTGTACTTTGAGAATGTGCATGCAGGCCAATGAAAACACACTTTGGACACCCCTGACATACACAATAGGCAGACATTTTGCCGTTGTCATCTGCAATGGAGGATAAATGTCCCCAGCATCGTGTTTGTGCAAACCTACTAAGTGATGGGCTAACATGTACAGGAATGTTCAGCAGCGGTAGCAGCTTTGCTTGCAGTACCTTGATGCACCTTGATGCACATGTGTAAACACGACATGACTCACCCTAAAGCTAGCATGTATCAGCTTCCAGTTGGACGGGATGGGTGGAGGGATAGCCATTAGGTAGCGTAATAGTCATACTTGAAAGAATAATGGACACCGCAGCAGCTTTGAGCCATCATCTGAGATGCAATAACGTGAGGTCTTAGTGCCTTCCGTCCTCCCTGCCGGGCTACATTGGGAATTTTAAAACAATCCTTAGCCCACGTTTTGGCGGAAGTGCCCAATTGGAATTCAGTCCCCGTGTGGCAACGTAGCCGTGTTGACGAGGGGAGCCGGATCGATGGGAATCTAACAGCTCTCGGCTCCAGTGCGACTCGCCAAATCCTCGGCGGGTATTACGTCTTTTGTCTTGTCCACACATCCGTCTGACCTTGGCGCCTTTCGGCCGTACGTGCAACTTTCGGCGGCTGAAGTCGGGCTCAAACGAGAGCAGTGACCTACGGCGAAGGGTTAGACTTGAGTAAGCATGCGGAGTCACATGATGGCTGGCGGCGGGACGGTGGGATTCATGAAATGACCCTAAAGCCGTTTGACTCTCATGCATTTTCATACAGAGGTGTGTGTGCGTGCGTGTGTGCGTGCGTGTGTATAAGTGTGGCCCAACTCGACTTGACAGCCCACCTTTTCAAGAAAAATGCTAGGGAAAGCTTCCTTCACCCAATTAGACTTTGGGGTTGCGAATCGGGGAAACACCCCTCTATGAAGAAGGAAGGACATCTGAGGCCAGAGTGCGTGCATGTTGGAAAATTGAGTGGTTTTACGGTTGTCCTCTAGACGGGTGCACTCTTACCACCAGGAATATATTCTTTTATTGGCAATACGTTCTGCAGATTACCATATCCGATGTATAGCGTGTATGACGCGTTTCCTGAACCTGCGGACTAAAAAAAAACCCGACAAGGGCGTGAAAAGTTACGGTTGAGGTGCAGTAAAAACGCGCTTCCTCTTTGCGGTGTTCAGTCACTGCCACTTAATAAACATGAAAAAAGTGGGGCTCTCGCTAACTAATTTATTGCATTAATTGCGTTACACTTTTTAGTGTAATTAATGCATGCGCATCAGTTTGACGCTTTTTGGCAGTGCCTTTCCAACACCGTATACTGTAAGTATCTCCAACTCACAAACACGTCTCTGCTGTAGTCCCTTTTTCTACGATTAAATAAATTGTAAATAATTTCATTACATAATAATAAATAGTGTTAGCTCTTTTAGCTTGATTTAAAGCTTCATTTCATTTGAGCTAATTCATACAAATATACTGTAAATAAGTGGGTCCTGCCATTTATTGTTCTCTTCATAAAATACAGTAAGAATGGACATGTTAGGTTAATTGGGGACACTAAATTGTCCATAAGTATGAATGTGATTGACTGGTTGTATGTCTTTGTTTGTCTATATGTGCCCTGCGATTGACCGGCGACCAGTACAGGGTGTACCCCGCCTCCCGCTCAAAGTCAGCTGGGATAGGCTCCAGCATACCCGCGACTCCAATGAGGATAAGCGGTATAAAAAAAGAATGAATGAATGAATATTTCACACAGAGCTGATTAATCATGATTAATTCATGTAAAACCTGATTAATTAGATTCAGGTTTTTTTTAATCATTAGACAGTGATTTGACAGTACGAATGGACATATTTCACACATAGTTGATTAATCATGATTAATTAATTTTAAAACTGATTAACTGGATTCATCCATCCATCCATTTTCAATTTTTTTTAATCATTTGACAGTGATTTCACAGTAAAAATGGATATATTTCACACATAGTAAATTCATATTTTGTATGAGTACCACTAAAATCCCAAAAAGGAAGGCAGAATTGCAGGGGGTGTCCAAAGGGTGGCCATTTGCAGCACACAGCTGTTCTTTTTAAATCATTGAAATATAATTTAACAAGAAAGAAAAAAAAAACAACAGCAAAAATGAAAACATTTGTAATAAATGTGAAAGAATAAAGTGATAATATGAAGACAATATAATGTAATCGAAAGAGAAAATGATAATAAAGTTGTAAAATTCTGAGGCAAAATAATGTAATTTTAATATTTATTTCATACTATCATTAAAAACAACACATTTAATTAAATTAAAATGACGTTGTTGTTATGTTACAAATTACAAGTTGTGTTACAAAGTTATGTTACGAGAATAAAGTCAAACTATCATGGGAATAAAGTCATAATTACAAGAAGAACAATTACATTTTCAAGACAAAAAGTGCGGAAGAAACTTTGAAAAACAGCTGTGATTGAATGCAATATAATAAAGTCAAAATGTTAAGAGAAAAAAGTCGCATTCTAACGTAACAAAAAGGCGTAATTTTACCAGAATAACCTCGTAATATTATGAGCAAATTTCATTTTAGTAGAGTTGAAATACTAAAGAAAATAGCAAAACAAAACAAAGTTGTATTTTATGGACATTTGGGTTGGGTAAAAAGTTGTAATATTATGGGAATAAAGTGAAAATATCAAAAAAACAACATTGTTATGGAGGTTAAAAGGAAAAAAGAGAAGTTAACACTAATTATAAGCTTTTTCATATTTCAAAGCTGAGATGCAGTTCTTGAAAAAATACAATAAAATAAATATATATATATACCCAAATATAAAAGTGACCCTTGCATCTTTTCATTTAGTATTATTATTATTAGTATTATATACAGTATATTATGTAATATATATATACTTTTCAGCATGTGGCCCTCGGTGGAAAGTTTGGACACCGCCGCAGTAGTGTATGTAGAAACCGCATAGAAAACTAAGAATGGCGTTAAATTCACCTTTTTACTCATTTTCTTCGGGGCCGTAATAATACATACTGTGCAGTATAATAGATGGCACCGTAAAGGAATGAATAAATACATGTCATGCATTCAGTAAGTCTGTTGTTTTGTACCTTGTGTGCGCATACACACCATACCTAGCATTCCTGCAGCATACAAACACACACACAACACACAGCCCTCACCTGCGAGGCCCCTTTAATTAGAGCCCTGCTGTGGAACGCACGCCTCTTCCTGTGCCAGCTTTGAACCAACAACAGGTAAGCAGGCTTCCTGTATTCTGGACCTCTTTTTGAAACTTCATCATTCGTACAACCCAATGAAGAGTCCTGCCCTGGACCCAATGTTTTCTTCATCCAACTCCCACCCACTCCCGCTGGATTTTGGAAGCGTTCACGCCCACCCTGGAAGTGCGAGTGTTCCACTCCTGGCAACATCTGCTAGCTGAAACCCAGTGCGGAAAAAAACCAACAAAAAGAACGGTTATGTGCGGTAATTCAAACCTGTGCTCGGCAGTATCTCAGCCTCACGAGGCACAAAGTGCTTGAGAACTTGCGCTAAGAGCTCTGTTATTAAAAGCAAATATGGACCGCTAACCCTTTTCCTAGCAAATGATTGCACTTTGTAACACAATACCACAAGCACCCAAAAGCAACAGCACCTTCAATTTGGATCTCAATGTTTTTCCTCATAATAACAGGAAATGAAAGATCAACAGGGCGAAATATGAAAATGCATGACACTTATAAATGGCATGAACCGTACTCCGCTTACGGGTTGCAATATCTGCAACGTATTCTTTTTATATTATTGTCTATCAAATAATCATGACGACATGTCCCCCATTATTTGTAAATATGGAAAACTGCATATATTTCAAAAATATCTTTAGTTGAAATTCTTAATGGAGATTATAAATCTCCATGAAATGTTAAGAATGTGTTGGAATAATAATAATAATAATAAGTAACACAGTTCAAATCGTAATAATAGTTCTTTAAAATTCAATACATAAATAAAATTGTTAAGACAGGAAATCATAACAGTAATAGTGATGATTATTATTAGAATTACTTTTTTCCCTATTTGATTAAAAGTGTTTGTGCAACGGTTGTATTTTATGCACTTTAATAAAAATATATATTTTTATAACCTTAAATAAATGTTAAATGGTTTCTCTCTTGCGTAGCACTTACAACATTTTTCTTTACTAAAACAAATTATTTAATTATTACATCTTTTTGAATTATTACTGTATGTTTACATTTCAATTATGTAATAGTATTATAATTATTTGTAGTAGTAGTAACAGTGTAATGAACAAGTAATTCATTCATTCATTTTCTATACAGCTTACCCTACGGAGATTTGAACCCAGGTCTTCCAGATCTCCTGTCTGTGTGGCCAATGTGCTAACCACTCAGCCACCGTGCAGCCCCATGGGTAGTAGTAGTAATAATAATAATAATAAACGTTATTATCATTATTGTCATAAATAAAAAGGAACATTATAATTATTGTTGTTGTTATTATTACTATTGTTGACCATCATTATTATTATTTTTATTATCATCACCATAACTTTTTAAATAAAAAGGAACACCCATAATTAAGAATTTAGTATAAAGTGACTGCACTCCTACGAACAATAGTTTAAGTACAAAAATAGTGTTGGTAAAATAAATGAGTACAAGATGAATAATAAACAAATACGTAACAGAACCCAAATAAAAGCAAGCAAGTGAAAGGAAATGAGAGGCAATGAACAAGCCTAAAGTCCTGGTGTAGAACTGGTGCATTACCAGTACGGCTTGAGTGCCGCACACATGCTGAGTTTATCAGTGTGCTTTTTTTTCTGTGATAACAAACAACTCCTCTCCCTCCCTTTGGCTGAGCGGCCAAACCCGCCTCCGGCACAAAGTATTCTTGGAACGCCCAACTAGTCTGTCGGCTCACAATCTGCATTCCTCTTTTCCCCTTTCCGAGACCAAACCCCCAGAAAAAATGCGCCGGGGCTCTCGGCGGTTTGCGAGTGTCTTCAGCATCAAAGAGCTCTTTTGTTTGGAGGCCTGCGCCCTAAGCTGCTTTCCTCGACAACTTCCACAGTCGGGGCTAAGTTGATTAGAAACAATGGCGGCTTGGCTAACATGACGGCCAATCAGCTCTGCGAGCTGAAATTCTCAAATCCCGTGCGGCGTGCGTGTCACCTGTGTTGCTCCATGAGGGCGACATGTGACGTGGGCTCAGAAAACACAGCTTGAGCCAGGAAACAAAAATCCATTGAGGAGAAAAACACGTCAAGAGAGATACGCACTACATTTGATTCGAGCGGAGACTCGGGGCAGTGAGACAATGAAGCAAAGTGGAGATTGCGGAGTCATTTACTTTTAGTTTGCGGTTGTTGGTAAGGAGACTCGTTTCAGGAAACTAAGGGCAGCTGTGAAGGTTTTGGTGAAGTATAAAACTGTGAGCGTCTTCGGTATTGAACCTCCAACACGTGACTGTGATCAGACACTCTTTATCCAAAAGGAGGACAAGGGCAGTGAGGAACCAGAGCACTGCAGCAAAGTAGAGACTGTGGGTGATAATACTACAAGGCTCCTTGATATTTATTTCCCGTATTTGTTCCTGTTCATGGGACAAGATTTATTCTAGAGAAGCTTAAGGCTGACAACTGATAGAGCAAAGTGGAGACTGTGGAGTCCCCTGCATTTACTTTTTTGTTGGGGTTGCTGGTAAGGAGACACATTTTCGGAAACTAAGGGCAGCTGTGGAGACTGCGGTGGATTCCAAAAGTATTTACCTCTCAACATGTGACTGTAAGGAGACACATTTCATCCAAAAGGAGACTAAGGGCAGCAAGAAATTGGAGCACTGCAGCAAAGTCGAGACTGTGGATGCTAAAACCGCAAGACTATCTCATATTTACTTCTCGGGATGTTGTTGTTGGTAAGCAGATGCATCTTATTCGAAAGGAGACTGAGGGCAGCAGGGAAACTAACAGCTGCAGCAAAGTAGAGACTACGGAGTATAACCCTGCATCATCCAGGGGTACAGGGCTATTGCAATGACCATAATAATGACTACAGTAAAAGTGAAATGTGTCAATGAGGATTCAGATGAAGATGGAGATGGCGCATGGAAAAAAAAGAGGAGAGTTAATGTTCCGTTTTCAGCGAGTCCAATTAGGAGCTCATTTTTCACAGAACAGGTGGTTTTCATCTCCTCTCTCCGGGGTGGAATATCACTTTCACTCTCCTGCAGAAAGACGATTAGCTTTGGACTCAAATGTCCTGACTGTGCGTATTTGTTTGCGGAAGCTACCTCTTCCGCTCGCTGCTGAACCGCGGCACACAAAAGGGGGAACTTTTGTCCAAACGTGCCCCCCGGCCGTGCCGCCCGTGCTAATACTTTTCCGACACGCGTTTTTCCGTCCGTCCATCCGTTTTCCATGCCGCTTATTAGTGTCGTAGGGGTTGCTGGAGCCTATCCCAGCAAAAAACAAAAACTACAACAGCAGAAATCAACAGTAATTTCACAAGAATAGAGTCTATTAAGAAAAAGATGAAATAATAAGAGAATAAAGAATAGATATATTGTTTTTGAAGCACACAGTTGAAATATGACAAAGAAAATGTTTTTTTAAGTACATTTGAGAAACAAACAAAACAATAAGTAAATATTCTGGACCTTTTTGGAAAATTGTATTGTGGAAAACGTTATAATCTCACAAGAAGAAGTCTACGTGTTATGGTAATAATATTACACAAATACAATACAGAAGAAAAATGTTTTAGTAGCAGCAACATTTTTTTTAATAACAAATAGAACAGCAAAAACAAAAACAAAAAAACAGCTGTCATTTTATGGCAATAAAATATCACACGAAATAACCGGATTCTAACAAGAAAGAAAGTTGCAATTTGGCGAGGATAAACTTGCAACATTTTGAGGAAAAATAGTTTTATTTTAGTAGCATAGGGTAGAAAATTTTAAAGAAAAATTATTTTTGAAAAGTTGTAATATTATGAGCAACAAACAAAACAAAATAATGTCATTTTTGGAATATTAGGTTGGGGGGGAAATCTGTAAAAAAAAAATCTAAATATAATGGGAATAAAATCAGAATGTTATGAAAAGAAAAAGAGCAAAGAACAAAGTTAAAGTAGTTAAATTAGTTGAGTAATTATTCATTTATTTGAATGTTTTAGTTTATGTTTCAAAGATCTTTTTCACATTTTATATGTTTGTCCTCAGTTTTTTTCTGTTGTATAATAAGTAGCTTGGCTAATCACCCCTCTACCTCAATACACAGTACTTTATACAGCGTTTAAAATGTAAAAAAAAAACAAAAAACGACCTAAATAACTAGAATAGAATAATCTTTATTGTCAATGCACAATAGTTACAGTAAAATTGTACTTTAAAGGCCAATCTGCGCCGCGTAATATTAGGAAGTGAGAACAATAGCAATAAAAAATAAATACATTAATAGATCACATTGGAATAAGGATAAGATTTAAAGTGTAATCTTAAAAAAAATGACAGTTTAAATTGTAGAATGTGAAGGTTAGAGCTGTGGTCAGTGAAAACCCGTGTACGAAAGTGAAAGTGAAAAATGATGAAATGATTTGTTTATTTGATAAAAAAAATAATAAATGAAATACATGTCTGGTATTATATGACATACATTACTTTTTAAAAATTACCAGGAACATTGGGTGAATTTGCACAAATCGGTATCAGATCGTTATTGCCCATATTAGCTGTATCGGACACGAAGTCAGTGGTATCGCACATCGATACTGCATAGTACCTCCTCGATTCGACCCGGTTTGGCTCTAAAAAACGCCAACGGTAACTTTTCCCTGTGTTGGAGCACTGATAAGCACATTGTGTGTCAAATTTAAGCAAGATTGGTTGAAAAGCATGGAAGGTCAGGTGGGACTTGGCAACAAATTGCCACAAATATCGTGGGAACCTTAAAAGCACCCCCTAACAAAACAAGTGGTGTGTGTGCGTGCGTGTGCGTGTGTGTGTGTGTAGCAGGAGGAAGGGCTGTATGCCTCAGGAATGTTTTTCGATAACAAGTTCCCCCAGCGCGCTAGAACTCTGTTACACATCCCACGGGTGGGGCGCCTTCCAGCCGTGTTGTCATTGGCCAGCGGGAGCGTATCAGGTTCCCTCTAACGTCCTTTCGTCGGCCCTCGCCGGCTCACGTGTTTTTAATATTGCAACCTTTCCGGCAGGTCTTCAACAAACCCCGGTCTTGTTTGCATCCAAGCGGTGTTGTGCAACAGCTGAGCGAGCTAGCCAGCGTGTGCGTTACGGGGAGGGGGACAACAGAAAACAACAACGTCTGACACAAGCACTTGTTGATGCAGCGGTGCGCGTATCCAAAGCCACATTTTCAGTACGGGACTTTTGGCAGCCTGCGGAGGTGTAACCAGTTTTTGCACGAAACACACCGAGCTAGGGACAGGAAGTGCAACTGCCTCTCCCAGTTATTGTGATAAATAAAATGACTTTTTATTTTTTTTTAGCAGTTAGAGCATAACAAACATGTTTACGACCTTCTAAATACAGTTTTTAACATTGTTAGAGCCCTCTAGGCATGGAATAACACCACTATAGTCACCTTTGCACTTTTTGGTAGGTCTAAATAAGCACAAATAAGACTTGTTCTTGTGTGTGTTGCTGTAAATGTGTTCCGGTGCTAAGAGTTGGGGTAAGGACAGGAAGTAACGTGGTGGTTTTGGAGGTAAGTTTTAGCTAGCCGTGGGGCTAAAGGCTGCAACAGCTGGGATTATTGTGGCGCTTGTGAGATAACTGAAACCTGATTCATGTTTGGGCGATCAAATCTGGTGCTTGTGTGTCTCACAGAACAATACAGTAAGATTACTGACACCTAGTGACCAGTGCAGAATACTACATATCATCACAACATCTTTGAATGCGTCGATTGGATGTCTTATTTTTGCAGTTCGTTTAGCCGTTTTTTTTTCTGCTTGAAAAAGCTTAACTGAGGCAGCAAATGTGTACAGTTTGCTTAAATATGCATTTTGTTTACTAATTATTTCAACCACATAACGGCATGATTTAGTAATTAATCATTTGAAGCGATCAGCACTCTTTTCCCTGTGCAGTGCAGTCGTCCCTCATCAGGGTTCGAATTATGCTGCATCACTTTATTGTGTTTTTTCAAAAGTGAATAGTTGTTTTGCGGCTGATTATGACCTATTATTGTTTAAAAATATTGAAAAACAAGTCATATGTGGTATTCTGGTCACTAAGCATTGATGAGACATTACAGCATGGCTGACTCAATGCTCTGTTAATATAATCATCATCTCCTCTCATGCCGTGTGGAAGTGGTAGGTTGTTGGCTTATTTCTTTGTCTTTCTTCCCCATCCCATGTGAAACGCCTTCTTAAGTTAAGAAAAAGTAAATAGGAGGCTAACTTAGATTAGCCTTGGCAGCTCGGTAGCTTGCTATGTGCTATGAGCGAGGGCTGCAAAGATCCCGTAGCCTGCGCATTAGTTTGCACAAGGTGGGTGTAAGTAAGAGTGTTAGGAGTGTTAAGGTGACTGCAGGGGTGTTATTTCATGTCTACAGGGCTCTAATAGTGGTACAAATTTTATTTAGAAAGTCATAAACGGGTGTTCTATACTCGGTGAAAATATTATATTTAATATTGAATGTTACGGGTGGAGTTGTAGAGTTGCTAGTTGTAAGCAGCTAGCCGTCCAACATTTTTTTCATTCCTCAGGTGACTCAATGCCACTTGTTTCTTGTCCGGCAGTCAACTCCGGAGACGGCATCGACTACAGCCAGCAGAAGCGAGAGAACGTGGGCGACCTGATACAGGAGACTCTGGAGGTGTTGGAGCGCTACGGTGGCGAGGACGCCTTCATCAACATCAAATACATGGTGCCCACCTACGAGTCCTGCATGATTAGCTGAGGCCGGCGGTGGGGATTTCCCTCTCGCTCGTCACAGCATCCGCCGACTCACTTGGCGGCAGCCTGCATAATATCTGCTCGGCTCTTGGCGTTTTTTGGGGTTTTTTTACCCCGGGGGAACGAGTGTCTCGTGTGTTTGGGAGGGCTCATGTTTTGCAGAAGGAGATTGAGGGCAGATGCAGCCAAGTGGAGGCTGCGGGGTTTGATCCCGCTCAGGTCACGATAGCTTTTGTCATTGTTTCGTGGTCACCCGTACCATCCCGTACGGTTTTCGCTTCGGCAATCTCGGTACCTCGGATGACAGGGCACTCAAATTACCTCGCGGGGTGTTCTCATTTTTCCCATGACTGTAAATGGCATTTGTGCCCCCCCCCTGCGGAACATGGCAATACATATATCCTTACAGTTTCATAATCAATTCAATTAGCCCCCCCCGCTGGTACATTTTGCATGGCCGCCATGTTTTTCAGCTGTGTACCACATTCTGTGTCTTTTTGGTTAAGCCTGAAATGACATTGGAGGTTGTGTAGAGTGTCCTGAGCTGTGTGAGAAATAGCAAGTCATTCCCACCCATGGGGTCAGATCTTAGGGTTTATTAACAGCGCCACCATGTGGCGTATCTGTCATAACAGCGGTGCACATTCTTAGGATTAGTATTTTCAGTTCTGCTTCATGCCGTTTAAAAAAATATATTTTTTTTGACTCCTCGAGATTATTTTAATCTGCTACGTGTGCAGCTAACATACACTTTACCTTAAAGTCTCAAAGGAAAATGTCTTCCACTTCCACACATTATTATAAGTATTTACTAGGATTTTGTTCAAAATTTTACGTAGTATTAGTCAAAACCTATTTAAGAGATTATTTGAAAAGTAATTATCTGATGCGGGGGTGTCCAAACTTTTTCCAGGTAGGGTCACACCGTGAAAAAAGGAAAGGATGGAAGGGCAACCCAAATAGCTAACAAGTTATATATATTTACAAAACAAATGTGACATAAATTATTAGCATCAACTTAGTTCCAAATATATCAACTTTCTTCTTGTAAATTTTCTTTTTGTGATATTCTAACTTTATATATTAGAACTTTCTCCCCAAACAAAAATGACGACTTTATTTTGTTCCATTCATTTATTTCTTTAATATTTTTACTTCACGCCACTAAAATGACGTTGTTTTTCCTCACATCGAGAACTTTTTTCCCATTATGATACGACGTTTTTCTCATGATATTTTCAATGGATTCTTGTAAAGTGTCCTTTTCTATTCTTCTTGTTGATGAGCTTCTCGTAATTATGTCTTTATCCTTATAATATTTTGACTTTATTCTTGTAACATAACTTTTTCCGCAACCTAATTTCCCATAAATTATACGTCTTTACAGTATCTCTTTTGTCTTCATATTTTGACTTTATTCTTGTAAAATTTCTGCAGATTTTTTCCATTTTGGTTGGTATTTTTTTTTAGTTTTCTTGTTACATTATATTTTTACAATGTGCCACTGACCAATAAAAAAAACAAACAGTCACGGGCCGGAACTACTGTGGGCCCCCCTGCCTTAATGGACCATAATACCGTTTACGCTGTCCTAAACAATGCCCGGCCGATACACGTGTGGCAAAAGATATCATTTTCAGGCTTTTTGAGGGCTTTGCAAATGAGCACGGGCGTAGTGACACTCTACCACGGGAAAAGAGTCGCTTTTCCACCCGGCAACGATTCATTGAAAAGACGTTTGGTTTATGTTGAAAAATTGAACAGTAGAAAGACGTCTTCAAAAACAGCCTTCCCTTTCCCGTCTACTTTTGGTTGAAAAGAGTCTACTTTGGGGGGTATGTATATACCAGGGCAATGACGGAGCGACCAGTTTAGCCCAATAAACAAAGTCCGAATGACGTCTAGCGTTGGGGGGGGTTTACGACTACATTTTTCCTACTGCACAAACGCCGCACATTCCCAAACGTTTGCTTATGCATGTGTTATATTTCTGAGTGAGGCATTTTCCTGTAACTATGCAATATTCACACTTGGGCCTTGTCTTTACGTCTATACCAGTGCAAGACTTCCAATAAAAAACACTGTGAGTGAAATTCCTTGACTTCATGTCAATTCCCGTCCACGCTGTTGTAGATCAGTGCCGCTCTACTACGCGCTTCTTTCTTCGGCTGAAATCTCACAGCTCCGATTGTACTCATTCTGTCACCGCTGGAGACGGAGCCTGTCGAAACACGCAGGGAAGGAAAGATGCTCCGGAATGACGGCCCTCGGCATTCCGAGACGAACATAAACACAAGTTTGCCCGAGCTTTCCTCTCGACTCCACGCCCCGCAGTCGTCTTAGAGGACTTGGAGTAGCGCTGCTATTTGTTTTATGCCCGACTACACGCATGAGATATTTGCTTCTCGGTGGCACTGCACTCATGCACACCATGGAAGCCTCTTGGAGGCTTTTCTCACCCACACACACCTGTGGATTTACTTGAGATATGCACACGTTAGAGTAGATCCAACACATTAGCTCCAAATGTTGCCTAGACGAGGTTCTAGGAAATAATAATGATTCATCTACGGCAGTGACTCTCAACTGGTGGGTCGCCGACCCATTCTGGGTGGGTTGCAGACAGCGAATGAAAAATGCAATCCCTCGTTTATCGAGGTTAATTAGTTTCTTTATTTTTTTTTTTCTTTTTTATCTTTTTTTTTTTTTTTAAGCATTTTTGCATAAATGCAGTTTTTACCATTATTTGAGAACTGTAGACATGGAATAGCACCCCTATAGGCACCTTTACACTCATATTACCCAATAGAGGAGACATAATCAGAGAAAATAATCCCACAAGTAAGAATTGTGCTTGTGTGTTTGAATCAATGTCTTCAGGATGTGTGGACAGGAAGTGCCGTCAGGGATTCAAAGTTGCGCTTTAGCGGGAGTGCTGCTAACAACATTAGCCTGTGTTGTGATGATGATGATTATTATTGTCAGTGTAGACTACAGTTCAGCAACGTCTCATATTTCTTTGAACTGGTTTTGTACTTGTATGCATTTCTATGCTTGAAAATGCATAATTTAGGCCAAAAATATGTAACATATGCTTTTTTGGGCTAATAATAGGCCGTACTCGACTACAAAACAGCAACCATATATGAATTGATGTTTAAAAAAACGCAATAGAGTGAAGAGCGACGTTGAAACAGCAATGTAGCGAGGGAGGATTGTACACAACCAATTCAAATTGAGAAGTATTTTACTCCTCTTCTTTTTTGGTATATAAAGCCGTGAATTGGTTCCCAGACCTAGCTCGGAACTCCATTCTCTTGTATGTCAGAACAATTTTCCCCATAAGAAATAACATAAATGCCATTGTTTGGTTCCTGTGCCCTCAAAAACCACACCAATGCTTATTGTTTATACGTTTTTGAATAAGAGTGATGTGTCCCACACACACTGGTGGAGGAGGTCGGAGTGAGATTTGGTATTCGTACTAATGTATGCTACCCTGCATAATTCCATCCATCCATCCATCTTCTACGCCGCTTGTCCTCATTAGGGTCGTAAACAAAAACAAAACGCTGCGGGGCGCCGTTGTTGTTTCCGTGTTTGCAGTTTGTAAAGGGGTGAAGCAACTGGCAACTTCTAGTGCAATAAAAACCAATTAGGTAAAAAGGTCCAGGCCTGTCGCACGGGGGAGGAATGATCTTCTCAGTTTGTCAGTAGAGTAGGACGGTGATAGTCATCTGTCGCTGAACCTGCTCTTCAGTTGGGAGATGATGCTGTGCATTGGTTGAAGCTGGTTGTCCGTGATGCAAAGGAGCCTCTTCAATGTCCTTTGCCGTGTTTATACTTACATTTAAAAAGTGTATTCGTTGAATGCATGCAGTTGTGTTCTTTCTCAGGCTGTGTTTTAAGATGTGTAGCGAAGCCTGCACCAGGAAAAACCCTAGTGGGGTATATATGGGACACCATATGTTCATTATTGTAGTCCAGGACTTAGTCCGTTGCCGTTGGACATACTTTAAGATGTGTAGCAAAGCCTTTTTTCCCAAAGTGCCTCTTTTAGCAAGACGTGTGATCGTGTGCATGAGGAAGGAGGCTAATCCTTCATGAAGTTACTGATGAACTTAGAAAGCAAGCAGTTCATCGCACTGAGAGTTGTTTTTGTTTGTGAATGGATTTGGGTGGAATCTGCAATCTCCATGAAGTCGTTTGACAACACAAAAGCGTGAGATAGCGAGGCCTTATCTACAACAGATATCATCTGCTGTCAGGAAGTAGAGCATGATGTTAAGGCTCGCTAGGTGCACAAAGCATACATACTGAATATGAAGAGGTTTATTTCCTGGAGCATCACAGACCACCCGCAGTCCAAAAATCATAAATTGCTCACTATGACTGAAAAAAGGCGTCATGGTATTTGAATGGGACGCGTATGGAATAATAGCCAACATTTGCGTCCGGTCAGATGTTGTTTCCAGTCTGCAGGTTCGGGCCAATCATGCACCGATGCCTCTGGAAGGCAAACTCACCTCATTGGCTGCTCATTTCACTCTGTTACTTGCATGAGCAATTACAGCTTGGTGGTGCTCTTAGGTACCGTTTGACATCCACGTGTGCGTGCAGGCTTGTTCGTGCTCTTGACGCGCGAGACCTCATCCTCCGATGTCCCTTTTCTAATAAGCGTAGCTGGCTTTCCAGAAGAGGTCGAATCGGACATAATTTAGCATTGAATGCCCATTAGCGCCTGTGATGTGACCTAATTGAGCCATCACATGGCCTGGCCCTTTAAGTAGAAGTACTGTACACCGGAGGCCCAGTCTGGCTTCTATGACATTGAACGCTCGCTAAAGAAGCAAACATGTCAGTTAAGTTCTACTCTAGAACCCTGAGTCCCCCGACCCCCCTCTGTGGACCAAAGCCCAAGCCTGTGGCTCAGTCAAATTGGGCAGGTGAGGAGGGACACTGATACACTTCGACTCAACCGCAGGCTAGTCCAAGTGCGATCCACCAATCACATGTTGAAGGGCGCCCGTACTCCACCACCCGACAACATCTTAAGGTTTGTCTGGAGTAGCGCGGTTCTAGCCATTAAAAACTGAAGTCAGATTGAATCCCGAGTCAGATCTGGATTGAACGTTCATATTATCTTCACATCAAAATTCACTGAAATCCAGTCACATCATTTGTAGGTGTTTGCATGCAGAATTATCTGGATTCGGATCCAGGTTCGTGTTTGGAATAGGGATATAGGGGTGTTATTTCATGTTTTGATTGCTCTACTAATGTTTTTTTTAAAAAAGAATTTAGAAAGCTTTACATTTGTCAGTAAAAAACAATATGGAGCCACACTGCAGATTGTTATCCAGATCCTGATCGAAGGATATTGATTTGTTCTTGGGTCACACCAAAGCTACACTCCAAATTTC
This sequence comes from Oostethus manadensis, assembly GCA_024372805.1. Lineage (NCBI taxonomy): Eukaryota > Metazoa > Chordata > Actinopteri > Syngnathiformes > Syngnathidae > Oostethus > Oostethus manadensis. Next base: position 2,409,405 of record QODF01000026.1, on the reverse strand, counting down.
AACATGATATAAGTGAAATACGTAGGTACAATTTTTCGACGTGTCAGTATAAAATCCATGTGGACTCAGCCGTACGGAGGATTTGCCGTTTGTCCTTGGGTCACACCAAAGGTATGCGAGAAAATGATACCTTATCGCCAACAGAATCCTAGACCCATATAAAAGTGAATCAATGAATCTCTTGGATGACTACGCCCCAAATGTAATTGAACATCCTTCAGACTTTGTGAGTCACGGTCATGGCAAAAATGGTCTGACTCCACATCCAAAGTGAATCTATCAGTCCTTGGCTACGCCCCAGAATCTCTTCCCGGCTGTTCAGAGTTCTGCTCGTAACAAACGAGCATACTGTACATACTCCATGTTGTTGGAGGCAAAAATAGCAAAACTCCATGGTCGCTACGAGGCCGCTACCGGGGAAGTCACATGACCAGGTTTTCAGGAGCTTCTGGTCCACCTGAGTGACTTCCACGAGTTGAAAGCCGGCGTTTAACCACCGGGTGCAAGGCATTCCCGCGTACTTATTGGTCCTTTCAAGGATAAAATAGCTTCTTCTAATCCACAGCCTGGCCTAATCCTCGCTCGCCATTGTAACCCGACTCCGGGGGTCAACCCAAAACGGCGCTTGAGCCCCCCCCCCCCGGGTCCTCACTTAGCTGCGGAAGTTATTATTAGCACGACAGCTGCCACTGCCCCGACTCCCTTTGAGAGGCACACGTGAGTCATTTCGAGATGAACTTCCTGAAAGCTCATGTTTGTCCTTCTCCAAGCGCCCCCTCCCACGTCCTCCCTTCACCAAATCACGGTCACCGGCCAGCGCAGGCTTTTGGCTGGCGCGGGGGAGCGCCGCGGAGAAAAGCTGTCCAAACACGCTGATAGCGTTCTGTTGACGCAGGGGAAAATGAGATTGAGAAAAGTAGAGAAAAGACAAAGAAGGAGGGAGAAGATAATCACACCAGAGGAGAGAGAGCGTGGATGTAATATTTGACTTGTGTGTATGTTCTGGAGAGAGAACAAACTCCACCGGAATGCCACTCCACAGAGAGCAGACCTCTGCCAAGGACATATGCCTTACAAACACGGAAGCAAATGTCAAATTGCCACTCCAAGAGTATTTGCGAGAAAATTCTATTATAAATGACCAAATGCTACCTTTTCAGAACTTGTCTTGGCCCTTGCTGCAGAAATGTATAAACACAACAATTCTCACTTTGAAATATTGGAAGGATAGAAGAAATTGATCAAATAAATAAAAACTATTCGCTCACGAACGGCCTTTTCCAAGAACCTTGCTGTGACCCGGTGGTTCTCAGATAGCGGGGCGGGCCCCACCGGGGGCTCGGTGAACTGTCAGCAATGTTTCAACGTCCTAATTTATTATACTCGACATTGACTCTTGAGTACGCTTCACAGCTCTCCGTTTTGTTGCGTTTTTATGGTTTCAGTTTCAAGTTCAGTCTGTACGGTACAGATAAACAAATAGATGTTATCGGTAGTCCATAGCATTTCAAATGGGGGTGGGCGACAACATTTCTGGCCCCTGGGGGGGGCGTGACAGAAAATTACCGTTACTATATCCATAAAAAAGTGACACACTTTAACAAAATTTAATAACATAATAAATACCGGGAATGTCCGATTCCATTGGTCCTCCGATTTAAAATTGTTTTATCAGTCGATACAGATTTTCATCGTAAGGGAAAAAAACGATACAGCTCTTTAACACCAGTTTGCTGTAATACCATGTCCTTACTGGCACCACAAGGTGGCGCACATCTGTAACCTCAATCTGAACATTTGCCGACGTGTTACAAGGCTGTCCAAACACCGGTCATGGTGGCGGGATGGGGGGGCGTAGCGCATGGACATAAATACGTGGACGCCACACCACGCGCTGAGCCGTACGTCAACATCAACGCCATATCAGATGTGTCTACACGGAAGAGTAAAACGAGCATAATTTGCAGACGTTGTGAAAAAGACTGTATTCATTCATTCGTTTTTTTGTCCATGGGGTCGCGGGAATGTCAAAATATGCGGAAACAGCGGCAGGCAGATGCGGTATTATCTGCGGGAGAATCCTGGGCAGAAAATGCAAGTTTACAGCCATCATGGTGTATCCAACCAAACTCCTGTATTTTTTTACTTTTGGTGCCACTATTTAATATGTGAATATGATATAAAAAGAGAAACAAATATGAAAAAATATCAACACAATGAATTACACAGGTTTTCTAAATCTGAGGAAGTTGCAGAAAAAGGGTGTTTTACCATAAAATAATGTGGAGCTGTGAAGACAAAAGCCAGCACAAAGTGATGGATACGGCATACATTCATCACAGAGGAGGACATAAAATGACTTAGAACATCATTTCATGGTAACAGCTTCCTTCTTTTCATACCACTCCTTCTTCCAGTGAAATGAACCAGTCAGCCAGCGAAGACCGAGCCCTTTAAGCAAGAATCTGGCTTTCACAGCTGCAAATCTGGCCTACCGAAGGCAGATTAAAAATTGGCTTGCTGCGCTTTCCTTATATGCTACATGGCATTTTTAGGATTTTTGGGGGGAGTGAGCATCAGATTACCAAAAATGAAGGCTGAAACAAAAAGAACGGACATCAGGTTTGGAATCGGCGCCATAAATTTAGCTATGGGGAGATTGTTTCTTCTTTGTTTTAAAAAATGCGTAGACCAGTGTTATGAATGTTTGTACCCAGTTTGAATAATAGATTTTTTTTTAAATCACTGGAAAATTATGGAACATGTTGTGGAAAAAAAATCTTCCAAGATTGACAAAAATAATTGCATTCGCCACTTTAAACATTCCAAAAAATTGCATGGAAAAAAAATCCATTGCGGAAGATCGCTTTTTTCCTATTACTTATTTATTGATGTTTCTCTATTTATTATTGTTGCACTACATTGTGAAAGTAAACATATCATACAGTATATACACTACTGGTCAATTTCCCCAGTTATTTATTTAAATAATTGTTATCTATTTAAATTCATGTCATTTCAAAAAGTCTTGCTTGAAAGCTCGAATGGATACAAAGGTAAGTGGTGAAGTGCCAGATGTAAAAAAATGTAAGCTTACCCAAAACTACTGTACATTTCTGAATTATACAACAATGCCTGTTTCAGGGACCACAACATGGGTCAACAATTTAAAGCTGTTCTGCAGAAATGGAGGTGGTTCAATTCCTACAAATTCCTACAAGTGTTCTGGTGTACTTACTACCTCTTCTGTGTTCGGAACACTTTGTGGTACTGTCCCCTCGTGAGCATCAGTTGAACAGCACATAACTGGCAAAGGTAAGTTGGCGCTACACAAATGGCGAGAAAAAGGGTAATCAACAATGGAAGAGAGACAGACCATATTAACATGTATGTAAGTATGTTTTTCCTCCTAAAACTTTTGACCGGTAGTGAAAATTACATGGCATCTTTGAATGTAAATTTCAAAATTCAAATGTTCTGCTAGTGTTAGATAAATACATTTTCAGACGGAGCACAGTAAAAAAAAAGGCCATATTTCAGAAATACCGCTAGTTGTAAATGGTGATTAATCATGATTAATTTTTTTAATAATACCCAATAACTAATACATGTTTGAATGATAACTCTCTAAAACAATCATTTTTTACACAATATTTTAGTGCATCAGAACTCACTGTCACTCTCTACTGTCTCAGTCCTTTTTCTACTATTTTGATACACTTTGTCATCTTTAAGTGAAACTTTTACACAAAAAACCACTCCTTGGCTGAGGTAATAGGCCAGCGGGTGATGCGCTACCAAGCTTGACGACGGATTGTTCAAGTGAGACGGGTCCAACAAAGACAGACACATTGATGGAAGAAGACATTGTCGTGGTCACAGTTTGAATTTAGGGGCCGTCAGCTGCAGTGACAAGAAGCCGAGTCAGCGAGTCGGTCCTTCCGTTGATCACTTCCTTCCCTTTTCTTTCTTATTCTGCAGCTTTTGCTCTTAAGTCTGCTTCTTATAAAGGGGTGGGCATATTGGTTAAAAAAATGTCCGGCCGGTATGCTGTACTGTATATGTGTGTTAAATAGTATGTACTGTATGTATAGTATGAATGTAAATACCAGGGGTCTGCAACCCGCGGCTCTCTTATCCTTCTGCTGCGGCTCCAGCTGATTTATGTTTCTGTGTAGTCCCCACAACGTGCCATCTCAAAGTTCTGCGTTGGAGTTGCGCATGCAATTCTCCACCAAAGTGCTGGGGGTACTGGTTCTGGTTGGTCAACTTGGTAAGGAACCATGAAACACTTTGTCATGAACAACGACGATGCCGAGAGGGGTACTAGAACTGGAATTCATTGATGTATAACAAAGCCTTTATTGCAAATGTTCAGAATCAGCTTTATTAGCCAGGTACGTTTACACAAACAAGGACTTTGACCCCCAAATTGGTAGAGAAGGCTTAAAAACAGGACCAGGAAGACAGAAAAGGAACGTGACAATACTTTTAAAGGGCACTACATAATAGCGTTGTGGTGAAATAGGCTTTGTGGCTCCAAGTGGGTTTTCATTTGGTGGAAACGGGCCAAAATGACTCTTTTGATGCTGAAGGTTGCTGACCCATGGTATGTACCAACCTGGAATTATTTGTCTAACTGTAGCTGTAAATGTGTCTGCCATAAGTGCGAATGTGCCTTGGGACTGCTTGAAACGTTTGGCCACTGCTTCTTAGAGGAGACCTATTATACTCATTTTGGGGCTTTTGTTTTGAGTTCTGGACTCCTATAGAGCAGCTACAAACGATTATCCCCACAGAAAGCTTTCTAGAGCTTCTGGACTCTTCCTGCAGTGTTACCTTGGGTTTCCTGCCCCCCCCCCCCCAATCCCCAAGCGGTCTGTGTAATTTACTCCACCACCGGCCCTCGTCCGGGTACGCCTCCCGCTGAGCCCATGCCGCTGTGGTTGGTCACACTCCTAAAGGCTCCTGAGGACTTCCGCCACTTTCTAATAAAATTATTTACAGCTTTCTCTTCTACGACCGAAACGTTGGAAAGGCGTCAGACTTCAGCAACGGTTTGGCGGATAGTCCAGGTGGTTATTGGCCCGTGTTCACTAACTGTAAAGTGCCATTGACAGATCAGCATATTTTTCTCTTGCTGGCCAGTAATCAGCAACCGCTCCTGGCTGATGCTTTCCTCTTTAGGAAAGCTAAACAAAATCAGCTTTCCCTCCCACTCAAACAAACATTTCCTTGGAGCTATTTCTCAGGGGGAAATCATCGACAACAAAGCGAATCAGAGCGTGCGGAGGGCAGGCCTACAGCGTGCATCTGGGCACGCCCCTATAAGGAAGTCTAGGTTGTGTGACATCAGTGGAACTTGGGAAAAACTAAAACACAGCATGCAGAGCCATCCAAAACTGATTTGAAGTGTAATGCCAGAGTATGCCAAATAACGCAATGGAAATTGTTACTGAATAATAATGTACATAAATCAAGAATATATGCTTTGCATGTGAACTGCATCAGGAGCATGTAAACATCCCCTCTTGTTTACCTCCAGAACAACTTCTTCCACGTGTATTATAATCAAGCAAATATGCAAAACACAAAAGCTAACAGAAAAAAAAAACACAAATGTCCAATTCCTGTGCAGTAGAAAGCCTGCTGTGAAACAGACAACCCCCCACTCTGCTTTGTATCAAAGCCTCAATCTTCTCTGCGCTGCTGTGATGTAGTCCCTTCAACTCACAGTCTGGTGTCCTTCATGGACCGGCTGGATGGCGCTCTTGTATGGCATGACATATCAATAACTCTGCAAAGACTTCCCACCCTGATTGATTGATACCTGGCCAACGAGCCATCTTTGTCTGGCACTGCGCTTGACATGTTGGGACATTTGGACACAATAACAATGCTAGGGCGTGCGTATGCGTGCGTTTCGATGGCAAACCACGCCACCGGGTCGATCTTGGCTATCTGGCTCTGTGTCTGTGCCTTCCTTCCTTCCCGCCTGTGAACTCTTGGTCCTTCCCCTTATCGCTCACAAACACTCCGTTGTGTTACGACTTTGGGAGTGTGCACGTGCTCGCCAAAGCACCCGCAAAACGGCAGCTTTTTAAAGCACGCTAGTCTTGAAGGGACGTCTTCAAGTGTTCATCCCAGCCCCCCAGCTGTTACGCAAAACGTGTGACTTCCTGCAGTTTGATTGACGAGTAGCAGGTTTGGGGGTGATGTGTTGCTATCACCAGAGGCTCCCAATGCCCCCCCCCCCCCACCTACTTTAACATGTAACTACAAGCATGCTTTGGTCCGTCCATCTTCATAGCCGCATCATTAGGTATGCCGGAGCCTATCCCAGCTGACTTTGTGCAAGAGGCGGGGTACACCGTGGACTGGTCGAACAAGCATTCATACTCACATTCGTCCATCCATCCATCCATTTTCCAGCTGGGATAGGCTCCAGCATACTCACATTCGTAAAGTGGGGGTTAAAAATTCCGTAAATTCAGTAAATAAATGTAAAATAAGGATAAAAAGTCATGACAATGGGATAGGAAAGTCATATTTAAGACACAATTATGTGATTCAAGTTGAAATAATAAGATACAAAGTCATAGCCGTGAGATATAAAGTCAGAATTATGAAATAAAAAGTCAAAACAAAAAGTCAAAAGTCCGATGTTGTTGGGTTTTTTTGCCAATAATGGATATGACTATTTTGTTCAACTTGAAATGACGGATTCTGATATCAACCGATATCAACATGTGTAACATCACATATCTTTTATCGTGGAATGAACACATTGTGGTGACCCAAACATTTTTAATCTCATAATTTAGACTTTTTGTCTCATAATTAAGACTTTCCTATCTCATAGTCATGACTTTTGATCATGTAATTTTGATCTTATCTTTTCTTGTAATTTTGACTTGCCTGTCTTAGAAATTTAGACTTTTTATGTCATAATTTTGACTTTTTATCTGATACTCATAATTATGACTCACCATTGGGATTGTTTTTTTGTCTTTCACGGGTTTCTATATAATTCTGCATTACAATAAAATCCAATAAATAAATAAAATCAAATGACATTTAAAAAAATTCTAATAAACGTACATAATAAAACAAAAAAACCTTCATTCCAGTTATTTTCAAAACTATTTTACTTTGCCCTTGCAGTTACTCTCAACTATGTCTTGCCAAAATCTGTCATTTTTATGTCATTATGTTAACTAAAAAGTGTCTCTGGGAAAACTTTCTGGGTTTTGTACACCCAAAAGGTGTCTTATTTGAATGTCTGCGGCGTAATGACGATAAAAAACCATATTTAGAAGATCATTGAGTTTTACTCTGCTAGGTACAGAAATATCAATTTATTAATATTGAATCACTTATCACGTACCAGTTAACCGCAATAAACGAGGGGCGGCTGTATACAGAAAAATCACAAAAAACTACAAATAAGAATAAAAAAAGCAACAACCCAGGAAAAATGTACCCCGTTTCAGGCGTAAACCCCAAGTTTGGGGCACCCCGATCTAAGATGAAAAGCTTCAGATTTCAGCAATATAGATTTTAACTCTGAACCTTTGCTGGATTCTTTGGAGTTGCGGGGTAGACATTCTTAAATCATTCCACAGTCCTCGTAAAAGTCAAACTGGCTTAACCTGAAAACCGTTTTTGGCCCTTCCCTAACCCTGTAATCCAGTCAGCGGGTGGGTGTCAAATGTAACATGATGGATAGAAGTCTACCTTCCCACCCTAGCAGACCGTCATAGAAGTGTGGAGTTTTAGGTCCCGGAAAGGACATGAATTCAATCGGATTTTTGATTTTGGTACAGAACTGAATTTGGTACAGTACCAAGTTCTCACACATTATGCAAGGGGCGGGAAGTACCCACCGTACAGTATTACTAGTGGTTACTACTGCTACTACTACAACTTAATTATGGGATTACGCTGTCAAATAATTGGTTGACTTCACTTGTAGTTTTTCTTCCATTAAATTATATGAATTTCTTCCTAACGTGTTTCTTGGCTTCACCGTTTTCAGGAGTGTGTGTGTGTGAGTATTTTTTGTCCAATCAGATTGCAGCTTTTACTTGTTGCCACATCAGTGTAATCCGCCCGTGGCATTCAGAACAGGAATGCTGGTCCCTGTCACATACACACTCTTTTTTTTTACCCAATCAGACTTCTAATTTTCCTCTCTGGGTCAGCTTGCATGCCACCAGTCCTGATTGGTTGATCGGCGCAAAACTCTTCCACGACATAATATACGCCTACAGTGGCTGACCGTGGAGGAACATTTTTGCTATGATATTAGAGAATAAAAAATATAGGGGAACTTATATTTAAAAAATACTGTACTCTATCAGTAGTATTGTTGTGTTTTTTCCTCTCACAGCCCATCGAAAGCCCAGGTGCTACTAGTGGGAGGGTAGTTTCCATCAGAACCACCAAGTATACAACAAAAGGTTTACATGCAGATGAGGTCAAAATTTCCCGTGAATATTCTCATTGATCCAGGGCATGGATCGTTCAGGTTGTCTTAGACCAGTGGTTTTCCGACTGGGGGGCCCGGCGTTATGACAGGGGGTCTACCACAGACACTTTTCATTATTACCATATAGTTTGTGCGGAAAATCCTTTAATCTCCAAAAGGGGGGGCGCTGCAAAAGAGTTTTGCCTCTCATCTGAGCAGGCTTCATCAGTTCAAAGACTAGATAGGACAGCTCTAGTCTGATGGAACAGTTTAGGACCCGAGTATTTGTATCCTCTAAGCTCCCAGCAAAGAATGGTTTCACTCTTCTGGGATGCAAAGCGACAGTCTTTGAGATACAATGGAGTAAGACAACGACATTCGTCAGGGTGTAATCAACGGAATGGTTGGCGTTCCGTTCCGTTGTAACAATGGGTCGCAGACACACCTGAAAGTAGCCAGAATACCCTCATTTTGATGCAAGATTTTAGGATGTCCAAAAGAAATGATGGTAAAAAGACAGCTTTAGGTGTATGTGGAGTGTGCATGTACTGTACTTCAGCCTGTGTGTAACATCTAAATGAAAGAAAGTTGGGTTCTGGAACTAAGAGAAAAGGCTGTCTGTAAATGCACCTCCGAGCTTTTTATTATTGCCATGCTCGGGTAAGGTTCCGTCCCGCGGCCCCGGGCTGCTCCCGGAGGCGTTCTGTCGCAAGCAGCCAACTCGGGCAGCCAGCGAACGCGGCGTCTGAGGGAGCTAACAGCCTCGACGCGTGTTCCGTAATTATCTGGATCTTTGTTAATTGGATTAATTATTGAACAGAAAGCGTGTTATTAAAAATGACGAAAGCACAAAGGCAGGGGCAGCCAAGGGGGGTTGCGGGGATTACACGCGGCGTCTACTGTGATGGAGAGGCCGGCACATCCTATCTTTTTCTTTCCGAAAGGGAGAAAAAAGCAACGGGAAAGGTGAAGACGGATGGAAAAGACAGCACACGTGCACGTTTAAGTTTGCATGTCTGCACTGCGCACGTGTCGCTCTGTTGACATAACGGCGGATGGATGAGCTGTGCCAGCAAAGATTGTTCAAATTAGCATGCAACCCATCACAGATAAGAACTAAAGCTGTTTTCAAAGCCGGGGAATAAATGCCAGGCTCTATTTGATGCCAGACCAGTCTGACTTTTTCCGACCGCCTTTATAACGGAGGGGAAAAAAACACGTAGATGCATTTTGGTTTCTTTCCGGACTGCACTTATTTGTCCGTGATTTGACTTCTTGGTGGGTTTTCCTTGTCCCCTTCCTGATTTCTTATTTTTTTGCATGTTTGTCACAATTAAAGGAATCATCCGCAATACCTGGGCCGCACGGTGGTTGAATGGGTAGCATGTTGGCCTCACAGTCTCCGTTGGGCATCTCTGTGTGGAGTTTGTATGTTCTCCCCGTGCATGCGTGGGTTTTTTCCGGGTACTCCGGTTTCCTCCCACATTCCTGGAACATGCATGTTGGGTTAATTGGCGACTCTAAATTGTCCATTGGTGTGAATGGTTGTATGTCTTTGTTTGTCTATATGTGCCCTGTGATTGGCTGGTGACCAGTCCAAGGTGTACCCCGCCTCCTGCCCAAAGTCAGCTGGGATAGGCTCCAGCATACCCGCGACCCTAATGAGGATAAGTGGCATAGAGAATGAATTTGCAATACTTATGTGAAACATGAACACACATTTGTTTTCCCATTTCTGTGCATGTTTGTAAGAGGGAGCTAACGTTGCATTAGCTACCTTGGAGGTACCTATTTTGAAGATTAAGCAGCATTCCATGTACATAACGCCGTCCATGCCGCTGATCCTCATTAGGGTGGCGGGTGTATGCAGGAGCCTATCCCAGCTGATTTCGGGCAAGACGTGGGGCACACCCAAGACTGGTCACCAGTCAGTCGCAGGGCATTTATAGACAAACAACCATTCCCACTCACATTAAAACTTTTTTTGTTGTTATTTGTTTACATAAGCGACCTGCATAATAACCAAGCTACAGTGATATTGTTAATTTAGCAGATAACATAAAAAACTGTACTTATCTTGCAGAGTAACACCAAACTCCTTGCTAGTCTTACAGCACTCAAGCCACTGCAACGGGACATTGGCTACTGCTGGCTCTCAATTTTGCTACAAAGACACAACAAGACGCTTGTTTGTTGTGAGAAGAAGTGTCTATTCTGCTATAGACCATGGGAAATAAATGCTCCTTTCAGATCATCAAAATCTGGCAAGAGACTTGAAGTAGAACCGCTGCTCCTCCATATTGAGAGGAGCAAGATGAGGTGCCTCCCGAACGCCTCACTGGGAGGTGTTCAGGGCACGTCTGAGGCCTCGGGGAAGACTCAGGACATATTGGAGAGACTATGTCTCTCAACTGGCCTTGGAACGCCTCGGGAGGAGCTGGACGAAGTAGCCTGTGAGAGGGAAGTGTGAGCTTCCCTGCTTAGGCTGCTGCCCCCGCGACCCGACCTCGGAAAGGCGGGAAAAAATGGGTAGATGTTTCACATAAGAACTGTGCATGATGGGGAAAAAAATCCAAAAAAAGTGTACGTTTCAGATCGTAGGCCGCACGGTGGATGAGTGGGTAGCATGTTGGCCTTGCAGTCAGGAGGTTCAGGGTTTGAATCTCCGTTGGGGATCTCTGTGTGGAGTTTGCATGTTTTCCCCTTGCATGTGTGGGTTTTCTTCGGGTAGTCCGGTTTCCTCCCACATTCCAAAAACATGCATGTTAGGTTAATTTGCCACTCTAAATTGTCCATTAGAGTGTGAATGTTTGTTTGCCTGCCCTGCGATTGGCTGGCGACCAGTCCAGGGTGTACCCCGCTTCATGCCCAAAAGCCAGCTGGGATAGGCTCCAGCATAGATCATATATTATGCCTGAATGACGGAACATAACTTAGTAAACAACTGGCATCGTTTTTATTTTGAAGCTTACTTTGCACTGAACATTGACGTCACCGTGTGCACGTGTTAATGCTGTGTAGCTCAACAGGCGCTGCAGTTGTAATGTTGACGTCGTTTCGCTCTGCCTAGGAAGTTAACAAGGACACAACAGGTAGATTTTTTTTTATTGAAATGATCTCTTTGCTTCTCAAATTGTAAAAGCTGTCGATCGTGTACGCCGGCGTCGACGGAGCAAGTGCAGTGGGCGCTGGCCGGTTTATGTGCGATGGTAAACGACATTCCCGAGAGACGGACTGGACATTGAGTCCTGGCTTTTAGCTCGATGTCTAGTGCTCTTGACTCTCATTCTGCACACCCTGATAGCGATAACATACCTCGGCTATAAGTAGACACTGGCTAAAGGGTGTGGTGGCACGCGGGACGTTAAGCAAAAGTACAGGACGGTCGGTTTAACTGACGTTGCACCCGCCCAACACGTCTCCCAATCTCCATTTGTTTGATCACTTTACCTTCTCAACCAAGGGTTCCGACCCAGCCGTCACCAACACAACGGCGAGGAGCTGAAGCCGGAGAGGGTCAGAGTGCAGCTGTTGGAGCATTCACCGAGGCGGCAGGGAGGCCGCTTGTACAAAGACACGAGTGGGCGGGCAGCGAGGGTGCAAATTAAACCCAAGTCTCAGGTTGAATCGCTCGTCCCTCCCCCTCTTCCTTTTTTTGCAGTCAGCAGCTGTTTCGATCAAAACTGGGACCAGTTGTGCTTTATTTCCGAGCCAGGTGTGAGAAACTGGAGGTGGAGCTGGTTTGCGTGAGTGTGAGTGTGTGTGTGTGTGTGTGTGTGTCCCATTGATCAGGGTTGTTAATCTTCAGAGGATATGTAGAAAGGTCCTCCCAAGGACAGGGCGATGAAAAGGTTCTATTGATTACAGCAGCGTTGATCAATCGGTCCCAAGATGGATAACAAGATGTACAGGTCTTGAGTAACAATAGGCGTTGTGCGAGACGTGGACTGCACATGTTGAGGTTATGTTTTTGCTCGTACACTATTTCACTTTTTTCGAGCCGAAGTGACCCGACTTAACCAATTAATAGTCCAAATGAATGAAAAACCAGATTGACTTGAAACATCCTATAATCAGGGTGCCAAATTGATGGAGCCTTCCAAAGACAGCTCCGGCAACCTTGTGGCACCGATAAGATCTCTGCGTTAAGTAAAAGTTAATGCAACGGCATGATGCCTCGCAATCACGTTAATGAATTTTGACCGTTTGGCTGCCGGGCTCCACACATCGCACAGTGTCGCTCTCATTGGGCCCCGTCAGGCTGTCCTGTTAATCACAGCCACAGAATGTCCTCTAAAGCAATCCATCACACCAAACCCGGAATTCCCAAACAGCTCAAGGCATGGATTTTCCACCCAAATTTCATTTATGTATTACGATGAACATTTACCCTCCTAATCACCCGATTTTTTAGGGTTCCAACCCGTTTGGTATCATTGCATGGACAAACTAAATTAGAATTAGAATTTTTTTGTCGCAATTTTTGTCTCTTTAGAATGCATTTTATATTTACTGAGTGGTGATTCAGTTCCAAAATGAATGGCATAAAAGGTAATGCACAAATAAACATGAGCCTTTTTGTATGTTATATTTCTGCCAACTCTCCCTGTCCTTCCATTGTTGTGTGGTACAGCAGAGACATATGTGTGCAAATTCTGCCTAGCAACAAGTTGCCATGCCAACATAACATGTGACCATCTTTGTCTGCTAACTATATTTGCTGCTTTTAGCATAAAATATATATATATTTTTTGCGTTTTACATTTTGCGTTTGCCAGGATATTGGTGTGAAAGAGGTTATTTAGTGCTGTAGTTTTCCTAGCTCTCAGTGATACGATTACCAAAAATTACAAAGATAAGATATAAGCTATTTAGGGGTGTCCATAGTGTGGGCCGCGGGTCATTTAATATGGACCTACTGGTTACTGGCATATTCTACAGATATTATTAAACAAGGCAAGCATTAGAACATTACGCTAAAAACAAAGAAAAACTGAAAAAGACCCAAATCCCTCAGAAAATGCTGTGAATTAAAAATCAACAGTGAAAAAAAATTTATGGAAAATAAAAGCTGCAAATGCCAAAACTAAAAGAAATTCACAGCATTATTTCATTGTAGCATGTGTTTTGTTTTGGAAAAATTGTATTTGTGTGTGACTATGACCGTACTCCATTGGCCCTCACTCCCGTCAATCACCTCCCACCACCAGACCGGGACACGCCTCTTGGGGCTGGGCTGTGAACGCTGATTTGTTGAAACATTAGGCCAATAAACGTACACTGGCCAATCACGGACGAGGAAGGAGGGACATTCAGCCCTTCGCGCCTACAGTGTAGGAATCGACGGTCCCCGAGCGCACACTGTCTGCAGGAGAGTACCGAGCGCCACTCTCGAGAAAGGAAATAACGGTTTCTTTTTTTTTTGGGGGGGGGGCTCCACGAACTACACGAACAAATCGAGCCAGATTCCGGGAAAGAGGGGCTCCCACTACACGTTATTGTTCTTACGAGGAGGAGGGAAGCGTGGGATTGGAGCTGCAAGTTTTTTTTTCTTCCCTCTCCCCCTTTCTTTATTTGTTTTCCCCCCAGCAAAAAGGATTTTGTGTTCGGGCTTGTGTGTGTTCCGCTCTCGCCGCAAAGATGATGGTCGGAGAGGTCGAAGTGAAGGAGCGACCGAGGCCGAGTCCGGACTATTTGATGCAATTGTTGAACGAGAAGAAGCTCATGACCAGTTTGCCCAATCTCTGCGGCATCTTCACGCACCTTGAACGGCTTCTGGATGAAGGTGAGCGGCGGTGGTTAGCAAAGGCGATCCCACACATCGGCGCCCCGGACGGAAACACACAAGTAGACGTTTATTTATTTATTTCCCCCCCCCCCAATCAACGCGAATGCCGACTTTGCTTGCACGTGAGAGTCACGGGGCTGAGATTAGCCGCGTTGTTGACTTTGTGACTGGGCGAAAACTTTCACTCGAACGCTTAAAACTTCCCACTCGCATCAGTGCGGTTGAGTTAGACAGCCCCAGGAGGTGTTCCAGGCGGACTTTGAGCCACTTAGGAGGCGTTTGTGTAGTTATTCGCCCGGGCCTTGCCTCCACATGTTCCAGTGGTTTTAGCTTTAGCCACATTTGAAGCTAGCCACACTGGGTGTGTGCGCGCGTGCCGCTGGACTCGGCAAGGCTAGCTCACGTCGCGTTTTCCCCTCCCCCCAAATCAACGGCGAAACAGACAACGGTGGCTACTTTTTACACCGCGGTAAAGCTTGTCGTGTTTCTTGTAAGAGTTGTTGCCCCGTAGCCGAGTTTGTACCGCGGAGGAATGTTGCGCGCGCGTGTGTGTGTGTGTGTTGCCCAAACAATGGCGGCTTCTCCGAAACATTCGATAACTTCCCTATAACTCCTCCGTAAAAATCAAACCCTGTCTCCTTTAGCTTGTCTTCTCCTCCCCCCTTGTAAAATATTTGGTGGTTTTTTTTTTTGGTCTGCCATCTTTGATAGCTGTGATCTACTCACTGGGATTATTCGCCCTTTTAAAGTATCCACACCGTGTTATGTCTTCGACTTGCACACACTATGAATAGAATTTCACGAAACTTTCCTCGCGGAAATGCCACCGCGGTTTCGGCGTTGTGCAAAACCGGTCTGCACGGATTCCCAGTCTCCCCTTGCAAGTGGATGATAAGCAAGTCACCTAAGAGGGAGCAAATGGCTTTCTGGGCCAGCTGCAGAAATGCACTATTTACTCGCAAGTCGTGTTGTGATTCAAGGGCACGCTCAGAAGCAGGCTGGAAGTGTTAGGAGAGCAAGCAGTGCGCTGCTTGGGCTGGTTCAGTTAGTCACCGAAGTCTGTATGAGTTGGGGAGGTGGACAAAGCACTAGTTTTTTTTTGCTCTTTTTAAGAATAACCCAAGTTGAACTAAAATGAGCTCACGGAAGGAACAACCCGAGCCGCGATTTTATAGTGTGGGTATAACTCTAATATATGTTGTGTAGCATAGATCTCCTCTCACAGTTGAGATTCCATTGCAACCCGGGGTTCTGCGCGTACCAGGGCTCAACAACGGCGATTTCACACGACGAACTAGTGCCTAAATAGCCGTGCCGCTATATTTCCCACACGGATATCATATGTTTCTTTGTTGAATAGGTTGTAGTGTAAAACATGTATATTAAATGAGAAACTTGACAGGTGGTAGCCACTTGAAATATTCCTTTTTAAAAGGGGATTTAAAAGCGATTTGACCCGCTCCACAATTTTGGATGTCTGGTTGTTTTTTTCCCCCCTCAAATTCGTGAAGTTGCGCACCAACTAAAATTGCATTTGGTTGAAGCTGCAAAACTGGAATCCCGACTACGATCAGTCCTATTAGTACAGTTAAGTTGACGTAACTCTAAAAAATGTGCACCGACTTCTAGAAAGCGTATGTAACTCCCCCAAGCTTTACAGCATTCCATACTTGTTTGTGATGCACGTCAACAATTTCTGACTGTTGGCCAATTCTTTGGGTGAATGTTGTTGCAATAACCAGGATTACCATTGCAACAACACATCATCAGCAGGGTAAAACTAGCCTGTCCCACGACGGTCAAAATCTTTGATTGTGATTCATATTCAAGACAGTAGTAATGACATTTCGGTGCGACCCCTTGAATGATTCATTTTTGATGTGATTTTAGATTACGGGTCGAAGTTTGATCACATAATGTGTCTACATGTTGACTATTGTTACATTTGTCTGCAGTGTCTGTAGTTTTGTTAGCGGTCTGTTTGTGGCACGCAGACCCCCTACTTTCCACTGTCCCAAGCTGTTTCTTTTCCCGCACGCCATACCCGCCCCCGAGTAGTCGCAAAGGACCTACCATGTACAGCCTTGAGTGTGGACCTCCCCTGAAGTGTCGTACTCTTTGACAATGTCCAGATGTGCCTTACAATTTCTCAGAATGCAAACCACCACGGTTCTTAAAAAAGTCATCTTAGTTGTTGTTTTGTATTTAATAAAAGTGCAGGAATTTGAGCATTGAAATAATTGGCAATGGCCGGACGGTGGATGAGTGGGTAGCATGCTGGCCTCACAGTCAGGAGGTTCAGGGTTCTCTAAATTCTCTAAAAGCGACTCTAAATTGTCCATCGGTATGAATGTGAGTGTGAATATTTGTTTGTCTATATGTGCCCTGCGTTTGACTGGCAACCAGCCCAGGGTGTACCCCGCCTCTCGCCCAAAGTCTGCTGGGATAGGCTCCAGCATCCCCGCGACCTTAATGAGGATAAGCGGTACAGAAAATGAATGAATAATTGGCAATGACATCATAGCATCTGTGGTTCTTGTGAGAAAATCAGCTAAGTCTTTGGTGCAAATGCTGTAACCAGATACATCTTTATGTGCGTAGTTGCGTTTCCTGAAGTATTTTTAAAACCAGTTTGTTACAAAAAGTCCTCTGTTGGTCACAGTAAAGTCTCGGCGCCTCCCGGACCCTGCACACTAATTTCTAAATACGATTTTGACTCAGGAGATCTGGCATGGTACTAAACGCACATTGTGGTGTGTTTTTCTGCCATCAAAGTCGGAATTTTAGCACCGTATTGCAGTGTTTAGGGAACAGATGCAAAAAGAACAAAACATAACTCCCAAACCTCTCACTTCCACCTCCCACCCGGGCCGCTTAAAGTTTACAAGGGGGTTTCCACAGCACCAGCCCAAACATTACCCCAGCGCCAGAAATTGTGTGTGCACGCTATGAAAGTCACCCCAGTGCCGAGAAAGGCCGGACCGTCTGGAGCTTGTTAGGGAGTTTGTTTGCTTTTTTTTGCGTGGGCTTGCCACCCTGGTGCGACATTTAGGGGCCCGACGTTTTCAAAACACATGATGTCAGTGGACCGCGCCCATAGTGAAACCATTTTGTTTAAATCTCGGGACTCTGCACATCAACTGTGTAAGTAGTTAGAACCTAATCTGAAAATGTCTGAAGGTATGCTAGCTTTCTTACCCCCCCTCACCACCACCACACACACACACACACTTCACCCACCCAGTTTTTAGTATGTCTTTGCAGCTGTTCCTATGGTGGGGAGGGGGGAAGCCAACACCACACTTGTGTCTATCCCACCATGCTCCATGCACTCACATTTTGTTGCTGACACACAAGTAGTGCCTCAAGGTCATCGTGGCAGATTGACAGGAACAGCCCCCCCACATGTTGCAGTTGTTCATCCCCCAGAGGTGACACCTGCTATGGAGGTTTTTTTATATTCCTCTTTATGGCCTGCTAGCATCAAATTGCTATATATAATTTCTTGGCAGGATATTAATGTGACGTGTCACCCCACCCATGAAGATCCAAAGAGTTGGGTATTGATTTTGAATTGTTTAATCAAAGCCGATCTCTCCCTCTGGGCTTGTTTCGAGATGCGTTTGTTTAATAGATTTAACGGGCCATTGTTGCGTTGCAGAAACACACCGCCATAGCGCAACGTGCTGCATGGTAACACTCGCCCCCCACCCCCTTTTTACATCGCCACTTTTGTGTCTGCTTGTTTTTTATCCTCCTCTCTGAGCTTGACTTTCCCCGGGGGAGCTGTCAACAATTGGAGGACAAACGGTCCCCTGTCCACCACAGAGCCTTTTGTAGGAGGCTGTTCCTTTGGGAATGGTTGTTTAGAGAGTTTGATACAATACCGCACATCTGCAGTTGTTTTCTTTATTTTCTGCCCATCCTTGTCATCCGGCTCCTTGTTATCTCTGTCTACATCCGGGTAGAGTGAGCACATTTTCTAGGTTAACTCTGTGTGTTCGGCACAGGACAGGACCCACTCTAACCTCTGACACACAATCAATGCGGTATCTATTAGGATAGAGCGCCACGCTGCTTAGAGCGCCGATAGAGGCTGACACAATGGGTCAATCGGGGGTGTTTTGGCGGGCCGCTGTTGCAAGCTGAAACCTGTTTTATCCCCCATCAACCCCCTCCCTGCTCCCACCCCCACATCCTCTCCCAAAGCACCACTTTATAAGCTGGGATTTAATTAACGAGCGCCGTTCCGTGCAACGCTTTACTGAGCCGCCGCCGCCATTGAGAAAATACAATCTGAAGGCTTTGTGAGGTCTCGTTCTGTCTGTTTCTTTCCCCAATGCCGACGTGGTGGCCAGGAAATCCCAGGAGATCCAAGAGTAACTTCACAAGCCTCAACTTAAAAAAAAAAAAGTACACATGTTTACCGGGACTGCCTACTGTACGGGCGTCAACGTTCATTTGTAAAAGCATTATAGCCCGCCCTTTTAACTACTTTGAGAGTAGTACATAAGTTATGTTTATTGTCAGCTAATGATGGCGATTTGGCAAAGTTTAACTACTCACGTTAGCTATCATTAAATGTACGGCCTTTCGTAACAACATCAATGGAAATTGTTGGTCGCCTCTCTGAGACTGCGTTTGCGTGGGTACGAGCTACAGCATGGATGTGAATAGCAGCCTAAGCGACAGCCGCGAAAGGCAGTTTGAACATTTGAACATTTTTATGACACTGTTTAAATGATAATCGTGGCGAGTCTATAAATGTTTTTATTTGGGGAAAAAAATGTAAAATAGCTTCACCAGATCTGGATCTCACCAGATCCAGGAATGAAGCTATTTATTTGATTACCCACTTTGGGAAAATGTTTCTGCAACAGAGTGCACTTTCAACACAGCAACGCAGAGTCCAGCAAAATGGGTATTTAGCTGTAATGTCTGTAGCAAATGTTGCACACGGGTGGCGTCCCCCCTCTGTTGCTGCTCTGATACTGCTCCAAAGAAGGAAAATCACCATACCAATGTTGTCACGGAGAACAGCAATATGGAAAATTGCCAGCTTTTACAGGTAGTAGGAAAGGGACAATTGTCCAGAAAACAAGGGAGATCAGCTTCTCAGTTACTATCTGGGTTCAGGACTATCGTTTTACTTCTTGGACTGCAGTGAGAGAAACACACACTACAATAACAGTCACAGTGGTTACAATACAATAGTAACCACTTTCATTGTCCTTGCGTAATTATGATTTAAGGGTTTAGTACTGGAGGCAGGATTTAAATTTACCTTGCCTTCAGGGGGGCCTTGTGCCAGAACTCCGCCACATGGCCCTCTTGAGCTTTGGACCCCCTCATTCTGACCCTAAACCCTGCCGCCCCTCATTCCACCTTTTGGCCCCAGCATCAGCAGTGGCACCTCCCAGCGGGTGCTGCGTGATAAAGTCATCCGACATCAGCTCTGGGGCTCTTATCTCGGGCTTCAATCCCACGAGTGCTGAGGCCCTCCTTATCAGGGCCTGCCTCTGCTCGGCCCCCTCCTGTCTCTGGCTGCTTGACTTACTATCAGAGGCGCCGTTGCCAGAAGGTAACACAAGGAGTTTTAGGTAACCATGCGTATATGTAAGGACCTAGTCTGTGTTTCACACCTTTACCGCAAACCACAGATCCTCCCACTGCCCTTGAGTTATGTCAGCACGGATCGACAAATACTCTTCCGTTTTTATTCGTGTCTGCAGGAAAAACACCTACAGGAAATGACACAATAAGCGACAGGAGAAGGCAAAGTATGCGGTTTGTTTTCTTTTTTCGAGACAGGGTGGAGACAGCCAGCTGAGACAAGCGCCGCCTGTCAGAGGCCACTTTCATTTCTTTTTTGGCAAACTAGGCTTCCATAATGACCCACCTCTTGTCCCGTCGCTCCTAAAACTACTACCAGCACCATCCCACATTCTTTGAATCGTAGTCATTTCTTTTGGTTTCACAAACAGAAGAGAAAGTGTATAACCGTTTGCGACAACATGAATCACGCGACCAACTTTCGGCACCGTCTGTCTCCCCCATTTTTTCCCAGGAAGGAGGCAGCAAAATGAACTGAATGCTCACTTTGTCTCCTTGCCCGCCCACCCCTGCTGCATTACTTTCCTTCGTGTCCTTTCGCGTCCTTTCGGAGGAATAGGAAGCAAATTTTGGCCACCAGCTCAGAAATTTCTCTACACTTAACCTCTACCACGTTTGTCTGTTTCCCACAGCTGGGCTGTCTCGTCGCAGGTATGCTGACGTATACGTGACACTTTTCACAGCACGTCAACTCCGAACTACTCTAAAGTCTGCCTAAATTTTTAATTTACCAGACACTTTCAATGTTAATCTCCCAGTATCCTGGTCTGGAGCCTTTAGTACTTTGGCCTCCATGCGGTTCCAAGCCTTTAACCACGGCGTCTCACTCGTTTTCAGCCAGACGATAAATCAAAGGTGAATAATTTACCTGTCCGCCACCCGCCTGTGTTGTTTCTGTGAGGCCTGGCGAGAGCAGGCGGAGCTGCCATCACCTTCCCAGAGGGGCCACAAAAAGTGCGTCAGTTTGATGCCTCTGAAGTTCTCTGTCATCTGAATATGAAGCGCCGACACACTCTAACCTTGCTGTCAGCTGCTTGTCTCCAATCTGCGCGACCTCCATGCACTTCTAACGCACCGCATTCAACGTTGTGCTTCTCTGGGATAACTGTGACTTTATTTTCCAGGTCGGTTCATACTGCCGTCAGTGCAATTTTACCATCAATCACAATCTCAGTCAATATTATGTAATGTTGCTCTTTGCTTTCATGAAAACTTGCCCCGGTTTCTTTATTCACCTTGTGTGTGTTCAGTTTCCATGCCTGGATTAACCCATAACTCTCATACTCCCACTGCAATTGTCTCTTGAGTCATCGCCAAACAATAGTTCTGCAGCTCTAACTCAAACTGTGTCGAGGCCATTGTATCATTTGTGATTTTTACCACAGGCAGTCTCCATTTAACAGGCTTTGTATCTCCGATGCCTGCGTCTCGACGTTGTCCGTTTCGATTTCCCCAGTGTTGCTTTGAATGAAATTGACATTATATGAAAGTATTTCTAGCGTGACTGCCACCCTGGAAATGGCACAGAACTGACTTCTCTTAAATTTTCACAGTTCTGGGTTTTTTTGTTTGGCTCGGTATGAAAAAGCAAGTTGGTGTTGTGTTTTTTATACTATTACTAGTATCTCTTCCCAAAAAGAGGTTGAACTAGATCCCCCAGTTCAGGGATTATAATACAGCTAAGGCCTCGCCTATTTCCTGAAAACTGATTTTCTGGAGCATGTTTTGGAGAGTTTTTTGCTATCCCCAACTTCTGCTTACTTGCTCACTAAATTTATTTGTGATAATGCTCTTCTGCCATTTGTGTGCTTCCAAAGAAATTCCCATAGACTGAGAATGCGACCGTATGTGTTTAAAATACTGGACGGTTTGGTCAATCTCGTTTGAACTCCGTTATGGACCACGTTTTTTTTTGGTTCCGCGAACAAACTAGGCATGCCTGGCGAGGCCTGTTCTGCTGCCAAGCCTCTTGAGGCAACTCCGGTTTTGCATTTTGTACCCTTGGTGTACCAAAAATTAATGAACCATGTCCGCAGTACTGAGGTATGTACTGAACGGTGGGGTGTATAGTTATACCCCTGTCTTAGACAGAGTTAAGAACCATGTGTTAATGTTTTCACTGAATCAGAATCAGGTTTATTGCCAGGTATTGTTCACACATTTGTTTTGGTGGGTCAGTGCAACAATAAGCATAGAACAGAAGAGTGGAAGTGAACAACCACGTATTTCATAAGTGTAATGATCAAGTTTTTTGTTACTGTGCCCTCTTGCAGTGACCTGAAAAAAGTGTCTAAAAGTTTAGGTAAGTTGGCAAAAAGAAGAGTGCCTGTTGATTTTAAGATAATGACGATCAATGAAGAACAGCCATGTCCAGAATGTAAAAAGTGTTATATTTCATAGAATTTTAAATACGATTTAGTGTATTAGTCCTATATTCAGGGTTTTATTATATTTGAAACAGTGTGGTACTTCACTGTCAATATACTGCATCTGTCCGTAAGATGCTTCTAATAACTTAGCAGTTTTACTAATTGTGCCAATTTGAAATCTTTGCACCACAATCACCACGCACATACTACAATTTATTCTGGATGATATTTGGTCATACAGGTTATTAATCGCCTTTGCCGGCCGGCTTTGATTCTTGCTCTTTGTTGTCAGGATGAGCTCTGCCTGTCCTTATCAGTGCCGTTGTTGTGGGCAAGATTACTGTGCCAAATAAAAACAAAGGGGTGGTTTACACCCATGAAACAGAGAGCTCATTTACTACCATTTGTATTGTGCAACGATTGTTATGAAAAACCCCAAAGACTGCTGCTCACTTGATGGATTGTTCCCACTGAAAGGAGGAAGGCGTGTCAGGGGAAAGGAGGATAGTAAGTATGATGAAGAACAGTGGCGCTGGTTGTGGGGACAGAATTCCTCCCATGTGATGTGAATGAGGTCATCTTGTTAGCTATGGGGAAGGTTATTGACCCCCTTGTTCAGCTCCACACGCCACCCCCCCCGGTCAGTGCCTTCCTTGCCTCCACCAATGATAGACACAATGACACACAATGGCTGTTTTGTGTTGTTATTGGGCCAGACGCACACTGCTGTGGTCATCCCTGCTGCACACAAGTGCTGTCTGTCTTATAATGAGTTGGACCATCACTATTTCATGTCTCCTAATGTGGAGTCCTTGATGGAAAAGCAGATTTTTTGGCAGGTTTGCCCTGAAAGAGATTACATCTGCTCTAGTCTGTCTGATGTAAATATTTCCTTTGAGGGCATGTCAGGGCAAGCTGGAGATTTAAGCGATCCAGTCAGATAAAATAGGAATGTTTTTTTTTTAGTTCGGGTGGATGGTTGATAACGCTTCATTTATTGCTTTCATGCCTGTTTCCTTGGGTGAAGATGCGTAGCTACAGCCAGGACAGGTGTGTGCTGGTGAAAGCTGTCAGGGTGCTGTCGACACCTTAAGGTGCTAGCATCAAGCGATGGACTTCTTTTCCCTGGTCCTGGAGTGTGTTCCTCCTCCACCTCCGTGTATCGCTCTAGAACCCGCACACACATTCCACTAGCTGGTAGGAGGTAGTGTACTGCTTGACACATGGCATGTTCCATTCTTGTCCTCATGTTTTCCAAAGTAGAAAATTGTTGTTCCCAGGGCAATGACTCATTTTCCTGGCTTTGTTTTTTTCCTGTGTTTAGCTGGAATGACTAAAACTCATTTGTCTGTTCACCACCTATTCCTATCACATCCGGAACCCGCATTTCCCCCACCTACTTTGCCTTCTTCTTTCTTTTTTGGGCATATGTTTTCTTTTTG
The DNA here is from genome assembly GCA_024372805.1 of Oostethus manadensis. Taxonomy (NCBI): domain Eukaryota; kingdom Metazoa; phylum Chordata; class Actinopteri; order Syngnathiformes; family Syngnathidae; genus Oostethus; species Oostethus manadensis. Next base: position 2,385,723 of record QODF01000026.1, on the reverse strand, counting down.
TAGCTCCTTCCTGCACTCGTGTGCGAGATATTCCGCCTTGAGGCGCCCTTTGCCTCGTTCGTGTGTGGACCAGTGGTGACGTTAAAGGCCTGAAACGTGGCTTGTCGCTTCGCATCAGCCCAGTGCTTGCCTGGGATCCCAGCTGTGCGCGGTGGCTCTTGACACAGTCACTCCAAGGCTTAAATGTTGCTCGAGAACAACACGGCGGCAGCGACGACGGCAGTCTTGTGCACATTCTCCCTCTCGGGTTCCTGAATGCTGTAAGACAGTGGAACTGTGTTTGATGACAGTAGAGGAGGGGCACTTATGTTTTTCTTGCAGCCCTGTCATCGTGACTTTTTAAACATTACTTTTGACCCTATCTAGCAGACAAAACAGACCTACCAGACCATATCGGTAAACAAATATGTTGCGAAAGAGCAGCTCCTAGGAGAGGAACTTTCTCCGAGGTCGCTTTTTAAAAATGGCCCCCTTATACTGTAATAAGCAACCGCCATAAATAAGCACGCGTCCTTTATAGTGCATGTCATAGTAATGCTAGTTTCTTCAACTTGAATGCAAGTACTGTGAAGTATATAAGGCTTCAAAGTGTGCGGAGCAAATACAGTATGGTATGGTTTTGATACCAGTGTGATTCACATATTCAGAATTTCTGATACCACCTGTGGAGGTTTCCACCCCGTGAACCATGTCTGTGCTTTTATGTTGTCCGCTTGTTATTGTCAGCAGACGTAGCAAGAGGACTATCCGCGCACAAAATGACATCGGCGAACCCAGCTAGAAGAATATTGGTGAACGTAGCCAAAAGAGTACCAGCAAACATAGCATGAAGAACATCCGCAAAGGTGGACAGAGAAGTATCACTGAACGTAACTTAAATAATAACTGAAAAAGTAGCCAAAAGAGTATCAGTGAACATAGCCTGAAGAATACCAGCAAAGTAAACAATAGTATCAGTGAATGTGGCTGGCTCCACACATGCACTCCTCGTTTGCGGCATACACAGTACAATTCTCCACCGGGTGGGTCGAAAGCAGTCGGACACCACGCACTCTTCGACTGTCTGTGAAGCCGTGATCGTACCAGGCTGAGAGCTTGTCAGTACAGCGCTGCATGTGTGGAGACAGCTGCGTCTCGCTGGTATGGTTCCAGCTATATTTGCTGATATTGTTGTGGCGTGTTTGTGGCCGACAGTGATCTGTTTTTCTTTCTTTCAGGCAAGGGATTGTTGTCATTTGCAGATATTTCAATAGTAATAATAATATAATATTAAAGCAAACAGAGCGCTGGTATTGGAATAGCATCGCAAATATTCAAAATCAGGTATCTAGATAGGAATATAAGTGGAAAAAAATGTGGATCTGTGCGACCCCAAATGAACACCATCAGCTTTGTCTTTGATGCTGCATTAGTAGACTCCATGTTCATGACGCCCTAGTCTCCTTTTGGCTGCTAAAATCAGCCATGTTGCCAAAAAATAAACACAGGAAACTCCTGTTCTTTGTTGCTCTTTGTTCAATTAACTTGTTCTGACTAATGATGATAAATGTTACTGATTGGTGAAGTAGTCTCATGCTGACATAGCCTCGGTTTGGTTCTTCCTAAACAATTCGAGCAGCAAAGTGCCATTGGGGAGTATTTATAATAGTGTACAAATGTCCAAAAAAGCTGTTAAGTGTGTTTACATGCCAAGGGACAACAAGTAGCTATTAGACTGGAACTTAAAGACGCTATCTGCAGGCCTCAACAGACCGCGTGATGAAAGACGGATCTTTTTTTCCCAAACTAGATGTAGTCCATAAATGCTTTGGCATCCCTTTTTAGTTTAAAGTGATTCAAATGTCACGCCTGTGGCTGGTGGTTGACACGTTAACTTGCTATTCTGGAACAACTGTCTAGCTTTTTTTCTTTCTTGTTTCTCTGTGTTCACTTTTAATTTTGCACTACAAAACCGACAAGTCTGCCACAGACAAACAGATCTAGCGAGGGGAAATTTGAAAGGTGAAGACCGTCGTCTCCTGGTTTGCTTTTGTCTGGTGTCATCAAAGCTTTCGGTGTAGTAATCGAGTGACCCCATTCTCTCGTAATGAGAGGGTAGCAAGGGGAATGTGCTTGTTCCTCATTCTGTCATGTTTGCTCACATTCTTTTTTTTTTTTTGCTCCTGACGCTACAATCTTGTTCTCAAACAAAAAGTCAGCAGAGGTGTGGAGAGATTTGTTAATGCATTACAATCAGCTTCGTAGCAAGGCAGAATAGTACCAGATGAATCTCTCTGGTCTGCGCGTAGAAATCTCTAGACCTCCAAATGTGAGGCGACACCTTTTTTTAGATTTATGTTGTGGTCTGTACGGTACAAATCAAATTTGTACTACATTTTGGAGCGCTATAATCCATTGTTGATCCATTGGGTCAATTCAGCTGAAGCAATTTAGGCAACTTATTGGGCACTACTTTGCATTTTTGTTTGCAGTTAGTTTAGCAATGATAAATTATTACAAAATATCCCTGCACACTTGCAATTTCGCATTCATGTCCTCACAAATTTGCAGCTTAAAAAAAAAACTTTTCCCCCCACTACAGTGGGTTCAAAGTCCATGTTTACTAAACTAATACATTTTATTTTACCTTATCATTCATTAGCGGTGAGTATCTACAGTATATATTTTATACTGGGGGTGGACCAATCCGATATTGATATCGGGTATCAGGCCGATATCAGCCAAAAAAGTGTTGGATTATATCGTCCTGCGTCTAAAGTCTCAGATATTGGTACTCCAATAGCAGTTGATTGTAGACTCCACCCCAGCAAACCCACGTAATCAAAACAACAGCACTTAGGAGCGAAGTCGAGCATGTGTATGTGTCATTAAAATTCGAAAAAGAGTTTGCAAGTGAGCACAAGACTTATCATGCGCAAGTTTCCCGTGGTGGCTCAGAGCCGAGGAAGTTTAATACAACCAAACTCATTGCACATTTGAAGCATCACTACACAGGAAACTACCATGGGATGACAAGAAGTCATTAACTGCGACAGAGAAGACGGGTCACCACTACATTGGGGATAAAACTAAACTGTATTAAAAACTAATCTGTTTGGTAAACGGGTCTGTTTTTCTCATTGCTGGTTATTGTTGTCTGTGTAATATCACTTGATCATGCTTATTGCCAACATTCCACACTACTAAATAAGTATTAAAAGAATGTATGATTTGCGCTGGTATTGGATTGATATCAGAATCGGCTGATGTTCAAGGCTGCCATATTGGAAACTAATCGGAAGTGAAAAGGTTGTACCGGGACACCCCTGTTTTATACTTAAGCAGGATTCTGGAACTGAATCTAATACAACACTTACAGCACTCACTTTTATTACAAATGTTGATCTGAAATCCAAACGTCAACATCAAATCACAAATCAAACAGGCAGCTCATTTATTTGTGTTTTTGCCATTTTGGTCCCTTAATGTAGCACTTTAAAAAGCGAGGATCTACTCTAGTCGCCTTTCTCTGTTTACCAACACAAGCACTTGCCGCCGCCTAGGAATCGTACAGTATCAACCACAAAGTTGTCCAAGGTGGCCCCTGCTTTCTGTTTGCTGTTGATATTGTCCCTTTTTCCCATATTTGTCGTGAGGACGGCAGACTCCCCTGTTGTTTGGGTGCGGACAGGAAGCGGAGCTAAGGTTATCTTTGCCACCTGTGTCCACAGTTTAGCTTTTCCTTCCCGTCACCCCCCTCCCCTACTTCTTTCATTTCCTGACCGCTGGGCTTTTTCCGGACATTGTTGCCCCGAGTGGGGTGAGCGTGCTTAGCTGCAACTTTTGTAACTTCTTGATTTTGACATTTGGTCTACCTTCCTTGTTGGTCATGAATTCACCAGTTCATGTTCACCGTGAGTTGGTGAAAGTGGGGTCACCTCGGTCTTCATTTTTGGCCCACATGTCAGGTAGTCGTCACTCGGTGGCGTAGTCTGGAGAACATGTGACCAACACTTGCTCTTCCGATCCACTTCTTAGCAACATCCTGTTATTCTTCCTCCTTCCTTATCATACACGGTGCTGTTATAGCGTGCATCCTTTTTTTAACTTGGCTATTGTTGTGTGTCCTGGTGGTCTTCGCAGGGGTCTTGAAAGAAAACGCCCGAGGCTGCTTTGCATGCACAGCAACAAAGAACACAGCAGGCAGCAGTGGGTTCAACGCAAGCAAAAATTAAGTAGGATTCCTTACCTGCACTGCTAAACTTGGGCCACACTTTCGTTCGTTTGTAACGATTTTACTGGCAGGGAACACTCCATGATTTTATAGGCACGCCGGGCGAGAGTTAAATGAAAATCGTGGCAGATACTGGTTTTTACAGTACCTACGGTTCTCTTCTCGCCGGCTAACACAGCAGTAAAATATCTTCACTTGGTGCTTCAGAGGCAGACCTGAGTTTGCATTTTGTGTGCATTTCCGTTTGAGCTGAGCTGTGTATTTGTGCTAGTGATAAAGGTGTGCTGAGGAGAGATGTGCTGCATTTGCTGAATGCCTCCACTTGGGCTGCACTGAATGACTTGTTCCAACTGCAAATACAGGATAATTATGAGGGGACTTGTGTGTTAGCGGGGACCAGTGGAAACTCAAATCCGAGGTATTCAAGTAGTGGTCTGGGACCCAAGTCAAAAATAATAGTACAAAAATTAATATACAGCTGTCGTCTGACCTTTTGTGAAGTAAAAAAAAAAATCTGTTTCTGTGTTTTTCTTAAATATTTAATAGTATTTTATGCATTATTTGTATGCATGCAGCTATCACACTTTTCCTCGTTTCCTTGACAAAATGTCTTAATAAATTCCTGTCTAATTTGCACTTTTTACATGTAATTTTGTTTTTTCATGTTTTAAAAGATGCTGGTCTCAAAGAAAATAAACATACATTTGCTTGTTTTCACTTAAAAAACATGCAATATATAAATAAACAAATGTAGGCATAAATAAATCTAAAATAAATAATAATGACTTAGGTTTGATTTTTACTACTTATGTGTAAAAAAAAAAATAAAATAAAAATGACTTAGAGAAAAGCCTACAAATAATAATCAATACAAATTAAATATGACCTAAAAAATAATAAACTAAGGTGTAAAAGGACAGTACAAATAAATAATTCAAATGACTTAAATAGTGTATAAATATATTTGTAAAATGACAAAGTGTATTAAAAAAATCACTAAAATAGACTTAACTTAAACATCATAAGTTGTGGGTACCAGGTTGAGAATCCCTGGTATATACTGTTTGTTTCATCCATTTCATATTTAAGCATTCTAAGCAGGCGTAAGTATTTTTTAGTCTGGTCGACTTGAGTACAGCCACTGTGATGTGTAAGGCATTTAATCATCTGCTTCTGCCATTTCTACAAACTTTCTTTGAACTAAGTGGGAGTCAATACTGTCTCAGAGGAACAGGTATATTAAAAAAAAAAAACCCAGAACCGGAACAAATAAAAAACGAAATTGTATTTCTGTTAGTGGGGTTTGTATATGGAACAACCTTGATGATGTATTAAAAAGACCCAGCACAAATGTAGCTTTTAAAAGCATGTATAAAAGATGACTTTTTGAAAGTTAAAGAATGAGCTGGGCACATGATTTGTGTTTTTTATTTCTTTTTTCGCTGCTGTTTATCTATTAGTTTGTACATTGTAAAACTGCAAATGTCTGAAACGTTGCATTATTTTGGGATTGTGTCGTGCCTTATAGTTTGAACGGGGTTATTTGTTACTTCAGCCTAACCCCCATCGGCCAAGAGAGGATTAATATGCACGTGCATGCACGTATTTAATGGTGTAAATTTGATTTGAAATGGCCGAATAAACTACTACTTCTAAATAGTCTAACTTTTACCATGCAGCGTGCGTAGAAAAGCCATTTGTATGACTAGGATGTTTTTTGAGGGTCCACAATTTGTGAGGATGTTCGGCGGTGTTGCTAAGCTGCATCCTCCGAAAAAACCTCCAGCAGCTCAAACAGGTGAACCCATTCCCACACGGAGAGTAATGAATGTTGCTTTTTTAAGCATCTATTAATAGTCAGACACGTCTACCCACCTCCAGTCTATGGAAGAACACCATTACATTTGCACAAAACTAACACTCCGGTGGCTCATTGAGGTCCCCTATACACCCTCCTTATTGCCACAACACAACCCCCCATGGAGCGGTCTCACATCATCAAACGTGAACATCCCCTGTGCTAATTTTAGCATAATGGGGTCTTAATGGCAAGGAACTTGTTTTGCTGCTGAGCCCAGTAATGTTATTTTTATAAATGTACAAAACACGTATTTTCCAGTGCTGTTTTTAAATTAAATTAGTTTCCACGTTCCTGAAATGCCCTTTTGGCCAGCATTTCAAGAGTATTTCAGAATGTTGTGTTTGTCTTACAACATGTTTGCCTTTCCTGCAGTGTCTCTCCTTGTCTGCCTGCATGCTTTGTCTAAACCACACAGCGACATGCCATGACACACTCCCGGAGCGCATGCAGGCGTCGCGGCGTCCCCACCAAGCGGTCAAAAGACTCTTGCCTTGTCCACACGTAGCAGGGTATTTTTAAAACCGCATATTTCTCTCTAGCTGTTTATGGGGAAAAAATAGTGTCCACACGACCTCGTATTAAAAAAAACAACAACAAAGAAATGCATTGGGAACCACAGCCAAACAAAGTCAACTCGATGCAAGAAAATATCGTCAGTTCTGAGGGCATCCATGTTGTTTCTGATGTAAATACAGGTCGGGTGTGTGACGTCACCGCACACGTTCTGCAGGAAATGACGTCTGAAAACGCAAGCCTCCGGTTATTTGCGTCCGTACGCAAACGTTTAACGTGAGTTTTATCCAAATCCACACTTTGGCCGGAGGTTTTGAAAACCTTTTTTTAGTGCCGTATACAAGCGGACCTTCGTTTTATGAGATACCCGCATACGTGTGGACTGGGTGTCTTTTTCCACCTCTCCCGCATGCATTCACACAATGCCAGCTTCACAAATCATGCGTTTACTTCGGCCTATGATTAATGGCTTTGCAGATTGCTCTTCTGGGATGACCACCACACGCACGCACTACAGTGCTTTGCTATGCTCTCTGCTGTCCAGTCAGGTATGAGCAAAATGGCAACATGCTTACAGCTCCGTCAATTCAGTCAGGTGAGGCAAAATTAGAGAAAAAGGATGAAAGGTCTCTTTCAATCCTGGTTTGGTTTCTTCTTGCATTGTAAGAAAAAAAAGGCATGCAAACAGGAATGTTGGAATATTAACCGAGCGTTTATATGGTCAGCACACAAAACTGGTCTACAGGACAGGACACTTGCAAAAAAAAAAAAAAAACACACATAGTTTGTCTGTTTACTTTTTGGAGTTACGTCACCCTCATTACGGCCATACCGTTTTAAAATGTAATTGCACTAATTTCTGGTTATTGTAGTTCATTGGTTCCCAGACCCGACCGCGATAAGTGAATTTCGGCCATAACTCGCCTTCTATTAATGAAGAAAGTGAGTCAGAATAGTACCAGAACCAAAGTGCAAATAAAGGCAACTGTGACCGATTCCTGGCTGTTCTTTGTCCACTATGATGCCACTGCTGTTGTTTCTGGATACAGGAAAAAGAAGCATGTTTAAAAAAACGGAATGTTGACGTTAACCCGAGTATTGACTACATGTAAACGTTGTCAGTCACATCTAGCTGGATGACGCACATCTTCCGAATGCCTTATATTTGTATTTTTGTTCATTTACTCATTTTTATGCTTGAAAATATATAGACTTTGCTTAGATATGCGTTAAAAAAAAGTTATCAACCAGATTTACAGGGTTATGTTGGTTCTACTGCAAGAAGGAAACATGGCAGATGAATTTACACCATCATATCTATGCGACTACATTCAAATCTGATAGTGTGATTACCGGCAGAATGTATAAGAATCAAAGCTGATAGGTTCATTTGGATGGAAATCGAATCACGCCAAGTTTGTTTTGGATTTTTGTGTTTTGACGGTAGGTTTGTGCCACACCTGTGTTCACACCGCACCACATTGGAAAACAAACTCAAATTCCATAAAAACCGTATCTGTCTCAGTTTCTTACGGTATAGAAGTTGTGCTCACTGTGTGTCAACATTTTGGACTTCTGTTGAGGTGTATTGACATTCATTTGGAACAGTTTTCATCTCGGTTTTTTCCTCATGAACTAACTAGCTAGAATTCAAAGCTGCAGAAGGCATCTGAAGGGTGCGAGAATGGGTCTGCAACTATGCTAATCACAAGACTGCACGCATAATCAAAATGCTCCCCGAGTGATTGTTTTGCTCTCCCGGTGGCCTGTTAGGAGAAAAAGTGAAAATGACCTCAGAGCTAGTTTGACATTGAATGAGTGTGTTTTGTTAGCAGCTGCCAGCTAGTGTTCATACCAACACTTCAAATCCGCTTTTTGCCTCCTCCATCCGTTGTCCTCCAGGTTCTGCGTCAGTGGACTTACAACGGGGTCTGGGCTTGGCGTGAGCCAATTTAAAAAATAAATAAATAAATAAATAAAACGACGTGTGACTCTTCATTTCCTGCCCTTTTCCTGCAATATTTGTTTTACAGATATTTCTCTCAGGCACTTCTCTGCCTTCTACCTCCTGGTCCTTGGGGAGCCCTGCCTTCAAACACAACAGCTCATTAGCCGGGCTATGTGGGTGTTTTAATGTTAAGCTGGGTGTTTGTATATGTATATATATGTATATATATATATTACATTTAGTTAAGTTGGTATGAGTGCACACATTCCTTTGCTTGGATTGAACTGCAGCTGAACTAAAAAAAAACAACTTGTGTTGTGGGTGTGTGTTCTCTGGCTCATTATTGATGATCACAGAGCGTAACGTGCTGATTTGTGATGCGGGTTGGCCGCAGTATGCATGCACACACCCGCTTCGTATACACTTAATGCAAATTCTGCATTATAGACTTTGACAAACATTAAGCTGCCCGTGTGATTTATTTTTTCCCCTCTATTAGCGTTACTTTTCCAAAGCATCCATTACCAAGGGAGGCTCTGGATGAGAGTCGTTCTTCTTTGTCTTTTTTGCTGTGTGCCCACCCACGTTATTACTTTCTTCACCTTGCTCCCTGAGGAGCACATCGCCAAAACCTTGTTACACCAGTCTTTTATTTAGTGGCCTATGTACTTAAAGACCTGACGCCAGAGCTTTTCACCCAGTGTGCCTTTGGAGAATCCCTGACACACACATCATAAATCTCTACCCGTGGCTGCCAGCAAACTCCACTGTCATTTCTGCCTAGAGCTGTTTAGGCCTTTGCATCTGTAGGGGGTTGGTACGTCAATCCACATCATGTATGGATACAGGAACTACAGTATGTGCACAAGTCAGTATAGGTGCGCTGAATAAGTATAGTTGATCCTCCACAGCTTTCCCAGCTGTTAACAGTAACCAGACATGAAAAACAATAATACACGCAAAATAAATACCGGGGAACACTGCTGAATATACGCCGTAACATAAGATCCGACATTATTCCAGCTCTGCCTTTTACACAGAACCTGGTAAAGTACAATATGTGACGTATAAAATACTGACCGCAACATCAAGGCATAGGTATCATCTGCTGCTCTGCCTCTGTAAAGTACGTTCTTCAATTGCAGAATATTAGCTTTACAGAAAAAGCTGGTTTTTGCAGGCAATCCCATAGGGACTATAGATTTGCCCAAATTTCCGGACTTATAAAGTGGACTTTGTAAGCCTCACTCACTGAATTTCAAGAGTAAAAAAGATATGTACATGTATCGGCCAGACAGCAGGTGTCCACCTTTAATGAAATATTTTTTCCCCCAAACCGTGTGTGTAATATGGCTAGTTGAACAGTAGCCTATCACAACAGTCGTTCATTGCCGTCCTCCTCCTGGAAACTAAAACCACTGAAATATTGGAACCGTGTAGCCCCACAATTCGCTCAGCCCACATGCCGTCGGACTCTCTCCTTCTTTTCTTGTTGCTACCAGCATCAGCCCCTGAACCCGTGCTGTCCTCCCAGCACGAAGCAGTCCAGCCCCCCAAACCCAATCTGCCGGCAACAAGACCTCCTGAATAGCCGCTGGATCGATCGCATTAAACCTGAAAGACACACATCACGCGTTCTCCATGATGAGTAGTCATGTTCGGCTCGATACTAAAATATCGATACATCTAATACCAGATTTTTAGGCTCTAAAATCTATTCTCAAATCATCCATCCATCCATTTTCTATGCTGCTGATTATTATTAGGGTTGTGGGGGCATGCTGGAGCCTATCCCAGCTGACTTTGGGTGAGAAGCGGGGTACACCCTGGATTATTTTCAAATCAGAATATTGTTTCTTTGGGGTCATGTATATCATTAACACGTTAAGGCAAGTTAAGTGACGAAGCGATCGTGTCGCACAGTCATTGAATTTTTGTCCCGTCATGTTTTGATTCTCACTGCATCAGTCCGTTTTTTAAATTTATTTATTATTGTAACCTAATTGTAAAAGTCTGATGGGTCAAACATCCCAACTAAAAAGCCAAAGAAAAACCCAAACCACAAGAGTTATCCCTCATGATTCTTACTGAATTGAGCTTTTGTTGTGAATTCCGACTTGCACGGCCGCAGGGGCATTTGATAGAGATTTCTCTGTATTGGGATCTTTTGTCTTTGACCACCTACCGTCCCGAAGACCGACTGGATGTTGCCATCGAAGTTGTTCAATGCTAACTTTTTTTCCCGAGGCAAAACTCCCGGGACATGACCTTTCAAACCGAATGTGGGATTTTGCTTGTAAGCGCTGCAATACATACCGTACGCTGTTCTCCACGACGCTGATCGTGCATCACACTCATTAAGAGCCCTGAAATAGTTTGCGCATGAACATCAAAGGCTTGCGTCTGGTCTACTGGTAAATCAAAGATTAGGAAGTAAAAATAAGACACAGGCATGAGAGGAGGGCGGAGCGAGAAATCCTTATAAAAAGTGGATGGATGGGGAGAGAAGAGGCGGCTGTGAATGGATGATAAGCCCCAGAAATGCATATGTTTTCATGGCTCAGCCCCCCCAACACACACACACACACACACACACTTCTGCTCTTTGCATTAAGAAAGGAAACTTCCGTCTTTTCACATGCTCGGCCCGTCAAACCCATAAACTGTTCAAGTGGAGTGTCGTCTGGAATAAAGTCGTCCGTGCTGCGAATAAAGGGCAGCGATGCATTAAACATCCAAATCCTTTTTTCATAGTCATACTTTGTGATGGTTAGAGTGCACAGTTTCTAAGTGAAAAGGCTTGTTTGTCGCCCGCTTCCCGTTCCACTCGGCGCCGGCACAACTTGACTAGGTTTTTTTATTTTTTTACGCAGATTTGCATTTACCGTACCTAACACCAGTACATTTGGGGGGAAAAAGAGGCTCGAAATGGAAATGTATGAAAATGCGCATTGGTATCAATGTTATCAATAATGGTAAAATGTTTCATGACTGCACCTTAACCGTAAAATATCAGTTCATTTGCCTTCCGCTAGGTTTTGTTTGTAATTACGGATCCACTGAGCCACGTTCTTTTTCACTTCTGATCCGATCCCTGATTTTGGACGTCTGCCCGTACCGATCCAGTTCTGATACCAGAGTTCAGTTTGTAACATTCATTCATTCATTTTTCTATGCCGCTTGTTACAACGGCACATAATTTTCAGCAGACATATCTGTCTCTCCAACACGTGGCGCATAACGTTCATGTTGCCACATGATCATTATTGTTGATTGTTAAACTCCTTTCCAAACGCAAGTATGATATGGCAGCGTGAGTGGGGAGGATGGCTGTGGCGCCTTGGCGGCCATTTTGGCAGTCTACCATATTGGGTAATACTATTTAAAGGTCACTATAGGGGTGTTATTTCATGTCTGCAGGGCTCTAATTATGGTGAAAACCTTATTTAGGTGATAAACTAGGTTTTCTACCCTTTAACTACGCAAATATCTCATTTCTTAATACAAACTCCTCCTTAGCAAAAATGTCCATTCAATTAACCACAATAAACGGCGGACAACCGTATATGCAAGAATATTAAAAGTGGTTTTCTAGACAGTATCTTTAATGCTTACTAGCCCCAAATTGCTCGCAATCATTCAACTGCAGTGGATTTTAATTAGAAATTACCTTGTGTGGCGTTTTTTTTGTTTCCACTTGTCTCGTATGGCTTGCTCCATCTTTGATCTTGCCGCTAACCCATCCGCCAAGTTTATCCAGATGTGCTGTTTACTTTTCATTAGATCAGATCGACTGGTGCATTTAAAAAGAAGTCAAACTTTTCCTAACCCACCCCACATCCGTCCGCATTTCAACCTCTCCTGAACAGTTTTTTTTTTTTTAATCCTTGCAGCCCGTGTGTGTGTGTGTGTGTGTGAGTGTGAGAGAAAGAGTTCACATATTTGGCATCAGAACCTGTACATAAACACACAACCTTCATAATCGCAGTACTAGACAGCCAAATAGCACTTTTCCGAGTGCATCTAATGTGCTTTTTTTCGAGAATATTCAACGATTAATGCCCTCCATTGGTCCACAGTCCTTTTTTTAGTGTGTGCTGCAGATTGAGGGCGATAGGCAGTAGTTGAGAGAAACAAAAAGATGAGGATAAAATGAACAGTTATAGCTGGAACAAAAAAAAAGAAGTGTGAATGCAGCTGCTTGCTCAGCAGTCCTTTTCTTCTTTCTAGCTACCCTTCAGCCACTTTCAAGGGCGATTTTTTTTTCCCCCCCGCACTCCCTCCCTCTCTCTCCTTTTGTCGGAGAAACGCGGACAATTAGACTGTGTTGCGTCCCTCCGTTAGGCAAATAGACAGCCTAGCAGTTTACGCGTAGATTGCGGACTCAGGTTGCAAGGTGACACGGTGGCACACAGCTGAGGGATGGTCCGAGTGGGGGGGAAGCATCTGCTAACATCTGGCAAGCAAAACGTTTTAAGAAAATTGGCTGGCCTGCCCTTGCCTGCTAATAGTCCCTTTTTTTATCTCTTCTCCCAAGATAGCAGAATTCCAGTCTCCCCCAACCCCCCTCCCCCTACCTACCCGTCCCCTTATCTTTCTCACACAATCAGCCTTTTCTGTCACGGCGGACAGCTAGACAAATGATTTTGTCATCCTCGCAAGGTGTGGGGTAATTTTTCGGTGAGTGCGGCGCTTCAGAAAGGACTCCCCGCATTGAAATTAGCGGTTGTCAAATGCTACACGTCTACACTGATGGCCTAGCACGGCCCCTTATGTTAATGTGGCATTTTGGCAAGAGGAAATGGAATTAGGAGGCGGAGGGAGTGGGAAAAAGGGGGGGTGCATGTGGTTGTTGTCACACTTTTTTTTTTTTTTTATGCTTCCATGAGTGACAAGCTTGCTGCTGTTCAATCGACCGCTTCCAAATATTTGAGATTGTTGCAGTTTAAGACGAAGCAGCACATTCTCTTTGCAAAGTAAGGCCGTGCACAGCGAACAGCTGTCCGAGCGTGTGCGCGCCATCAATCGATCATGTAACCACCACTGAAAATGGCTTTGTCATTTTGCCACTATGCAGTCGGCTGTTTTATAGAAGACTTGTCGTAAATCCGTTCCACAAGGACGTACGCCACATAACAGCCCATGTTTTTTTTATGATTGTAATTTGGACAGATACCCACCTCCTACAAATACCCGCTTTCCGTCCTTGAGACTCATGATTTATTCACTAAGAAATTAAGGAAAATATGTGAAATGTTGATTGATCTTGTCTCGAGGCAAAAAAACTAAAGCGATTTGAGTGCACTACTTGGCTGCAAGAAGTAAAGCAGTACATGGTGACGCCCACCATCCTACATCCATTATGGCAGCCTTATTCTTCATCACTGGCATGGACACAGGAGCTCAGAATTCATATATGCATATGTACAAAATCTGTGGTCATTTTTCCCACCGGAACTCATGTAAATCCAATGGATCTGTTCCAGACATGAACATATGAACAAAAATGCAATTTAGTGTAATTACGAATTTTACATAACTATGAGGCAACGTATTGTTGATTCGGATTTCCCGTACACCGTGGATAGATAATTCCATAACGTTTCTTACCTTCTTTATTAAAGTACTGGCACTCTCAACTTTTTTTTTTTGGCCCCATGGCAGGTTATCGAGCAGTCCCTCAATAAAAAATGTGAGTCGGAAATTTGCAATTTTGCAGAAGAATACAGTACAGGGCAAACTGACTACTTTGTTGTAGGAAAACAGGTACAATTTTGCCGAATTTCTTTAAAAAATAAAAGGTTTGATTATAGATTTCCTTTACCCAACCTATGAAGTTAGCAGGCCACTAGCAATTGTCACACAGAAATCCCACAAAGTAGCCATAACATTATGGTATTTATTCACCCTGTGCCTCTTATACAGAGCTAAGTGAAGCGTGATGTGGCCATGTTTGTGTTCTTTCACACAGTGGCACAGAGACCTAAGGGCGGGAAGATGGATGATGATGCATAAAGTAATTGTCAGACAGCAACATTTGCTTACAAAACAAAACAATTGGGAGACACTAGTCTCCCATCATTCACACACACGGACATAAACTCCTGTCCCGGCGTTGCAAAATACCTTCGCATCCAGATGTCTCCTCGCCTCTGTTAGACTGGGATTGTCATGATCCACATCTTTGGTGTCCAACGCGATTTTTCTTAATAATCTGTCCCATAGTGATACATTTTTGTTAGAAACATGAATCTGTGGAAAATAATAAGGTTCTGAAAATGGCTTATCAAAGCATTACAAATAATGCAACCAATGCATTGCTGAATTTAGTTTTTTGTTACACAGCATGACCAACAATATTGCTTGGCTTTTGTACACAAACCTTCTTGAGTCAGGTCCCTAATCCAATAAAAGGCCATCCAGTAAAAGATTAAAATTGGAAAAAAATTTGTCTTTTAAATTTTTTTTTGGTTTGTTTTTTCTTTTTTTTTTGTTTTTTTTTTATTTTTTTTTTTTTTTTTTTTTTTTTTTTTTTTTTTTTTTTTTTTTTTTTTTTTTTTGTTCCTTTCCTTTTTTTTTTCCCTTTTTTTTTTTTTTTTTTTCTGGTTTTTTTTTGGGGTTTTTTCTTTTGTTTTTTTGTTTCTAATTTTTTTGTTGGTTGTCCTTGGTTTTTTATTTTTAATTGTTTTTTTTGGTTTTTTTGTAAAAAATCTCATCACTATATGGAATATTTTATATCACGATAACAATATATATCACAATATACCTCAAAAATGTTATTCTTTGAAATGTTTGACAAAAACATCAAATATTAATACAAGTATAATTGATTACTTTTGAATTTTGAAGTGACATTTAACTAAACTCTCACAAATGAGAAAAATACATGCTTCAATAGTTGATCAAATAAGGTTAGAAACAATATCAGAGAAATGGAATGATAGAAACTTTTCTATCGTCCTAACGATATGTTTCGTCATGTAGCCCAGCGCTATTATATGGCAAACGTATAGGCACGATTTTCGATCCCAACCCTGAAGGTCGAATCGGGACATCCCAAGTTAAGACTCAAGCTTGTTTCACACAGAAATGCCGCTTGGTGCATCAGAGCCGTAACAGTATGTGTCCCATTTGTCTCTTTTAGAAAGAGATGGGAGTCGCTCTCACGTTTTCACACTCGTATCCTGGCTTTGCAGGAATACCACCTGCGTCACGGCTCTGACACACGACACTACCTTGCGAACCGCAAAATGTCCAGTTCGACTTTGTCCACTCATTGTGTGTCGGTGCAGTTTATACTGAACAGCGACCCTTTAAAAAAAAGGTGAAGAAGTCCATCTATTTGCTGCTGAATTCTCTTTGGATGGTGTGCGAGCTTGAGATGACCTAATTATTTTGGAGGACTACGAGTATGCGTGTACCTGAGTGATGAGCTAATATGGGAGGGAAGAAGTTGCTGCATCCCAAAGGTGTTGTTCACAAACAGCAGGCCAGATGTCCGTGTCCATGTGTCCATGAGCTCATCAATCACACATTTGTTATTCACGCTTTCTCCAACAGCAACAGGAATTCCCCAGCAAATGAATCAAACGGGTAGTTCCACTGGATGTTTTTTGCCATGTAACACAATATATACACTTAAGACCCCGCTCTCTCCTCACGGGATACTTATACAAGTATGACCCACCTTCCAAATTAGTTTCAGTGCAAGGTTGACTTGGAGGCCAGGCGTGCTTGAAATTAGTATATATAGCCGAGTGTCGAGTTCCCCTGCTGGTGTTTTAATATGGAGCTCTCCCAACCATCCCTGTGTGGTTTTAATGTGCTAATTCAGTCTATGTACAGCACATCCCATAGTACTGATGCTTCAGCTCTCTGCGTCACCGTTGGAAGTGTGAATTGAGGCCACGTGACCATAATGTGTGTCATTTAGCAATCGATTCCCCCTCTACAAACCGAGTCCATACCCACCTGGCACGCCACACCCCCTGCAGACTGTTGGACCGTGTGGCCTTTTACCCTGTCATTATGCACCGCTTAGTAGCTGTGTTTCTGTTGTGTCCAGCTGCTATTTTGTGCACACGTGAATAATTGCCACCTGTCAAAACTAAGCCTAACTTTGATATGCCGCCTTAATCCATTGCCCGGAACTAAGACAACATCAAAAAACAATCAATACAAGTGACACATCTAACACCAAAGCTTGTATTTTTTAGATTTTTTTCCGCCATTGGCTTAACTGTCTTTTGTGTGTGTGCTTTTTCAGAGATCAACAGAGTGCGCAAACACATGTACAGCGACACAGTGAATGGCCTTGTGGACAGACACCCCCTAGAGCTGCCAGAGCCTGTGGGACCCGTGGTCTACCTGCAGGAAAAACTGTTTGTGCCTGTCAAAGAGTACCCA
This sequence comes from Oostethus manadensis, assembly GCA_024372805.1. Classification (NCBI taxonomy): domain Eukaryota; kingdom Metazoa; phylum Chordata; class Actinopteri; order Syngnathiformes; family Syngnathidae; genus Oostethus; species Oostethus manadensis. The sequence continues at coordinate 2,368,782 of QODF01000026.1, read as the reverse complement.
GACGTAAGTAGCAAAACACCACAGTTAGTTTTTTTGGACTTTGGAGTAAAGATGATCCAGAGGCTTGGAAACGGAGGTTGGCCTCTGCATTGTTTATATACAGTTGATCGCTCACCTTCCTGTCTTTTATGGTTTTGGCCATGGTTCTCTTTGTAATCCCAGCAGGAAATGAACGAATGAACACGGAGGAGGTGACGTAAGATAAGATGCTTTCCAGTGCATGGTTTCAGCCAGGTCATGGGTTTCATTTTCCCCCGGACAATTCATACTTGGGATTGGTTTGGATTATTTTAGATGCTACCTAGCCGCAGACCCCCCATCATAGCACCCCGCCTCCCATTTGGAAATCACTGAAATATATATAATCTGTTCCAGGCTCGATCGGCAACTATAAAAAAAAATAACATCATTGTGTAATTCAACTATAAAATTGAAAATAAAACAACTTAGCCTTTGACTGGTGGCATTTAAGGATTTTAAAGTGAAATTTACCACCATAGAAGTCCGTCCATCTTCTATGACACTTATCCTAATATAGGTCACGGGTACCCTGGAGCCTTCCTCAGCTGACTTTGGGAAAGAGGCGGGTTACACCCGGGACTGGTACCGCTATTAAAGCGTACAAAGAAAGTCGCCTCTGTAATCAAAGTATATCAACAAGGGCACTGACTCCATCGCGTTGGTTTCGCCTCTCATCCGAGCAGGGTACATCAGTTCATGCTCAAAGACTAGGTGGGATAAACACTATTCAGACTAGATAGGACAGCGATGATGGTCATGGACACACTTGAAACATAGGTGGGTGCGCCTCGTTTATTTGTTAGAGGCTAGATGATTCAACTTTTAGGCAGTGATGAAAGGACAGCATTGCGTGTCGGAGAACGGTGGTGTCACAGACCTCCCCCTCTATTCAGAGATGGCTTCTCAACCTTAACGTTCCCTCACTCCTCTTTCAAACCCTCTGAACGGAATGCTAATGAAGGTGATACCGTTGTTATGGGGCAGAGGCCCCGCTCCATTGTATCCTAACGACCATCATTTGACATCACTAAAGAGCTAAACCACTCCTGTCCAGACACGCCTCCTGCTTTAGAGGGTAAATGCACCGAGTTAGATTAGCGCAGTCCTATCTAGTCTCTCGTGTTTGTCCCACCTCATTTTTTCCATCACGCATCCTTTAGATGCTCGCTAAACCGAAGCCTCGCTCGGTAAAAGGGGCTTCTCGTGTAACGCCAAACCCGTAAGGAGCATTTATGCCCCCGAAGTTACCTGAACCGTCTGGAGGTTCCGCTGCGTCAAGGCTGTAAGACCACATTATTAGCTGCCGTAATCATCATACTGTGTATTTGAGCTTACACACTCACCTATCCTTAAATGAACCGTTGCTTTCCCCCTGCCCCTTTTTGCCCGACGTGCTTTGCTGCACCGCACTGAGCAGAGCGGTAAAGTCAGCATTGTGTTTACAAGCTGCCGGGAAAGCTTCTAAATTAATTAGGCTTCCCCCTTGTGGCTGACATGATTCAGTGACGACCTTAGCAGACGCACACATTCATTCAAAGGACAGACGAATGGGCGCAACGCGGTGATGCAAAAAATGGCACACAAATCTCGGTTTTATCTCGCACATGTCTCCAAGACCACCCCCCACCCCGCCACTTTGGGTCATTACAAGACAAGAAAAATGCCAGATAGCTTGGTTATAAATAGATGCAGTGATTGGAACCAAGGGAAATCAGCTGCCGGTCTTAAAGGAATTATTTGCTCTTCATGCCTTCTCTGTGCCTCGCTTTGTGATTCACGCTAACCTCAGCTGCATGGGGTGAGTGTGCAGTAGCTTGTTTCAAACCTACTTCCATGATTGAGCATCCCTGAAAAGGAAAGAAAAGAATGGATGACAATAATAGCGAGGGTTTGGCAATAATTGTTGTATACTGGTAAAAATTCTTCCAATGAAAAGAAAATATATTATACTTACTTCTATCGGTATAAATGTAAATTAAAACTGAGTTAATGACGTGTTTTTCCTTGATGCCTCACGTGTACTACAGTGGTCCAGAACTGACTGCAGCAGAGAGAAATTTAGCATGGCTGAAGGCAGAGGAGAAGCGGAGACTTTAGACAAAGAAATTGTCGCTAAACGCTGTGTGTTGTGCAAGTGGTTTGGTGGGCCAAGTGACCATAATATGCAAAGTATTATATGCAAATTGCATAATATGCAAATTCTGGAATAAATTATATAGGGTTACTCAAAGCTGTGTGGCGAGCACAGGGCAGACAGAAGCCGATCGGATCGTCAACTATGACATCGCTATTGTGAATGATAACACAGTCATACAGACGTGGCTTCATTGGAAGCGCACATCAAGTGCTTTAGGCACACTTGAACCCCTGCAATCTAATCTACCTCGGTGTTCCCAGCGTCAGCGGTTTTTTCCATGGGAGTTGAACGGCTGCTTGCTACTTGTTGATATCCTGGCAGAAGCTGTGGTAATTTTAAGCACTTTTTTTGTCTGATCGACCCACGTAGATGTTCGGGCCTTTAACACTGAGCGATTCAATTGACGCTCTTTGCATTTGATAGAACCTTCAAGGTTCTATTGCACAACACACCTCATCAATAGAAGAGGTCTGTGTTGACAGTTTAGCAACATGATAAAAAGGTGTACTGTTTAAAAGTCAAGGTAATCTCATCTCGTTACACCCATAGTCCTTCGTCAAAACCATGAGCTTCTACTGCTTCTTCATTTGGCTCATATTATGTGTGTATCTCTTGAAAACTTATACGCTAATTTCAAAAAGAATCATTGTACATTATCCAGGAGCATGTTGCTGTTTGATCTGTGCACGGTTTTAGCTCTAGCTTTTTCGCTGGAGAAATGTACCAGGTCTGGTCCTTTCAATAGCTCCATTGATGAAGGTCCAGGTTGCTTTTAGGAGTCATACAGGGGAGTCATTTTCCCGCTGCAAATGGGTGGATGATGTAGCATCAGGGTGAAAATTGAGACGCCAGGAATGATGAAGGAGACAGCAGCTGAGAAAATTCTTATCTTCATCTGCCCGGAGCTAAAGGAAAGGAGACGGTAATGATGATTGGGGAATATTTTCCACTGCTCACATTTCCAACTGATTCTCCAGATTTCCCCTCATCTGTAAAGGTCTGTTCAGGAGGGGACGGGGGCATCACTTTTTGGCTTCAACTCACTCGGCTCATAATAAGGAAGGGCTGCCCAAAATGTGGCCATCGGCACATTGTAAAAATATGATTCAACATTAAAACTATAAAAGAAAAACAGCAGCAAAAATGGAAAAATCTGCAGGAATATTACAAGAATAGTCAAAATATTAATTGAAAAGTACAAGAAAATAATACTAATAAAATAATGTAATTGTAGTAGAATTAAGTTAAAATATTGACAAAATGAAAAATACATTTTCAAAATTGTAATATTAGAAGAAAGAAAAACAACCAGTCGATTGGTAATTTCTGGAAAATCTCACGAAAGTAAAGTGAAAATATTATGTGAATAAAGTCCTAACTATGAGAAGTGAATTTACGAGTAGAAATAGTTAAAAGATGGGGGGGAAATACATAGCAGAAATGGGGGAAAAAACAGCTGTAATTTTATGAGCGTAAAGAGGAAAAATTGCCATTTCTACCAAGGTGAAATTTTACAAGAATAAACTTGTAATATGAGGAAAAAGGAGGAAGTCATTTTAGTAGCACAGAGTTAAAATTTTAGGAAAAAAATACATTATTTAAAAAAAATCATCAAAGTTGTATTTTTTTGGAAAATTAGGTTGGAGGAAAAGTGTATTGTATGGAAATAAAGACGAAATATTACAGGGAATAAAGTCGGACACATGAAAAGACAAAAGTGGAAATGGCAGCGAAATGGAATAAACAAGTAATTTTACAAGAATAAAGTCAAAATATTTGGAGAAAAACGTCAACATATTAAACCAAGATTTTTTTTCTTAAATATAATGACAAAACGAAACAAAATAAAGTTGTATTTTTTTTCATTCTGTTGGAAAAGGTGTGTTATTATGAGAATAACGTTGATAAAGAAAATGTACAAAGATTTAAGAAGAAATTTGGGATATTTGTAAAAAAAAAACAGTAAAAATGAGGAGGAAAAAAAAGCATATTTTTTCACCTATATCACAAATCTGAGATGCAGTTTTCTGTAATAATATTTCTAACTTCTTAGCATTTTCTTTACAAAATATCAAAATGGTTCTTGCATTCTTATTTTTTTAATATGTGGAAGAAGTCCAGACGCCCACATTAGGACATTGCTTAAATCTACTTTGCGTGCTGATATGCTGAAATGTGTGCCGTGTACTGCACTTGCACGCGTATAATGACGTCATATATTACATCCCGTACCCCCCGCTCTTTTTTTCCTTCATCATCCACTAGTGTGCTTCTCTTTCCCCCGCCTAAAAGCCAGCCGTGTTTGCCTGAAGTCGTCAGCCATGCCGGGCGTCACCGTGGCGACCGCATCTTGACTGACAGCTAAGTCACAGGCTATCTGATAGCGTCCACCTTCAATTAAATGCTATCTGCGGCGCCGCTTTTTAGAGTACACACACACACACACACACACACACACAGGCGAGCGCTTGGTACGTCATTTCCATTGACCTTCAGGCATCTGACGTGTCTTTTAAATATGTCTGCCATTTATTCTGTTTGTCTTTGTATTGGCCAGCCATGAAATTGCCAGTTTGAGTGCAGGCAGGTCATAGGGGTTCAGAACACTTGTGTGCAGCCATATTGACTGATCATTTTACCACAATTTCACCCCAGCCTTAAGCTTTTTCTGCAGTCAGAACTGGCGTATAGTCCACTTTCTCTGGTCCACATCAGTTGGTGGGTTTGCAGTTGTTCCCCCTTAAGCAATGTAGTGACGTTATGCTCTCCAAGTGCACATCTGTGAGCTTTTAGAGTGTGGAAAATTAGCTGGAGTGCTTCATGAGTATTTGATTCTACAAGTGCCGCACGGCTCCAAGAATGGGGAGGGAGGCGGGTGCCCTGCACTTGCGCTGTAGTAAAATTACTTGGCCAAATCGGGGAGTCATTAAGCTCCCTTCCCATGAGGGTGTCATCTCATATCGTACCAGCACCTGATATCTCTCCGACCGCCCCTTAAGTCATTACCACATGTACCACCTAACACTTTTGCACAATGCCAGAGAGGCTGCAAACGGGATTCTATGGTGTGCAGTGGTTCACATAGCTGTCGTTGGTGATGAATTCCCTTCATCACAAAGCTTGTGTTAATGTCCAAATAAAAGGATTTGAGTTGGTTAAAATTGAGGGAAACGATACTGTTGTACCGCCCTTAATGTTCTTAATTAGGTCCAGAAGGTTGGACGAAAACTGAGATGTGTGAAAATGTAGACAATTTCTTCAATAAAATATCTCCCTCAACAATATTTTAAAAAAAAAATACATTTTATAGAGCGTTATTATTCTATATTTATTATTGGTTTAAATATGCACTTTGAAGCATAAAAGTGGCTAAAAGAAAGAAAATACAAATATGTTGATGAACTGTGGTCTACACTGACAACTAGGTGTCACTAGTAACAAACACCCGACTGGCCCGACTGAATTATCTCTTGACAGGCACGTTAATAATAGTTATCATCATGATCAACCGAAGTATTGCTATGGCCTAACTCCAACTCAAACTCAACTTTGAATCCCGGACCTCACTTCTCGTCCTCACGTCTGGAAGACATTTATTAAAACACACATGAGCACAAGTTCTCATTTAATTTCTGATTATATCAACTATATTGGTTATTGAGTGTAAAGGTGACCTTAGGGGTGTTATTCTATGTCTAGAGGGCTCTTAATATTACAAACCGTATGTTGAAGGTTTTCTAAAGCATTTGATTTATAAATAATGAATCCCACTTTGTGGAATTTCATTTTGCACAGTTGGGTTTGGGACGGATTAACCGTAGTTAAATTTAGTTTAAGATTACAGTAGTTTTTCAAGTAGGAAGAAGTGAAATAAATATAAAATAAATGAAGGGATGGATGGAATTTATTGTTTACGCAGACTTTCTGTTTATATACATATATATGGCCTGCTCCTAATGAGACGACGGATGGTGTCCTGGGGGTTCTCCTCCCCAGATGTGGACCAAGGGCATCACTGAGCTCTTGAACACCCCGAGGAGCAACTTGGTGGCGCCGGATGGACCAAAACATAATGTCCCAGAGGTGTTCAATTGGGTTTAGATCAGTTGAATGTGTGGGTCAGTCAATGGTAACAATTCCTTCATCCTCCAGGAACTGCCTGCATACTCTAGCCACATGAGGTCGGGCATTGTCAGGGACCGGGAGGAACCCAGGTCCCACTGCTCAAGCGTAGGTTCTGACTGGGTCCAAGGATTTAATCCCGATACCTAATAGCAGTCAGGGTGACATTATCTAACCTGTAGAGCTCTGTGCGATCTTCCAGAGATATGCCTCCCCAGACCAAGACTGACCCACCACTAAACCGGTCATACTGAATGATGTTGCAGGCAGCATGATATTCTCCACTGTATCTCCAGACCCTTTCACGTCTGTCACAGGTGCTCAGGTTGAATTTGCTCTCATCAGTGAAGAGCACAGTGCACCAGTGGCATAGTTCTAGTGGTCTGTAGCAAATGCCAAACGAGGTCTAGGGTGCTGGGCAGTGAGCACTGGGCCCACTATAGGACGTCGGGCCCACAGGCCACCCTCATGGAGCCTGTTTCTGATTGTTTGGCCAGAAACATTCACACCAGGGGCCTTCTGGAGGTCATTTTGTAGGCTCTGGCAGTGCTCATCCTGTTCCTCCTTGCACAAAGGATCAGATACCGATCCTGCTAAAGGTTTAAGGACCTTCCACAGCCCTGTCCAGCTCTCTTGGAGTTACTACCTGTCTCCTGGAATCTCCTCCATGCGCTTGAGACTGTGCTGGGAGACACAGAAAACCTCGTCCTAGTTGGACTACTTGTGCAACCTCTGTAGCGTCCAGGTACCGCAGCATGCTATCAGCACAGATGTTGATCCAAGCCAAATGAAAAACTACAGCAGTAGAAAGTCAGTCAGTAAAAAATAAGCCAAAAGAGATGAGTAGTCAGTGCCCTCAACCTGGAAAACCTTTCCTGTTTTAATCTATTATTAAGTTATTTAAAAGATCTGATGTGAAATTGCAAAAATGAGAGAGAGCACTTGCTAGGGTAAAAAGTAGTGATGGACCAATAATCGTCCGGGCCGATATTATCAGGTGATATTTGGCATTTTGACACATATAGGCATCTACTTTTTCTCTAATTTGATGGCTCGTTCAATTTGAGATCTATTTGAAAATGGCTGTGTATATTTAGGCTGTTATGAAGCGGAGTCTCTGCACCTGCATAAAATAAAATAAATAAATAAATAAAACTCCTCTTATGGAGCGTGAATAAATGTAGCTGGGCTAGCTTAGTTTAACAGAGCATGCTAATGTGGCTGTGTGCGATGCCGAATTAGGCTGTATGAGTTTACACTGTATTGTTAATGTAACCGATGCCCATTGACGGCGTGCAAGTTCTGAGTGAAATAAGGTTTTTTTTCTTGCACCCAGCAATCTTGCGTAATGTGCATTCAGACCCTTTTGTATGCATTACTGTCTGATCAGCTTATAAATGATTGGCGTTGAGTTGAGGGCTTAGGTCACATATCCCCAATGCAGGCATGACACTGTAATCGCTGTGGCACTGGAGTGTAAGTCCTCTGTTGTTTATGACAAAGTTTGGCGAAGTCTGAACTCAGCTGATGTAGATCTTTTTTTGAACGCTTTCCATTTTTCCTTTCCCGCTATTTCTACTCTGCCTGCAAACCCCACAACAAATCCAAACAGAATTATCAAAGGAGGCCACGGATTAGGTGCTAAATGCTGGATGTGCTAAAAAGAGAGCTTTGAAGTCTACGGGGGCTTTCAGGCAAAAAATGTCACCGTTGGAATCAAAACAAAATTTACCTTCCCTGCATCGCCCGGCTGTTGCGCCCTTGAACCTTTTCATATACTGTAGATCGCACTGATGCGGATTTGACATTTGATAATTCTCGATTTCCACATTCCTTTTAGTCTTTTACCTTATGCAAATGTGCCGAATTGCTGTGCATCAGGGCTTTCAAGCTAAGCGACCTCCTAAAGATGAATGGCTGACCATAGGGAGGCTTCCAGCAGGGGGTGTGTGTAAGCTTTTGTGCTGTGCGTGACCCAAAGACATACCTGCTCAAGCTATGAATAAAGCGGGAAGGCAAACAGAAGCAACACTGTCCAAAATACGTTTTCTTTCGATAAATGATGGGAATTGAGTTTAGAAAACAGAGATGGGATTGTCTGTGCTAACCGCGGACTCTACTGTGCTTTGATAACACTGATGAACCAATCCTCATTTCCATAAGCCCACCGCGGCCGGCTAATAGGCAATTGGTATTCTCAGCCGCTCTCCCGGTAAACCCTGCACGCACGCGTCCAAAGGCCCCTCAGCATGATCTCATTTCCTGTCTCCACACCGCCGCAAAACACACGCTGTCAAAGAAACAATCGTTCAGCTTCTCTGGACATTGTTTGGTGGAACTGCTATTGTTTCACAGTGCATCACCTCAACACACACACAAACGTATGACAATCGGCTCTGGGTGCTTTGGGTGTCTGCAAGAGTTCACGCTCACATGGTTGTTTCATACACAAACACACACACACACACACACACACACACACACACACACCATAACCCGCCTGTGGTGTAGCGATAACTGGGGCTAAAAAGGGGGGAAAAAAAGAGTTCCTTTTAATGTCATTGTAAGCCCTTGTCCTGAAGGGGGCTTTGTGTGCTTGTGTGTTTGTGTCTCACACAGCAAGGCGCTTTTTCTGCAATTGTGTGTTTGGGGAAAAATGGCTAAAAACAGGCACTAACAAGGTGCAGAGGGGAATAGTTGGTTCAGGAAGATTCCACTGGCGTGCAAGTGTTGTTGATTAGCAGAGGAGCAAACGCACAGTTTTGGTAGTTAGGAATGGGCGATATGAAGGGCATATGATAAGGTTTCAATTGTCATCGCTCTATCATGATAATGCGTGCATGCTGATGTAGGAACCTATCAAATTTGTTGTATTTTTTATAGGAGTGTGTACTTTTGTGACATTCATTCATTCATTCAATAAATAAAAAGCCTGTTAATTAGATGCAAAAATCTCTCCATTTATGGATGCATTACATCATCGGCTAAGATGTAGCTTGGCTGACATTTTACCTCTGCACACATTGCTACAAAGTCCAAACTGTAATGTCTGAGCTTGCGGTTGAAGAAGATGTAGTCACCAATACGTTTCCAATGTCGTTATTAATGTAAGGTATTTCTTTACACACACAAGTCAGGAGTGTGTTGTGTGTTTTGAGAATGTCTGTTGACATTTAAGGCCAGCTGGGAGCAGGAATAAACATGCATCTGGTTCTTATTTCACTCAGAACTTGCACGACGTCAGCGGGCATCGCGAAACGCTTTGTCAGCATTAACAAGCGGTAAAAGACAACATGGTGTGAACACACACATATAGCTTTGGTCGGTCACACACAGCTGCAGTAGCATGCTCTGCTAGACTAAGCTAACCCTGTTAGCCTCTACTCAGTTTAAAAGTTGTTTTTGCCTGTGTTAAAAACTGTATTCAGAGGGCCGTGAACAGGTTTTCTATGCTTGTAACTATGAAAGTATTCAATTTCCTACTTTGTGAAGTTTAACTTATCATGATCGAGTCGGGAACCAATTAAGTGCGATAAACGAGGGACTACTCTGTGTATTGAAGGAGGCTGCAGTGTGCAATATTAGGCCATATGACCGATCCCTATTGGTAGCATCATAAGCGGTCAACTTACTTTATGCTTTATCTACCTCTACATGCGCTTTGAAATGTTGGGTTGTGTTCCACAGCCGTACAATGAACTCCTCCGGGCTATTAATGCTGGCTGAGCAGTTTCTCCGTCCTGCCATTACAGCATTCCTTCTGTTCGTTCTGTGTTGTGCAATAAACATGTTAATGTAGGTGCAACTCAGACGAAACAAAAAGCAACTGAGCATGAATGACCTTCTCTGTGTTTACTGTATAGAGGGAACAATCTGATGCAGCTTCCTGCCAATTAGCTGCTATTGGTGGATTGAAAAGGATATTAACAGTGTGGTGTCACATGAAGGGTAGAATAAGAGGAACCGCATCCGTCCTCTTTCCTCTTGGATGTAACGGGTGGAATTCCCGGTGTGTTCAATGACTTTGTGCCTTTCTGATAACTCTGCCACCTGGCGCTCCATTTTTGTATCCATATATAATGGAGTGAACCTTTTAAAGAAGTCACATTTAAAACCTCCATCAATGGCAGCTAAATGTTTTATTATTGGGGCAGGCAAGATTTAACAGAATCAGGCGGTGTTTTCAAAGTTGCTTTTAGAAGTCTGAATCATCATTTGAGCCGTTTTTTCCTCCCATCTGGTCGCAGCCAAAGTATGTGTTTCCATAAAAACATGTGACATGCCGGACCACAGCCGCAGAGTAGTTGCTAAAGAAAAGGAATGATTTTTTGGACTGCAAGATATTGGTTGTCTTTTAGCCTCCTGCTCCCGTGTCATCAGCTCCTTAACCTTTTCACTCTTTATTTGTCCCGGCTTTTCCTCTTTCATGAATATGTTAATGACAGCGGCGGGCTCTCTGTCAAGTGCAATTGTCATCAACATATCCGTGTCCTCTGAGAGTAGCCGGTGTCGTCGGCAGCCCGAGAAAGCCGCGTAGTAAAATGTTGAATTGCTCTCTCGCTATGATTTGGGGATTTGCCACTTGAATGTGACGGATCATTTCCAGTTTATGGAGCCATAAACATGCAGTAGGAAAGACTGGGGCTGGCTTTCCAAGCTTAAGGGTTGGTGCCCAAAATGGGTCGTGGTTCAGTTGTTATTGGGTCTCTGCTTGTCAGAGTCAGCTGCTGTATTTTATCAATCATCAAAGGATTGCCTTTCGCATCAGCAGAAGATATTATTTGGGTTTAAGGGGACTGGTCATTTGTTTCGCATCAAACTTTAGCAACCACCTGAAACGCAGGCGTCCCGGGTCTTGTACCTATCGACACAACGTTTGAAAATTGCAAAAAGGTTTCGCCAGAGACGATCCAAGCGCTAACTCGATCTGTGACTTCATGTTGGGAATGATAGCGCGGGATAACCAGCTTTTTACCATCTTTGAAGATACTGGCTGTTGTTTTTGGTAATGTTTTGTCATGTTTTGCTACCAAGTGATTTTTGGATTGCTCGGAATAGGAAGCCATGTGCAACATTCAGAGATAGCTGTGAAATGCTAGCTTCATTGATGCTAAAGGTCTCTAATAGGAATTGTTTGTGTATTTTGTGTGTCACACCATTCCCACAATGCATCATACGTTATGCTGGTTATGTTCCCCCCCACCCCCCGCCCCTTCGCCCCCGGTTCCTGCCGTAAGCAATCCCACCCACATAAATAAGTATCCCGTTGCAGCAGTCATCCAGATGATTGCAAGACAGGGATTTGGGTTCTACTTCATGGCAGCATAGGGCCTGTCTTTGCAGCCAGACACATTTAAAATGGCAAGCCTCCCCCCATGTCCTTGTGAGTGTTTACGCGTTTTAAATTAGTAAGTCTTCGTGTCAGTAAACGTGACTCGGGCTGAAGTTGCAGAGGCACTGGTGCCACCTATGTGACTGTGTTTTAAGACTTTAAAGCCGCGGTGTCAAAGCTCGCCGCCGTAGCTCAGGAGAGGAACAGCGGAGTCTTTGTCAAGGCAAACTTTTTACACTTCTCCCCAGCTGCCGTTGTGCACTAGAAAAGTAATCATATCACATTTGAACAGTGTCAGACATCTCCCAGCCATCGTGCCGGATGGATGCATAGTTAAAAACACCGGCGCTGCCTCTATCTTATCTTTTACGCATCACTGTCCATCTCCCTCTCTGGCTACCCTTTCTTTTTTTTTTAATTTTGGAGGCTGTTGGATTATTTCAACACGTTTTCCCTTTATCCCATTGGAAGGCAGTTCCAAGTGGAGAGGATTACCTCCGTTTATCCCTTTTTCCTTTTTGTACAAATTCACAAAGCAATTCACAAAACAAAAGCAGGCATTGATAAGACATTTCATTTGCACACAGCCTCGCCTAACCTCTGAACTTCTGGAGAGCTGCAAACCCGCTGCCTTCAGAGACTACTTTGGAACCTATTCTTGTGACACTCCTAGTATTTAACTAAGTATGCCACTTTTTTGACAGTGTGAAGGTGCAATACTATTTTTACAGTGCTTGTATAGCATTTGCAACTAACAGGAAAGGATTAAGCGCACAACCATTATTTGCTAAATAGATGGCTACATAAAGTTAGTAGCACCATAATGGTTTATCTAAAGTCAGGCATGGCAGTGTGCTCTGGAGCTGCACGATTGCTGCCGGCACTTGGGAGCTGCGGTTCGCTGAGTGAAATGTGAATTCCAACATGATCCCCTGGTCTACTATGAAGAAAATATATGCTATGAATGTACTGCTGTTGTTCTAAACAATTGTTGCCCAAACCTTTACAAAATAATAATAATAAAAAGGAAAACTCTGCATAAAATTAGCATAAATTATTGTGGCGTATAAAGTCAAAATCTTAAGAGAGAAAGTCACATTCTAACAAGAAAAAATATCATTTTGGTAGCAATGCATTTGAAAAAGTGAATAAAAGTCATAATATATTATGAGGAAAAAATACAGTATATATGGTTTCTGGAAAATGTGTGGAAATAAAGTCAAAATATCATGGGAATAAAATTACACATTACAGAAAATTACCAGAAAAAATTAGAGACTATTTTAGAAGAAAGTTAAAATATTTGGAAAGCCTACAGCAAAAATACTAATAATATGAATTTCCATCAATATCACAAAGCTGAGATGCAGCTTTTTTCTTGAAATATGTAACTTCTTAGCATATCCTCATATGTTGCTTTACTAAATATCAAACTGGCCCTTCCATCCTTTCGTTTTTCACGATTATTTCACCTGTACAGTATATATTTCACCATGTGTATTTGGCAAATGACACGCATGCACACAACAGACTGTTTAGAGAAATACATTTACAGAAGTAAACATAGATTCTAGTCCTTACACGTTCGTGGCAATGTTAAGGATTTTGTGCAACCAGAGTCAAAATGATTCTGCGTGGGAGATTAAGATAGAAGAATTTTGGCAATGGAAGTTCAATTTGGAAGTTCATGAGAGCCTGGAGTGGTGGGACTATGACATGAGCCACTTCACCGTTTTCTAAATAATTTTTGAATGACAAGAGCAATGTTTGCCTGCATCTGTGAGAACCTTAACCCAAGTCTTGCACAGCAAAACACGCCCTGATGTATAGGCCGGATATACGAGCCACATTTATATCCACATTTGGCCTGGGTTGCCTTTGAAAAAATCTGAATTGTACTTTTCACACTGCCTTGAAAAAACTGATACAGGTCAGTTTTGGGCAAAGAAAATTGGCAACTCACCGCCAACACCTACAGAACCCTGCTCATGTGTGGTCAGCAAAATCCAGAGCAAACTGATTGGCTTTCGGTTTTTTGGGAGATATTTGCAGGTATCAAAGTTGTTCAGAGAAGGAAAATTACTCTAGCTAGTACTTGCTAGTAGCAGTAAACTTCCATACAGTAAACGTGTAGTAAAGTGGTTCTCCCTGCTTCTGATGCTTCCCCCCATGGATCCCACCTCAATATTTAAGAAGCACGGCTGTAAACTTGCATGGTATATTTACTCTTTTGCCACCAAGTTCCCTCGGCGCTGCTTTTTGTTTGTATCTCTACATGCTTTTGCAGAAATATCAAATAGCTTTGCGATATCTGACACAAGTATTTTTTTCCCCCTCTGTTTACCTGCAAAAAAGCATCCTGTCCACTCATTGGTCGGTGAGCGATGAAAACTTGAGGCGTTGCACCAAATTGCATACGCACACGAATCTCGCATTTCACTTGGTGGGGCGGAGATGAGCTATAAGCGCCCCATCGCAAATGAATAGACTAGACACTAGTCGCCTCCCGTGTGTGGAGCCCATTAGACAGCCAACTAGTGGAGGCTGACAACAGTGCCTCTACTGGTTACAGCCAAGTAATGCACTCTAGTTAGCTTGTTATTGTCTTTTTGTAAGCGTTTACCAGCGTGATGCAGGAGATATTAACGTGTGTTTTCGTAACATTTTGCTTCTTCTCTTTCTGTTCGCAGTATAACTTTGTGGGTAGAATCCTGGGTCCTCGGGGACTCACGGCCAAGCAGTTGGAAGCAGAGACGGGCTGTAAAATCATGGTGCGAGGCAAGAGCTCCATGAGAGACAAAAAGAAGGTAAGCACATACCAGTGTGTTTTACCCCTCATTATTTTTTCAAAGCGCACTCCCCCGGCGCACCCGACTCACCGCTCGGTGCAAAGGAAAAAACACTCTGATTGCACATTAATTATTGCTCTGCACGGACGTTTGAGGTCAAGATTCCTTCATAGGTATGACGTAATGATTTAAAAACGGCGCTCGCACGCCCCCTCGACGCAACACAAGAGCGTGGCGCTCGATGGCTGGATGCTGACATGTGATCTGTTTGCAAAAGGCTGGGCAGTGGAAAGTACACAAGGCAGTAGTAAGGCAGGCGGCCAAGGCCAGAGGCAGCCTCTATTTCTGGAGTCACTGAGCTGAGGTTGGAGGCATAAAAAGGCTAATGCTATGTGTGTTTATGTGCTGACATCCCAAGGGTGGACATAATGCACTTTTCCCCATGTTCTTTGCAAAGCATGTCTGGGCTAAGTTGATCGTAATTTTGATGCAGAAGCAGACTGTGCAGACTGAACTCGAAACCGAAACCGAAACCAGGCACCAAAATGCACCAAAACAGAGAGCCGTGAAGCATACAAGCATGTTTAAAAGTCAAATTGCATGATTTTTTTTTTTCATGATTAAGTTTGATAAATTCAGACACATTTGGCCTTTCTGTAATTTATTTAGACGAGTGAATTATTGAGTAAAAATTCACTTTTTTTAAAGGCCATTTTACATTGATATATAACTTTTGTTATATTTTGTCTAGTGAATTGTACTGTATTTGCTTGTTTTTATTTAGTAGGGACAAATACTCATAATATATAATTATTTGGCCAAAGACGAATGTAACCGTTATAAGTTATTTTATTGCAATCTCATCGTGTAAGATGAAATAATTCTTTTTTGTACTTCTGTGTACTTCAGTTAGTTGTACTGTAAATCAGTGGTGCCCAAATATTTTCTGCTGGGGGCCACATAGTGAAAAATAAAACGCAGCAGGAGCCACTTGGATATTTTTGTAAAGCAACGCGCTGTTCCTTTTGTCACACTTTTGCTGTTTTAAAAATAAATAAATTAATATTTCAATGATTTTTTAATATTAATATTTTTCCTTTATTGTAAAAAAGACAAAACAAAGGGCCCTCGTGCCACACTGTGGACACCCCTTACCATAATTGCTTTCATTGTAGACAGAGCGTTACTTAGAAAAAGGCGATAGAGAATCATAGAGCGTCTTTACACACAACAACTCCATAATGCCCTACTGTGCATGAGAAAGAAGGAAAACGTACATCACATTGTTTATTAAAAGGCATATTGCACAACACAGCAGTGACCAAACCAATGTTGTAAGAGCAGCGAGGAGCAAGCTGCTTAATGACTAGTCAAACACATCATCAGCCGAGTAGACCAGGCAACATGTTAAAGCGCATGCAGAGGTAGATACTAATGATACTGGAAAATGTGTAGTTATTCCAGGCTACATTAGGAGGTCTTATCGAGTCACAGCTGGTAATGTCAGTGCTTTTTGACCCGGCTCGTTCCTTAAATTTTACTGTACAGGAGACTCAATCAAATTGAGGCATTAAACACCGCACACACAGCGCTACTTCTTTACAGTATATCTTTTTATTAGATGGGTGGGTGTCTGTGGTAGTGACAATGTTACAAATCATACCCTCGGGATTAGTAAATAACCCGCCACGATCCAACACGTCCATTCCAGACTCCTCCTCCTCCTTCATCATCTTATCTCACTCTTTCTTTTTCGTCTGCACATCCTAGCTGTCCTCCAGTGATGCTTTATTGTATTACATTTACATAAGTCAGAGGAAATTTATTTTATCCCTTTCATTGGGGGAATACAACTCATCTGCACACCGTCTCTCTAGCTATCTCCCCAAACACACACACACATACACACACACACACACACAGCGCGTCGTTACACAAACAGTTTGCGCGCGCACACGAGCACATTTTCGGCTGAGTCATAATCTTTGAAGCTGCCTGTTGGCTTTAGGGCCAACATTTTTTTGTGTGTTCTTGTTTTTATGGAAAACTCCCATTCTTATTTTAATTTCTCTCTCTCCTTCCCCATTTCCCATGGAGTGTGTTCATTAGACGAGAAGAGAATAAGGACACTATGCTCTCTCTTCACAATTAGAGCCGCAAGTCGGGCCTGTGCAGAAAAAAATCAAAAAATCCCAGTGAACACCAGAGTCCTGTCTTATCTAATTACCCGATTTTTGGGACATTTCAATGTTTTCAATAGAGAAATGCTGCATAGTGGGATCTTGGTTAGTGTCATTAATTCATTTCACACGGTCCCGCTCAAACTGTAATGTACTCTACCAAATAGTGGTTCCCCCCATTAAGAAACAATACAAAGCTAATGAATCCAGTTTTGGTGTTTTTTCATATGTAGTTAGTGGTAGATTCCTGTCTGTGCTCTGACTCCTCTGTCATGGTGCTGGGAGCTTGCACGAAAAGCGCTGCTTCAACCGTTGCTTGTTACTAAGAATTAATTACTATTGCTTTGAAGAAAGTTTGTAAAAAAAAAAAAAAGTAATGTATTCTAAATCACACCACAAATTGATCTATAACCAGATCCACCTCACTGGTGAGGGGAGAAAAAAAAAAAAGAGAGAGGAGCCGCACGGTGGATGAATGGGTAGCATGTTGGCCTCACAGAATGTAGGAGGAAATGTGGAATGTGGGAGGAATGTTTTCCTCCCCGGTTTCCTTCCACATTCCAAAAACATGCATGTTAGGTTAAATGGCGACTCTAAATTGTCCATAGGTGTGAATGGTTGTATGTCTTTGTTTGTCTATATGTGCCCTGCCATTGACTGGCGACCAGTCCAGGGTGTATCCCGCCTCCCGCCCAAAGTCAGCTGGTATAGGCTCCAGCAAACCCGCGACCCTAATGAGGATAAGCGGCAATGAAAATGAATGAATGAATGAATGAAAAAAGAGAGGTTCGGATTGGCAAAACTATAAAAAATCGGAAGCCAAAAAATGTGGATTGCACCGTCCCGAATTGAAATGGTTCTAGGCGTGGTTCTTGCATCCCTTCATTTTGCAGAAAGTGGCCCTCTGGAAAAAGTTTGGAAGCCCCTTCACTAAGGGTTTTGGTAGACCACTGTTTGAGCAACACAGGTCAAGACGAAAGTGGTGTATGGATAAATACTGTATAATGGCCCGGTTATCTTGTCCCTTGACTTGAATGGCTCTCTTTTAAACCACAAGACTCCCTTTCAGGTTAGTTCACAGTGCTCCCATATATTTTTGCTAACCCCGGTGTTGCATAATTGCGTCTCTGTCTCAACCACAGCCACCCCCATCGCCCCCTATATCAGCCTCCTCAACTGCCCCGTATTCTCCCGCTTCATGCCCCGTGGCAGGCGGAGGAAGCCACGGCGGCAGCTTGAGCCGCCGTGTTTATTCAGGATCCATTAGCGGCAGCGTTTTTATGCTCTCAATAATTCAGCTGGTTGCTCCTGGGCTGCACTGGCTGACGGCGGCGGCGAGCGGGCGCACTGAAGCTTGCACGGCCACGAAAGAGAGAAATGAACAGTGAATCACTCGACAAGTAGAGAACAATGGCGAGTGGAAGGAAAAAGCAGCTTGAGTAGAATATAGGGAGGAAGGATGAAGGTGAAGGGCAAAATTTGGTTATGCACATGAGTCGGGATGAGTCCAATTGCTCTTTTTTTGGAAAGGGGGGGGGGGTCCCACCGCTTCAAGTCTAAGATTGAAGGGGGTTACTTACAATGTGCGGTACTGTGAGTATCTATTTATTGTTATTAGTGCTGCGACTAACCAGTGTTTTCTTAGTCAATCGAACGGTTGTTGTTTCGATTCATTGCGTAATCAGTTAGGCCACAGACGGACCAAATCAATATGAACCGAACACAAACTGTCAGTGGTTTGGTCTGCAGCCTACTAGAACAGGACGAGGTTACAATGCATTAACAGAGCACATATTAGGGTTACACATTGTTCCATGCAAATATGGACCAAAGTACAAGGACTTGCAGGACGTGAAAATAAAAGAACCCGTGCTCCTGAATCTATCATTTTAAGACCAGTTGAAAAATCGCAAGGATGTTCATTTTGGACTGTTGAAAAATCGCAAGGATGTTCATTTTGGACTGTTGGATCGTAAGGAGGTTCTAGGTTGAACTAGGCTGTAGCTCACAAAAACCCAAACACTGAGTAGAAATCCCATACCAAACTGAAGAGGAAGACGTCATCTAGCTTACAAACATGTAATGAAATGAAAATAAATCACATATCCTATGACAAATTGCATATTTTAGGATGTCCACACGAACATTTCGAACAGAACGCGCGCACGCAGTCAGCGTCACATGACGTCATCCGTGCGTCCCAGTCAACAGGCATGACTAATCGACTTACGACAAATCCAAACTGTTACAAGGGTAACGTTTAACGTCTTTATCATTAAAAAAAGCTAAAAAAAACACTCATCCATGTAAAACCTGCCGTGCTTAAATCCAATGCTTTATTTCCTGGTATCGATTAAATCGATTGATGCGATACTAGATAGATATATGCGGTCTGGAATGGCAATTTGGTGAACACAGATCGATGGAGTGGGATCATAGTGAATGAATCGTTAGACCCAGAGTCTTCAGTCATGGGTCAAGCGCCCTGCAACATCTCCATATAGCCATCTACCGTTTGACGCCCCTGCACAACTTGAACCATCCACTGTGCCGTGTGGGATCTCATTGTCTTGCCAGTAACATCGGAAGCCATCGTGACCGCCAAGGGTTTATTTTTGCTCATCATGCTTGGTGCTCTTGTGCAAATTCCGAGACGAGGTCTTTGAAGATGGTTTCGTTTAAAACCTTTTTCTCACACATGCTGTCTAATGGTTACTGGACCGGACGCACCAGCAACAAAACTTCATTTGGGCGGACAGCCAAGCAGCTCGTCCGGCTCGTTAGGGTCTACCACTTGACCTTTATGTTCCATCAGCGTCGGCATCTGTGAAAAAGTTTCAAATGAAGACGTTTTAATCCACAACCGCGTTCAAAGAGAGGAAGCTTTTTTGCCTTTGCCGTCAAGCGATCATGACAGTGTGAATACCTGACAGAAAATGCCATTGAATGCAAGGCTGTGATCTTACCTTTTTTTTCCAGCTCGTTTAAAAATGTAGGATTGCCGCCCTGCGAAAAGGTGTAGCGGGCTTAACGACGTGATCAGGAGGTTAGTTTTGTGGTAAAACAGCTAAACCCGTCTGCGTGCCAGTGTGTGGACTCCACCTTAAATAGGAGGAGACAGCGCGTATTAAAGGATAATAACCCATCCCAAGATTGCACTTAACACTGATCAAATGTCTCTCGCAACCTTTCTCTTGGTGACACATTTCTTCCGACAGGACAGTTTGCACAGC
This sequence comes from Oostethus manadensis, assembly GCA_024372805.1. Classification (NCBI taxonomy): domain Eukaryota; kingdom Metazoa; phylum Chordata; class Actinopteri; order Syngnathiformes; family Syngnathidae; genus Oostethus; species Oostethus manadensis. The sequence continues at coordinate 2,348,968 of QODF01000026.1, read as the reverse complement.
AATCCCTTAGAGAGTCGTCTCTTTGGCTATCAACACGACCCGTCCTGCTCTTCTTTCTCTTTCCCTTTCTCGTATTGATGGCTTTTCTTTGTTTTTGTAATGGCCTTAGAAGCTGGCATGCTAGGTTTAAAAAAATATATATATTTATTATTAGTGCACAAATGTAAAGCAAGGAAAAAATGTTTATTAAGCGCCTTTACTCTGTAATTATGTGCAATATTAGCGATCAACAAATCATTTCATTGCAATTGACTTCAGTTATCTCCACATGAATGTTCTGAACTTCCGTTTCAATGCCAGGGCTTTGTCGAGCCAATTAACGCTTCACGCAGGATGTCTGCCTAAGCGGATGTCGCTCAACTTTCCCAAACTTTCCGACATGTCCTGCTGGGGCTTCTTTAGACCGCAAACGTGTTGCATCTCTGCCGGTCGTGGCAAGTAGTTCACTCCATTTTGCCCTCCCCGTGACTTTGACTGCAGGTTGAATTATTTTTATGCAATTGTCCAAAAATAACTAGGTTTGCAAGGGGGACGTCTTTATTCTGGAGAATTAGTAATGCCTCTGCATGCCATATTGCTTCCTCGTCAATGTTCACTGTTCAATTTGTGTAATGCTTCAAGCAGTGTAATTTACTTTACCCAAAAGGGTTTGCAAGTGCAAAGATATTTTATCCTCTACATCCCTGCCTGGTTTGTTGTGTCCTTCCATGTACCCTGCGGCTCTATACACTGCACCTGTTCAGTCTGTTGACATTTAGCCTCAATTTAGAGCAACTCCTCGGCTCCAAAGAGACACGTACCGTTCAGAGCTGAATCGTTGCACCTTTCCATTCAGTTCCACAGGCCCCTGCACTGGCCACATAGTCCACAATCCAGTGTCGGAACTAAAGTTCACTTACCTGAATTCCATGTCTTATGTGGGTGTCACAATGTGAAATATGTGAAATAGCTATGTGATTAAATTGTGGCTTGATGTTGATAGAACAAATATATACTTCACATTTAATTGCAGCAAATCTTTGGTTAATTAATTTGTATTTGTACAATTATTTTATGTCCTTACAGTCCTTCCTCGCCACTTTGCCCATAAGATTTCGCAGCTTCGCTTTATCATGTTTTTAAAAAAATAAATCATGCTGTTTCATGTTTGAATATGGCCTGGTATTAGTCAAAACACGTGCATATTTAAGCAAATGTTACACATTTTCTGCCTAAACTAAGCATTTTCAAGCAAAAAATTACCAAATACAAAAACAAGGCATTTATAGACACATTTGAAGTTGTTGACGTAGTATTCTACAGTGCTCACTAGGTGTCAGTAATGTTATTGTAACTTTTGGGGAGACACACAAGCACCAGACTGGATAGCCACAGTAACAGGCAGGTTTTAATTATTTTACAAAATCCCCAATTAATACACAGGCAACTGTTGTGGGAAGAACTCGCGGCAACTCTAAACTTTGCATCATGGATTCTTGTTTTTTGTGGAAAATTAAAGATTGCTTGAATGAACTTAAGTAGGTCTTACTAACCGGTCCGCTGTGGTTGTGTTGACATTTGCATTGTCCGTGAATGCACCTCGCGGCGGGAGGGAATTGTTTTTCCGAGGATGTACGGAGAAGCGTGTTTGCGAGTTGGATACATATATGGTGTTGGAACTGAGCACTGCTGAAGGTAGGAATAACATTTTTAGAGAAAAGTGTTATTGTACATCTGTGGGGATTCCACCCTTCCGGTTGTCCACCGTCATAACCAAGAGGTAAAAATGTAAACATTATTAAACCTGACCACCTAGCTTGGATTAAATCTTCTGTCATAAAACATGCTTGACCTTGGTTTATTTGTTTAAATGACACAAGAAATGTAACATGTACAGTAGTGTCACCAAAGTTATGGACATAGTCTTTAAAGGTCACTGCCTATTAGAGCGGGACCCAGTGATGTGTGTGTAATGAAGCTTGGTTGACCTGATTCAGCCACACTGTTTCCAAAAAAGACTCGCGGGCACTCAAGATTTCCGCAAGCTTTTGGGGCAAAGACATCATCGCTAGAAGAGTAGACATACTGTACAGTATGCACACTTCTCCTTTTATATTTAAAGCAAGCCCGTCTCTGCCCTGTCTAGAAAAACGCTGAGTCTCCTTTCAGTCTGTGTTCCCGAATGGCCCGTAAGCAAACAGCCATGGTGAAATAATGGCATGAAAGGAGCCCCCACCCATGTGGAAAAGGTGAAAACAGGAGTGGAATGTTGAACTTTTTGTGTGTGTGGTAAAGAGCAGTGCCATGGCAACAGCTCTCTCTCTCTCTCTCTCTGGAGTAGGAAGCGGGTGGGTGGCACTCTGCTCCATTGGAATCGTGTCAGGTGGGCCTCCTGCAGGGGGGGGACACTGCTGCAATGCATTGTGGGTAGTTGCACAGGCGCACAGTGCTGAAGTAGTTCAGGAAAAATCATTGGCAGCGTTTAGCCTGTCATAAGGGGCACCTACAGGGAGTAGGGTGACAAAAGTTGCCCAGTTGTTCCACCTTCTGAGCGAGTGTCGGGGGCGGCTTTGTGCTTGTGTGCAAGGTAATTCTGCAGCGACACAGGTGTGAGATTCTCACTTCTCTCGCCCTGTTGTGTTGAAAGCAATTGTCACTGTCCAACAAGCCTCGCCACACATGCTGCTTGGTTTCTGGGTGAAAGTGCACACGCTTGTCGCAATATCCTACTTTAAAAAATGGCACCAAATTCGGTCGCAACCGCAGATTCTGCAAAATTGGCGCACCGGCGAAGTAACAGTCCATAGAGCAATTAATTTTACACCGAATTTTGGCAAAGCAGGATTATGTTTCGATTGCGTGCGCTTTCAGACAGCGATACTGCATTAGTAGTCAGATAATTGGATGCATGACAAGCGCCATCAAATACTTGTTGGACTGTGACCATCGCTTTTAACACAAGAGGGCGGGCAAGAGAGAGAAGCGAGTCTCGGTTACTAAACTTAACAGCCGAGTCCCAGCCTTGAGGTTTTGTATAACTTGTTTTGGTTTTTTTTCAAATGCTCTGAATGTTTTTTGTGGAGTTTTTTTGCACAAACCCCAAAATGGTCTTATCTGCCAATGTTAGAGAATTCTTACAAACATTTTGAGATACAGACAATGATCAGCTTATCCATATCCCATTTCCGACAAATCCTGAAAATTAAATCTGGATCCATTCAGAGCTTTTCTTCTTTAATTTTCAGGACAAACAGGTAAACGCCAGCTAAAACATAAGATCAGCGCAGTAAATGTGATGCACATCAAGGTACAATGGAACCTCTGCTAGCATCAGTAAACTGTTCCAGAAGGTCAAACTCAAACTGAAACGTACTCTAACCAAAACAGTTTTCTTCATAAGAAATAATGCAAATCTAATCAATCCGTTCCAGACAACTCAAAACACTTGCTTTTGCACTTTTTAACAGTTCTACATTTCAAAATGCATATGAATTATGAATGAAAGGGATAAATGAAAATTGAGTCTTGCTTTGACCTTGACTGAAGACTTGATTGTTGACAAAGACAGCTATAAGGCTTTGTGTTTTGTGGCGTTATTTCTTCAATTCAGTCATGTTCAATAGGAAAAGCACCTAACTGTGGCATAACTAGTTAGCAAAGAACTACAGTCAGCCGCTGATCGATGTTTCCATTTTGAGATAAGACACGTTCTGTGTTATGAACACATTTTTAATTACGCTGTGTATTACCAACACCAGAGGACGCGCACCGTATTGTACACTATGGTGCAGTGCATTCTAAAAATATAATTCAACAAGAACGTTTAAAAAAACAATAATACAAAAAGGGGTCCTTGTACCTTTTCATTTTTCAGTAAAAGTTGGGACCCCCTGTTGTTGACAGACCAAGGCAAAAAACATGAACTGAAAATATGCGAACACTGGCGGAAGCTAAGTGAGTAACTTTAGTACTGTATGTTCAAAATGTTTCTGAAATGTTTAGTACCTTTTTTAGTACACTACCACAGGATCGTGTTTGCTGGTTACCGCTTGCTGTCATTTTTGCCGCACCCGAAGTGTCTCCCTCTAATATACTTAGTTATGAGGCACAGCATTGTTCCCTGCAAAAAAAAACCCAGACACGGACAGTGTCAAGCCCAATTCATGAGATATGAAGGTGTTCTTACTGGTTAAGTTAGAAAAGCAAACAAAAAACATCCTCACCCATGTCTCAGATCTCGACCCGTTCATTTTTCACGGGTATGAATTGCCGCGGGGCACAGCTTTTTGTCTGTTAGGCGAGTGTTCTAATAAAGACGGGTGTCATTTCAAAGCAAAAAGCTTAATAGCTGACTAAAAGACCATTCCTGTCAGCCCTCCTTTATTCACAGGACCGCGTCTTCTTCTGATGCGGTACTGCTGCGTTGCTGCTGCTGCGGTGTGCTCCACAACACACCCGCCGCTGTCACGTTCACTCAGTGTCTACCTCTTTGTTTCTAGGAGGAGCAGAACAGAGGGAAGCCAAACTGGGAGCACCTCAACGAAGAGCTCCATGTCCTGATCACAGTGGAGGACACGCAGACCAGAGCGGAGATCAAGATGAGGAGAGCCGTGGAGGAAGTGAAGAAGCTCCTCGTACCAGCTGTGAGTACATGCCGAGGATGCAAAGAAAAAGGTGGTCGGGGTGACATGGTGCGGACTTGACCCCTCTGTCGGTCTGAACAACAAGTCAACATATGGCACGCCGCTCGCGCGTCACTTTTAGCATCCTGTTCACGAGCGCACACAGACCGCAGGGACAGGTTGGCGCAGAACCTCAGCCGAGTGGGAAAGCAACAGCTAGCGGCACTCGCCCACTGCGGCTGCCACATTCCATCTCCGCTTTCCTCGCCCCCTGCCCCGATTTCCTCATGCCGCTTGCTGGTAGCAGTCTGGCTAGCGGCGAGCGTTTTCCGCGTTGACTGCAGAGACCAGGTGGACGGGGCAGCTGAAGGCCCACATGACCCATCAGGTGGCAACTCATAGAGCTCAGTGGTCTTGGGAGGTTGGGATCAGCCGGTGCCAGGATGAGAAGGATGATTTTAGGTGATGTAATGCGGTGGGAAGGAGGGCCCTTAGTAAGCCTCCGCTAAGAGAATATACGGTAACACGATTGGTGCCTATCTACTCCTGGACACGGAGCATGGAGGTTGCAGAACAAAAAAATCAATGAATTGTCCATCTAAGCATAGCGAGTTTTGAATTACATTTTTGAAGCTGCTGTGCCTTCCTTGAGATCTTCTGGCACCACCCAGTAGAGGGCTGCCTCACACTGTGAAGACCCCTGGGTGACGGCATTGCACTTGCTCACGACAAGCTAACTGCTAGGCGTTCCAGGAGACCATACCCAAGATTATGTGTAAGAGAATGGAACAGGATGAGATTTTAACATTACTTTGGAAAAAAAAGAGGTAGAATGAAATATATTTTTAAGAAATGAATGACAATCTATTGCAATGTACTAATTTAATTTCTGCTATGTTGCCTTGCATTACTCCACATAAGCCTACACGCTTCTGCACTCTACTGTGTGTATGCTACCAGCCCCGCCTCCACCCTCCGAGACAAAAGGACTGTAAGAATGAGACCCCGTCCATAAAACGAAGGTTTTTTTTTCCAAGTTTAGGCCTATCATCCACACGTGTCCGCAGATATACGGCACTAAAAACGATGGTTTTCAAAACCTCCGGCCAAAGTGTGGATCTGGCGAATACTCCGGTTGCGCGTTTGCGTATGGACGCAAATAACCAGAGGTTTGCGTTTCCATGTCACTTCCAGCGGTGCCATCACAAACCTGAACCGTATTTATGAGAAACAACATGGATGCCCTCAGAACGGACGATGTTTTCTTGCGTCTAGTTAACTTTGTATTCAAAATCAACGTTTATAAATAAGGGCGTATGATTGTCAGTCCACAACAACCAGCCGGGTGCCATGTTTTATGTTTGCGGAAGTAACGAGATGACAGAGGATGAATCTGATTGGATAGAATTTTAGTAACTGTTGCCGCCTACAAGCTAGGCTGTGGTACCTAATGCATTGATCTGGTTACGTGAGGTTGCGTTTGTCGTGTGTCGTGTAGACACAATGTTTTTCATAAACGGAGAGGGAGAAATATGCGTTTTTAAAAATACCCTGCTACTTGTGCACAAGGAATGAGAAGAGGGCTCACTTCGTTCATGCCGTTGTCCTATGGAACAAATCTGTCAGGGTGCTGAGACCAATGCACAGAGTGAAGTATTTGGTCCGGCAAAATTATCGAGTTAATTTTCCTTTATCCTGTGATTAATTGTTAATTGGTCATCGTCCTCGGCCCAATGCCCACGTGACATTATTTTAGTTTTAATCTCGCATGATCTTGTGACACCCCTACCTGCTACTGATAACTGTAAAGCAGTCTCAACTTGAATGATACATGATGGGCGGCACCTCATGCTTAATTATCCAGTGTAAAAAGAAGTTAACCGATTGTTACAAACGACAAAACTTTAACTTCGATAACAACCATGGATTGGTATGTTGGCGCTGGAATCTTACTGCCTCATATCATTTCGGTGTATATTCTTCATTTTTACTCACATGGCTCCCCGTTTGGTTCTCCAGGTAATACTGCAGAAAAGTCACAACAAGCCAAAGAAAAAGCAAAAATCTTGGTCAATCCTGAACTGAAGCAACATTATAGTGTTTCTGCTGTTTTTTAGAGGCTTATTGTTTGGAGTGTCACGGTACAACCTTTCGCTCGCGATACGATACCAATATTGCAGCCTCGATTACCGGCCGATACGGCTGTTAATTGGATATCAACACGATGGGCTGTCCTGCCGCTGTTGGATAAACGTGCTGGGGCGGACTGCTTATATCGGCGTGCCAATATGGGATGTTTTAGGTGCAGGTTGATATAATCCGATTTTTTTGGCTGATATTGCCTCGATATCCCATCAGTATGGAATCTGTACACCCCTTACCGTTGCAGAACCTTTGAAAGCGCCAGCAAGAATTGCATTACCGATTGTGCGCATGCTCACACACCCGATGACCCTTTCAAAGTAAACGCTTTCAGAATAAGAGTCTTCGCATAAACGCGCAGAAAGATGGAAAATCCTTAACAGGAGGCGCCAATTGGGTTTGTAACGTGCAAATTTTGAGATCTGCGCTACTTCGGTTTGAGGACTACAGCTCAAATTGCTCGTTATTGCTACAGTACAATAATAAAAGCCTGACTTTCCTGTCCGGAATTGTAGCTTATACCCTCACCTTAGCCCAGCTTGGCAGTGTGGAAATCACTTCATGTCCGTTTTTCCTCCTCCTGCTTGTCTGCCTGTTATTTCTTTAGGCACTTGTTTTGTTCCCGCAGCCTGTATGCACACAGAGGATGTTGACACACTTGAACACTGTCTCCTCCCTCGTACACACGCACGCACGCGCACACACACACACACACTCACTCAAGAATGAAGCCATCATCGGCGGTGACAGTGTACCAAGGAACGATGCTGTATGAGTCACCGCAAACACACACAACAGAACAAGAGTCCCCCCCGTTGGCCTCCTTTTAAGTCAATGACGACTCTCAAAAGCTAACACTCATCTGGATGGAGTGGCACCGAAATAGCTGCCATTGTTGTACAAAATGCCCCCTTGCATTTTGCTGCTTGACAAGTGCATTTACGATGTGCAGTAGTTGATTACCTGAAGCGGTCGAACAGATGAACTGTTTTTGTCATGCAGAAGAAAAGTAGCTTTTCACTTTTTTTTTTTGTCAATGTAAACATAACAAAATCAAAAATATTTTAATAATGGGAAAAATCACTTTCAATTTTTTTATGGATAAAAACTGTTTTATTAATTAAATCTTGCTTATTTTTATAGTGTCTTTTGTGTACAACTTATTTTGGCCTACTTCATAGCAGAAACGGGGCTGCAATTTATTATAATTTTAATAACCAATTAATCATTGATAATTTTTTTTCAATAATTTAATGAATCTGATTTTTTTTTTTAAATCAAATTTCCGCCTCTCAGATGCAATCACTTTAAGAATGCATTAATGGACTTTTTTCCCTTCCCAAAATTATAGCAAAGAGGAATTTCTGAAGTAGGGAAGTATAAACAATCAACTGGCAAACATCACAAACACTCTACTGCAAATCGACGAGTCATTGACACAGACTGTTTTACACGTGCATCACCAATGAATAAATAAGAAATAACAAGAAATTAATACACCTAAAGGGCAGGCTTTGCATTGTGAGTCACGTAGCAAGATGATATGGCTTGCACCGGGCAGGCCTAGCCATAGCCATTTGTAGTTTCCCTGTTCTACCACTAGGTTTTATGTGTGCGCATGGTAAGAGTTGTGCATAAATGTAATTGTAAATATAAATGTAATTTGCGACTCTAAATTGTCCATAAGTGTGAATGTGTGAGTGAATGTCTATATGTGCCCCTGCCATTGGCCATTAGCTGGCGACCAGTCCAGGATATACCCAGTCCCTTGGCCAAAGTCAGCTGGCATAGACTCCAGCCTCCTCCCGGCACCCTAGTGAGAATAAGAGGTGTACAAAATGGACGCATGGAGAAAGATGATACAGTACATTTGTAATGAAACGATTAATTGATTACCAATTGGACAATTGATTAGAGTCATTGATTAATCATTACAGCTATAAAGTATACTGAACCTGTCTGATTGTTACATTTCAAGATAAAGTACAGCGTGTGTCTAGGCCTGTCACAATAACACATTTAGCTGGACGATAATTGTTCCACAAATTATCGGTAATCAAGATTACATTTTGTTCATGAACTATATGGCATAACAATAAGAGTACATCGTATCAAAAGCAATAAACGTTGATTTCTCAAGAGTATTTAACACTGTAATTGAGCTTTTAAATAAATTAAACAAACAACATAATAAATTCAACCAACAAAAAAAGACCAAAAAACTCACTGAAGATAAAACGGACTCTGTCACTTATCAAAAATTGTGCTTGTATAAAAATTACAATCATAACCAAAAACAGTTTAAAACAAATGAACAGAAAGACCCGAACTCTGTTAAGAAAAAAAGTAAAATAAAATAATCACTCACACACAGGTGGTTATGTAGTGTATTGTTAATCTAATGTAGAGGGATTTTTCAACCCCGTTGAAAGATTACATTTATTTTGCAGTATAGCGAACGGCAATGGCCGTTTTGTTACTTTCCCGACCAAACGCCTCCGTCAGCGTTAATCGGGGGACGAAGGCTGCTCCGCCTGTCATATTCCTCGTCTTCCTGGTGACTTCTTTCAAACAAATCCAATATTTCGGTTTGTCTGTGTTGCTGCGCAAACTTTGTTCATTCCGTTTAAAATTGTAATATTCCCGCAATTACTCTGTGGCATTGCCTTTAGAAGCCATTGCTTTTGTGCCCTCATTCATGTTAGCGTATGCTTGCTTACAAGGCTAACTTGATGCCTGCTTGCACTCACTCGGAGCCCCGCCTCCAAGTACATGGACTAAGCTGAATGGCTGAAAGGAGGTCTCACTCTCTGTTCATTCCGTTGTAGCACCGACATGCACAGACTGATGCAGAGTGAACCTTCTTGTCACAAAGAGAGACGTCTCAGATGAGGAAATCAAGCACGCATGCATGCACGTGTCCATTTGTGCTTGGCTTCTTTATGACTGTTATAAATTACATTTTTAAAGGTCACAATAAGTACCTGCAATGGATTTTCCATTTTATTTTATGTTTGTCACACCTAAATATTTCATATCAACAAACAAATGTATATGTTAATCAGTTACAACAGCACAAAAGGCAGTTTTTAAATGAAAAGCTGACATTGATTAATATTTAAATTTGTTTGACGATCTGAAACATTTAAGTGTGGGGGGGAAAAAATCAGGAAAAAACACTTTTTTTACAGCACTGTACACGCCCTTTTCCTGTGGGTTCCCTCGGCGTATTTGATCAACACATAACCCCTGAGCAGTACCACATTCCTGAAGTGGGTGGGTGGGCAGTCATGCTGGATGGCACTAATGCCCTTTATCATGCTAAACTAAATTGGATTTAAGTATGGCTTTGGTGCACAGGCATTGTACTAATGAAGGGCATCTTCCCCACATCTGGCGGTGTAAAATAAAAATCCCCTTTACGAAATCACATAGGAAACAAAATGAGGTCATGCTTTTATTCCCTTTCAGTGAATAAGCTTTATATCCCATTGAAGAGGGCCAAGATGCACAAATTGCATAAAAAAGAACATTAAAAAGTCCCGTAAGTGCCGTTAAATAAAAAAATGTCTTATTGTGGAACACTGTCAGTGCTACAATACGTAGTGTAACACTCTCTACTATGGTGTTATGGTGCTATACAACATATGTTATATGGTGAAATTTAGTTGGATTTTAGTGATGCACAAATTGCAAGTTTCGGAGTTTGACCATTTTCTGCCCGGAAGGTTTGTTGACTAATCACCATACAAAATATTAGTAAATCTTGTAAAAGAAAAAACAATGTGTTTCTTTGACACATACACACACACAATAAAATATACTAAATAATAAATCATGATGTTTTGTGGTTCAATACAACCTGTTATTATTTTTTTTTTTAATACATATTTTCCCCCTAAGTTAAGCATTTTCTAGGTGTCAGTAGTTTTATTGTAATGTTCAGTGAGACACAGCAGCGCCAGAATTATCTCAGAACAGGCACGATAATCCCAAAGAAAAACACGGGCTACTGTCACTCACAGTAAAATGTCACTTCCTGACCTCCCCACTTCAGAACACATTTATCCCAACACATGAGTTGTATTTATTAGTTGTATTTATGTCTTAAATGGCTTATTTACTCTTATATCTACTATATTGGGTGTAAAGGTTACTATAGAGGTGTTACTCCTTGTCTAGAGGACTCCAATAATGTTAAAAGTTGTATTTAGAAGGTTGAGAAGAGGTTCTACAAAAATATTACATTTCTAAATAATGAATCCAACATAGTGGAAATTCACTTATGCCGGTGACTGCAATAAACAAAGTCAGCTGACATAGGCTCCAGCATACCCCTGCAACCCCAATGAGGATAAGCGGCACACAAAATGGATGGAGTTTGACTTTATTTTAGTTTTATTTAATGTGCTTATACAGTGGCTAACTTGTTTTTATATTTGCATGACAGTTAGTGATGTTAAAATGATACTTACCTCATTGCCTGCACACGTAAGAACGGTTTAATGATGGCAACAATTTGATCCAGGATCCATTATACTGTAATGGAGGTCATAGTACATCCAGCCTGTTTCATAAGCATCTCGATGGACATATTTGCCTGGCTAGAGCTGCCACCCTGTCGATCTACTGTCTCGACAGGAAGAGGGGCTCTGATTGCAGCCTGTTAAAGCCTTCAACTTGCCCTTTTTTCTCCCCCAGTCCCATGAACTTTTGAACCCCCACCCCCACCACCTCTGCTAACTGGGAATAGGGGCTACATCGGAGTAAAGGATGAGATTCACAGGGGGAGGCAAAGATGGGCGGGTGAACGTGATAGAGCTTCTCTCTTTCAAGTGTGGATTTAGCCGGCTGATCCTGCCCCAGCACACACCCCGAGTGCACGCTCTCGGATTGGTATGCCCCCGAAACCTGGATCCACATGCACGCGCGCGCACACACACACGTGCGCACGCACGCACATACACACGGTCTTACATTAAACTGCTCTGCTCCATCACTTGAGTCTTTGCTTTAGCAACTTCATACAGAGTCTGCAGCCGAGACACGCTGCACTTTGGGTAACCTCTGCTCAGATAAAACAACAGGGCACACATCTCAAGAGTGAGGCATTAAATCAGGCGAGAGGGAAAATCATCTGAAATGTTTTGGTTTACTTGCTGATTTTTACTCCTAAAAGTCGGTAACACAGTCAAGTACGGTGGGAGCTTTAAAGTCCAACACTGTGTTCCCCAGTGCAGGCCTGCTTTCGATTCTTTGGAATAATAGATCATTTTTAACTGTAAACATGTTTAAATAAAATACAAGTTGCGCCAGTCAAAAAATGTGTCATGTAGAGGGAAAAATTGATTGCAATGATACGTCTCATTTACATCGGTATTTATGATCATGCTATTCATCCAATATTTTGAGTTTTTAGGAAACATTTTAACATTTCTAATAATCGCACATGGGTAAAAAGAAGTAAACCACAGCTCATAATAAAAAGCCAAAAGAGTATCTTTTGATAGAGAACAGCAAAACAGTTAATTTGGGTTAATCGTAAACAGTTTACTTGCTGAATTTTAGTCGTTAATAGTAATAGTAATAATAATAATAATAATACAGTCCAAGCTTTAAGGACTTCTGGGACACTGGCTGACTTGTAATTTTTTTTATTTTCCTTTCTGGACGACTTTTCCCATAAAAGAATACTTGAAATATAAATAATCAAATGTTATTTTTATTAACTGCAGAGGCGGAGCTTGGTTGGAACATTTTCAACAATCTTGGTTAAACTTTAGTTAGCTAATGTTAATAATGAAATAACGAAAACGAAATATTCAACTCTGAACTTAACTTGCCACAGATGCAATATCTCCAATAGTGGTGTCACAAGATCTCCTGTCACAAGATCTCATGAAATTAAGACACAATATTTCTCTGTCTCATGAAAACAGGGCAGCCAAAAGCCAATTAAACGAAACTATGGCATGACTACCATGAATGCTAATACATGTAAAATGATTGAAACCACACAGTGTTTTACCCCAACTACAAACCTTCCCAGAGTCACTCGCTCGTGAAGTATCAAGTGAAGTGTGGTCAAAGGTTACTTAAGATTTGTCCGATCAGAACACGTTTCCCGGATAAGACTTCTATCAAAACATGTGACAGTGACTATTTCGCTACTTCCTGGTAGTGCACTCGAAGCATCATGGGAACTGTAGTTCTCTTTTCTTTTCTTTTTTTAAACCGTAAACACTAATCTAATCTTCTGCAATGTGTTTTACATGACTTATAACATTACCACATGGACATAAAAGTTGAGTAGGAGCAGCCACAAATGCCGTCATTATTTTACCTTTACTCGTTTTTAGTATTTTAGCTTGTGGGAAAAAGTTGAACAGTTAAAAGCATCATGCCTAGGTCATGCATGTTAACATTAGTGTATCGTGACACCCCTGATATCCATATACACTGTCATAAAAATAAGCATGGAAACCACAAACAATGTAACGTTCATGGCAACATGCACGTTGGCACCCAATTTTTCATACATCAATTGATGATACTTACTGTACATTCTGGTGCTAAAATGCCTCAGTTAAGGCCACACAAACCAGTAGTTCGGAATCCTTTACACTAATATTAGAAACATACACAAAGTACACGAATATGTGCTATTGGGCCGTGGATTTTGTTATAGTATAATGCCAGTGTGATAAATGAAGCATATCATCTTCTCTGTAAAGAAACAGAGACTAAATCCTCAAATATAATTGTAAACATGTTGCCCTGCAGTCAATTTCACAGTGCAGCATATTTTGCTTGCTGACAGATTAAATTGTTACGCCGCGCAGATAAATCGCTTCAGAATTTCAAGTCTTACCTTCCCCTGTTGATAACAGATTACAGTTATCAAGTCGCAAATTCTAAAAAGATTTAACCTGTCAATAATCAAAAACACATTAACAGTTTCCATGCAAACATAATGACGTAAACACAAGCCCGCGACACCACTGCTAGCATCACAGGCATGGTCTCGAAGTGTGAATAATGCAGAATGAAGTCGACAGTGAATATTTTTATGCAATAATCACATTTTTTGTCTTTATTCTGTTTCCACTCTCATTCTCTCCTCCTCACTTGTCAGCGGTGTATGACAAATTAGTACAAAACACCATCTGGCTGCATCCATCCATGTGTGCCTCCCCAGTTAATGAGGTTTATTTTCCTAGGTCTAACCCATCACTGTCATTCTCCTTTATTTACTCTTAATGCACCTCATGCGTGATATTTACTGTGCCTTATATGTAAGGGGGAGCTGAAGGATTTTGTTGGCTGTTTTAATACGATCCACCTCAATTTGAAAACACTGTTTTTGCCACAGGTATACACAGTAGTGTAATTGATCTAAAATGTCAAAAGGTATGGGTCTGTGATGATTAATGATGATGGGAAATCTTTGGGATGAAGGCCTTCTAGCTCGTTACCTGTAACCCAACGGGGTGAGATTTAATGGAAGCCGGGCTGCATTTGGCGGTATGTTTCTACAAACGTAAATGCAACAGATTACAAATCACAGCAGCATTATTTAGACTTAAAGGCCATTTTGGCAGCATAGGATACAGGTAGAATATTTTTTTCCTCTTTTATTTCCCTCTAGACCATTATTACCTTCATCAGGCTAATAAGAGTTGGACTGGATCATATTAACCTGAGGTGATTTGCACCTCCTAGGATGCCAATCAGTCTTGTATGCAGGCATGTGAGCGCACCACCTGCAAGTACACACCATCGTATCTCGCACATGAATGTTAATCACGGTTGTATATTGCCATCTTGACTCGGCGACCCTTTTCTCGAGACGGTTTCTCCCTTCACGCGCTCTCCTTTAGGAGGATGTCCTTGTGTGTAATTGTTTTAGCGTCCGTTTAGTCTTGAGCGCTAGTGATGAGCGGGCTATCTTTAGAGGGAATGTGGTCTTTTTACCCCAACCTCATCTTTTACCCTCGTCCATCTTCCCATCATGACACTCATATACGCACAAGTCATGTATGACCCGTGTGTGTATATATACAGTGTATGTATACATACACACACACACACACGTACATATGCAGGCTGTATGTGTGTGTCTATTATATATATGCCTGCTTACGCACGCGCACACGCACGCACACAAACACACACACACACACACACACACATATATATATATATATATATATAAGCTATATATATATATATATATATATAAGCTATATATATATATATATATATATAAGCTATATATATATATATATATATATAAGCTATATACTTCAGTCAAAGCCAATTTTTGTTTGGCAGTAAACTGTTCTAGTGGTATCTTCCTAATGAGGATGGCAAAATTGCATAATGTATGTGATGTACTTCAATGCAACCTTTTTATGCATTACCTTTCCCTAATGGAAGTGTAACATTTTAACATAGTCACGTTTACGTATTTGCATATCATGCCGCTGTCCATCAGCACCACAAACTGAGCAAAATGCACAAAATGATCCGTGGGTTATTGCTGCATATGTTCTGTTGCTTTTACTGCAGTTTCATTTGGGTCTGACATAAACTACGTATGAGACCACAAATACAGTGCAGTGTTAGCATTCCATTCCTAAGGTGTGTTAGTGCTTTGGTAATCGGTCACTATTTCTACTAATACCTAAAAGCCATAATCAGAATCCAAGAGTACCTTTTAAATCATTTTTTATCCAAGAGTACTTGGCCTACCATTAATGTACCCGGGCAGTTTGCCCAACTAATGTTTTTTCAGTCGACTACAAAGACGTTTTTTATAGGTTGGAGCGATTGTTTCCCTCCCACAAAACAAACTATTATTTGCATGGACGCCAGTACCTTGTTGTCAGCCCACTATCGAACAGGAAGGATTTGATCTGGTCTTGGCTGAAGGAATACTTCCTGCTATTTCTTCCCTACCACACTCCATCTGCCCATCCCTCTTAGTATCGAGCTTTACGGGACCTCCTGAGGGCCAGACAGGTGGCAACAACCCTAAAGAAACAGTATCCCTGTAGATATAAAACCTGCCTGTGCCTGCAGGCCTTTTCCATTCGCAGTCTAATTTCATTTGGACACTCTACTTAGTGTATGGAAATGCATGTTGTATGGAAAGTCTGCCATATTTACTGCAGGCACCAATTGCAAGCTTGCAAATGATCAGTGAAACAGAGAAGCATGCAATGATACTGAAGAAACTGAAACCAGAGCAAGATTAAATGCCTGAAATCAAGGAAAATAATGCTAATAATAATGTTTAACTTGTCTAACCTTGGTTTTTATGGCATCCAATCGGATTTTTGAAATAGTCTTGCCAATTCAATTGTATTGGAAAATAATGGGCGTGCAAAATACTGCAGCGAAGGGTGTATTGTGCTGTGTAGTGTGTGTGCTATAGAGGGCAGTGGTGTTCAGCATGCTGGTTAGCAAGCATTTGGAGTCAAGTGTGTAGAAAAAGAAAACTACAGTAGGAAGTGGAACGTCTTGTCGAATGAGTGAGTGCTCTGTGTTCACATGCAAATAAATGTCCTGCTAAATGTCAGCCATTCTGACGTTGAATTATTTATTCCAATACTTTTAGGGTAGTACTAATTATTTGACATGCTTATAGATTCATTGTGGTGTGATTTAGAACATAACAAGCAGCGGTTAAAGCTTTGGCACCATGACAGAGGAGTCCAGGCACCGCGAGGGAAGTCAACCTCTCTAAGCTACAGAGCCGAATATGCAGTGTCCAACGGGAAACTAACTTCACCACGGTAACCCGCGTACATGTCTGAACAGTGGTGTGGGTTTTCTTCATCTAGGTGGTGGGAGTCGAGTGGCAACCAGCTTTGACGGGTGTTTACCGCACCTAGTATGTTGGACCGGATCAGCTTGAACTTGATACTTTCAGATCTTCAAAATACAGCAGATCGGCAGCCAATACCGATGCTGAAGATCAGACCGGGGAATCACTAGTTCACATACGGTACACCTCCTGGTTGCTTGTCGTGTTACCCTACTGACATCAAGAAAAAGCTAATCGCAGAAGTACCGTGTGTACCGTAATTTCCAAAATTAATATAAGTCGCACCCACCAAATTTAAAGAGAAAATTTTTTTTTACATGCATAGGCTGCACTTGTCTGTAAACCACAGGTGTCCATTTTGTAACATAAGAAATTTACACAGAAAGACACAAAATAAACCTTGCAATCCTACTGATGTCACTCCTTAGACATGAGACCCCTTTAAAAAAAAAAATGCATCTTTTGTGGTCCAAGCTAAAGCTGTAGTAATTCTCCACTTGATCAATCTTACATAAGATTTGTCAGATCAAAACATGATCGCAGCATAAGACTTCAATGGATGTGATATTAGTTTCTGTTTTGGCATTCTAAAGATCAGTAGCTCTGTAATAGTTCTTCTAGTCATAAAGTAGCTACATCATTGTTCAAGCTGCAGGGTTCAAAACGTGTAAAAAGAAGTAGCTGCTCATACACCAAAATTTCCTGAATCTCTTCTTCTCCCTTGTCTTTGTCAAAAGTCTCCAAGGTAAAAGTGTTGTTAAAAGTTAATTAATCCTTTTGTTAGGGACAAACATTAATTTGTTTAATCACTTATTAAACAAATAAGTGACACTAACCGAGGGCCCGCTGTACTTAGAAATAATAATATAAATAATATCTTAACACTGACAAGCTCCTTTCAACAACCTCTCAACCTTTGTTAGATTTTCACCGTCTTTCTTGGAGTGAAAGTGTTCTCTGTATACACAATCCCTCAGCACCAGTGACCAAATTACCTTCACTGGCCACTCTGTCCTTTTTAATTTCCAATTCACACACACATTCTCCGGTCCTCTAACCACAAAGGTACCTTCCATCTTTGTAACACCATTCCTAATCCACCTGCTTGTCCTTTAGCGGCTTCCTCAGGTGGCCTTATACAAAACCCAGTTAGAAGAAGCTGGTAACAAGACTATGTTCAGAGCAGCAGGCTGTTTTTAATCTGCCATGTTCCTCCAGTGGTCATGAGAAGGGACCCCGCATGCCCCCGGCCAATCTTTTTGCTTCACTTTGAAGGTCCTGCTAATCCCTTTTACCGAGAGTCAAGCAAGCATACTCAAGTGTGTTTGTGGTGTGCATGTGCTTGTGGCTTAATGGTAGGGAAGTCACAGAAGTCACCAAAGGCGCCCTGTTTCATTAACCCAAATGTTCATCCAAAGTATGTTGTCTCTGAACTTGCCTGCAGGGTTTACCAAGGCCAGATCCGCACGGTGTGAGCACACACTTTCATGTGTGTTCATGGGATTGGGTCGAGCTCAGCGTTGGATGGCCCAAAGTCTGCTGGTCTAATTCAATTCCGCCAACTCAAGACGTATCTCCTTTGTTGTTTGACTGCTTAGATTTTTATTTGGCAGTGCATTACTTTGCATCTATTGTCTGGTAGAGCTTTGTTCAATGGCAAACGGTGCAACAACACTTCTGTTTTCTGCAAAGCAATTGCGTGCGTGATGTCCATGCAAGCGATAAGTCAGGGGTGTCCGAACTCAGGGGGAAAAAAAGGATTAAAAATTTAACAAAAAGGCACAATGTAAAGAAAAAGTGACATGTTTATATTAATAATGAAATCTTTGTCTACATGTGTATATTTTAGCTTCTTTATAATTATAGAGAGAAACAAACCCCTGCATGAAGTAATTCCCAGTAGTCTGAGGTGCAGTTGTTTGCGGTTAAAGTTAACTTAAATATTATGTACTGGTTATTAACTGACCTTGCTTTTGCTTCTATGGAAATATGTGCATTCAAACATTCAACTCAAGGAGTCTTAAAGTGTCAAACTGTAGAGAGATGCAATATCGTCAATGGTTTGTTAGATCTACGGTTGCAGGTAGTTTTCTTCATTGGGTCAGTACCATTGCCGCTTAAGAATCTTTGGAAAGTGTCTCAAACTTCCAACTTAATTCACCGTGGACCAGACGGGTTCGGGATTCGAGTTCCACATCTTGCCAGTGGCACTTCTGTTTTATGGAAAAGCTCCGGTGATCATCTCTGAGTCGGGATCTCTGAATCTGATGCAAATCCTCTGGCAGTATTTAAAGCTCCCCAAATCATCCCTGGCCAAATCCCCTCAAGATATTCCCCGCTCGATTGGAGGGCATTAAAGGATCGCGAGTGACAGAACAATACACCGTCTGGCAGCCTGGTCGAATAAGGGATAAATGGGAACGGGGGAAAGAGAAAGCAGAGAGAGAAAAGTGCATGACAGAGGGTAGAGATCTGGCGTTAGGGCTGAAAGGGGTCAACAGAGAACAAGAGACAAGGGACAGCTGCTTGTTGTGTTGTACAACACGGTTTAAAAACAACCTCATCCTGCCTGCTCTCAGTCTGCAACGTCATTCGTCAAAGCTGATGCACAAGCTCGAATAATCATGCTGTTAAATCTGCATATAAACTTTTCAAGGTTATTTATGTGCACTTTAATCCACTCTTAATGCTGTTATGCTACATGAAACGCTAGCCTGCTTTGAGGATAAACAACATCAGTCAAAATTTCAGCTTGCGCCTTTTACTACTGGGGATGTTTTTTTATTGGAGAAGGGAAACATCTATTATAGTTTCAGCTCTCAACTAGATGTAATTTTATTTTTTGTTGCGTTAGTACACAGTGGAAGAGTAGGCGGCGATCAGATTAACACTTGCGTATCAGACATGCTTTAACACATTTATCCACTGCAAGCTTTGTTGTGCAAAGAGAAACTTACTCCCGAATTTGTAATATGCCACTTAGGAAAGTGTATTTCACTAAGCCGTCAGATTGACTGTAATGGGGAGGAGCAGCCGTGATGTGTTTGTAATAATCTGACTGGAGTCAGGTTGACTTCTATGCTAATGAGCCAGGGTGTCGGTGGTTTAGCATGACTAATGGCTCACATTGCTAACAGAGCTGTCTCGGACTGAGGGAGGCGAGCAAAAGGTGCAAAGGGAGGGAAAATGAAGGGGCTTTGCAGGAACGTTGGGAAGTGTTACTAGAGATTGCGTTGCTCGGCTTTTGGGAGTTTGACTCCCTCGTCAAAATAAACGTGATAAAGGAGGCAAATGTTGCAGTGGGGAAGTGTGTGAGCACACTCTTTCAAGGGGATTTTTGTACAATAGCGGAACATGTGTGGCATGTTGTGAGTCAGGAGTCTGCCTGGTAATGTGTGTGTTAATTGTGCGCCAGAATGTCCTTGAACAAGACACTAATCCTCAAGGTGCAGGTCTCCACCTCGCATGCATCGATGCGCGAGTGCCGCTGGTTAGCTGGGTAATAAGTAATACAGTCACTCATTTCCCAACCGCGATAAGTGGATTTCAGTAGGATTCAGTGTTAATCAATGGAATATTTTCCACCTGTTTATGACAATACATTTTTTAAAATCATTATTAGAGCCCTGTAGACCTGTAGCCCTGAAATAACGCCCCTTCTTTGTTTACACCACTTTGTGCAACTCTTATGCGCAGGCAACGGTATCACTGCAGGGACGCAAGAGTTGTCCGCCAGCTTTCAGCATAGCATGCAACCGAGCTAACCAGTTAGCCTCCATCTTATTTATTCAAAACTTAAGAAGGGGTTTTAAACAGAGTGGGGATGAAGGACAAAGTAACAGGCCAAAAACTTACCACTTCCACCTGGAATGGGAGGTAAATTTTTTCTCTGTCACGTCAGACTCCATGCAGTGTTAGGTAATCTAAGGTAATGTCCAACCAGTGTAACGTGTCTATGTATTTTTTTTTTTTATTATTTATTTATTTATTTATTTTTAAACTAATAATAGGATATGGCCAACCACGAAACAGCAAGTTTATTTTTAACTATTTTTTTTTGTATTGAATTGATTAGTTTTATTTCGAAGCAACTGAAACAAAACGGAGTGCACTCCTACACAGTTCAGAACATTTGGAGAAATGGATATGTGTACTATATAAATGTATTCCGCTGCCATAAGTGTCAAAAGTTTAATGAGCTGTATGGTTTACACCAGGGGTCACCAACCCGTCGTTCTTGAGCTACTAGTCAATATTTGGAGCGTGACAATACAGTATTAGGGGAAAAAAGCATCATTACATGCTCTCCCATCCTGGAGGACTATCAACAGGCACGCATTGTGACCACTTAGCACACACGTACGCCTTGCCGCCATCCGCACGCAACCCGAAAGCTCCAGCCAGGACCCCAGTCCCAAAACCTGGTGCACACACCTGCCCACCTTGCCCTATAGTATGCTTTTGCTACCTCAAAATTAAGGCACACATTTAACACGATAGACATATGCACCTCCAAAAACTAACTATTGCTCATAGAGACATGCGCATCCCGTGGCTCATTTGTCATTGCATCACTGCAGAAACAAAATAAAATGGCACGATGAGAAAAGGTTGAAAGATTGACCCCAGCAAGCAAGAAGTGTTGTATTCAAAAACCACTGGTCTATTAAAAAAAAAAAAAATCCTGTTTTTGTTTCCATCCCAGGAGAGCCCACAAATTTGCTTCACCTGACTAAAATTGATTACCCTCGTCGTCTTTTGTTTATTTAGCGTCTGCATGTTTTGAGGCCCATTACAAGTGCTCATTTCTTCATCGCCTTTAGCGCGCCACTTTCCTGTAGAGTGCGGAATAGTTGATTAGTCATCTTGGCACCGTGGTGGGAGTAATCATTTTCCTCCAGATGTTGAGTTTGGGACGAGACCAAACTGAAATGGGAAGCAGTAAGGGCGGGGTGCGACGAGGGGGAGTAAAAGCAGCTGCTGCCGCCACTACCGGATCCACCCTTCAACAGAACATGAAGTCATCTACTCCTCCCTCCTTCAGGCAATTGACTGTCCCTCCTTTCTCATTCCCGCATTCCACCTCACTCAGTATCCTAGGAGGTATTCGGGGCAGGCGGTGTTTACCTCTGAGGTAATTGTGGTAGTTTGCAGAGAGTCCTTCCCCGTCCCCGCTAAGGCCCAAGATTACGCGTATGCGGTCAAGCGTGAGAGTGTGTGTGCGGATTTGCGATGACTGGCAGCGAGGCCAATGACGGAAAGCAAGCCTTAGCCAGTGTCGGCCCACGAGGGAGACGACAAATTGGTTTTCACTTCCCTGTCTCTCTATTCTTGTCTCCTACTCTCCAGGTATGCCTCTCTTCCTGCTTTGTCTCCTCCAAGACAGTCATTTAGACTTTCTGTTGCCTTCTTGTTCCACTGTGCTCGTCTCTCCTCCCGTTGTTTCTTTTTTCCATCTCTCTGAACGGCCAGCCATTTCATCTCCAAGCTGTGCCGCAACAGCTGATGGCTGTTTTCTTTTGCATGAGCGACCCCCCGGACCCATGGTGTCATCATGTAGATAGTACGGCTCAAACAAAGCCCAAAAGGCATCTGTTGAATGTTGTCACTTAAGAAAGGAACACCCTGGTTTTTTCACCTCGTGGCAATTTTGACTGTTTACCATCATGATAGAACATTTTCCCGCATGTACCATAAAGCGGCATAGTTAAACAGCCACTGGAAACATGTTTATATCTTCATTGGTCACCAGAATTGGGGTTCAAAGCACATATGGCCACGTCAAACCACACCTACCCCGCTGATTATGCTGTGAAGACAAGTCAATTATACCAAAAACGTTGGCTAGGGAGTGTTATGTTTGGAGCAGGTAATCGACAATACAGGTGTAGTCTTATTGCTACATACAAGTGGATAGGGCTGTCCACAGCGCAGCCCAGGGGCCAATTACAACTGTTTTATAACTGAATAACGTCCTTATACTAAGAGAATAATAGCACATTCATTCGTTTTTGTCCTGACAGTGCCACGGAAGATTGAATATGTATTTTCTTTTTAAATACCATAATGTCATGGGAAAAATCAGCGGGGTATAAATTATACTTTCATGATAATAAAGTCAACATTTTAGGACAATAAAGACATAATAAGAAAAAAAAATGTGCAAAAAGAACATTGAAAAAGTATTTGTAAAAATTAAACATACACAGCTAAAATGTAATATAAGTCATACTTGTCATATATAACACAAAGTTGCAAGAGCTGCAGTGTGTTTTTTCTTAAAATGAAAAAAAATGTCTCCACATTTTGACATTGGATGGTTGAGAAAACCACGGAAATGTTTCATTATTACCAGATTTTCTGGGGGGCAGAGCAAATCCAAAAGGGGGCGTACCAAAAATAAGTTTGGGAACCACTGGGCTGCACCAATGTTTGCCAGTTATTTTCTGTCACTCCCCCCCTTATGGGCCAGACGTGTTGTGCCGCCCGCCCATTTGAAATACAATTCACAACAGATAATATGTATTTATCTGTACTGTAAAAACTGTATTTGAAACTGAAACTAGGAAAATGCAACAACATGAAGAGCTGTGAAGTGTATTCAAGTGTCAAATGGCGTGTTGAGTATAATACATACACAAGACTTATTGGCTGGTTCACCTACCAGTCCAGGGTTTGCCCCGCCTCCCACCCAAAGTCAGCTGGGATAGGCTCCAGCAATCCCCCGAGACCCTAATGAGGATAAGCGGTATAGAAAATGAATGAATGAATGGCTGGTTCACACCGACAGTTCACCACACCCCACTATTTGAGAAACCACTGGACTACATCATCTGCATCATTTTGTTATGAAGATGTACAAAAACTGAAAATAATTTTATCTTTAAAAGGGTGGTGCGGCAAAAAAAGTTTGGGAACCACTGATTTATGTTGATAATCAGGTGCTGGTGGTGCCAGCAACTCATAGTGTGGTTTGTACAGATGAATCAATTACAAAACGACAGAAAATAGTTGAGGATAACTGGCTTAAACCTTTGAAAACTTTATGGACCCACCAATAAAAAGACAGATTTATGTTTCTGTCTAATAAGAGTCGGTGGTGGTGTGTGTTTATGAAATACTTTGCTATAAAGCAGTCTTTTATTGCTCTGAAATGTGACTTACGTGGTTGGCACAGAGCCGCAACGATAGATTTGTCAGCTAGGTTATTTTAATTCATCTGCATGTGGATGGAAGCTCGGGTCCCGACAATAAGAGGGGGTAGTCACAACGACAACTTAGCATGCACGGAGTGACCTCATTGCAAGGTTGTCAGGAAGGCAGTGGGACATGGCTAACCTACTTTATCTCATCATACTGCTGTCTACCTTGGCTTTCCTCTTCCTCCTCCTCCTCCTTCTGTCTTGCTCCTCCCTGATAGCTTTTACCGCTCTGCTGATCTCACAAATAGGCCTCATTGATTGAATCTGATTCTGGTGTATAGAGCAGCATTATTGAGTGGCGCTTTCCCCCTCCTCCCATTGATGGACAGGAGCGGGGGGCTGCTTGGTTGTACATGCATACATGTGTGCACGTTAGGAATACTAAAGGAAAACGTCCGTCTCCTTCTGCAAACCAGCGGCTCTGCCTTTCTCTCTCGGGTATTCCAACTCCTAAATCATTCCACACACGAGACACACACTGCTTGCGTAAATGTTTTATAGCTGACGAATCCTCATTGAGGACTGTCTTAATTGTGGCAAGATTAAAGTGTTAAACTGCGCTCCCTGATGGCGTTCATCAAACATTGAACCAAGCTGCGTCTGCGGTCGGAAGCGTTCAACAACGCATTGGGGGGGGGGGCATGATTTAAGACAACTCCGCTCCCAGCGGTCCCGCCGGTATTATCGCGGGGCTTTTTCCCCCGCCACATCTTACCGCAGCTGTCTGCAGACATTGCCGAGCTGTCATCTTTCCTGTCTCGAGCAAACTGGAACACGTACGCTGGCAGGTGTACTCCCCGAGCTTTCGCAGAATATGACTAGGAAAGAGAATGTAGGTGAATGTTGCAGCTGGGAATTTTTTTTTTTTGACTGGTAAAATTAGCCTCAGTGAGTTGCAAAGAAAAAGAAAGGTGGCGTTTGGGGGATTTTGCTAACAAAATGCATTTGTGTGAAGATGGAGTTCAATCAGCAGCGCTCCTCCGGGTGTACACGAAGCGCGGCACACAGGCGGCATCATCTATTAAGAGCTTCCCTCGCTCTAATAGGACCATACTGTATGCAATGCAGAGCAAAAACGGTGGCAACCTTTTTCCATCTGTGCCCGTTTAACCCCAGCAACTCCAAGAATACATCAATATACTACACTCGAGCTGTCAATATCCCAGCATGCCTTGATTCCTTACTACAACCTTTCACTGAGCTCTCTTAACCACTCCACACCAAAGAATACTTGACTAGCTTTTTACTGTCCAAGGTTGTGGCAAGATAATGTCAACTTTGATTAAATGTCTTTTGGGTGTTGAGGTATGTTAATTCATATGTGCACTTGGGTTTTTTCGAGGTCTGTGGGATCTAATTAGTAGTGATTCCTTTTTTAAAAAATTTTTTTTTACTACTACTACTACTAATGAGGATAAGCGGCATAGAAAATGAATAAATTTAAATTTTTATTTTTTTTTTGGTGGTGCTTATTGTGTCATCCAGTGACCTGATCTTTGTTCAATTACTGCAGTGCGGTTCATGCTGTCAACAATGCATGTCAAACGCAACCTTTTGGCCTCTAAGGAGGATTCTGAAAACTGTAAGACAGTCAGCGTGAACTTACACTAACCTGTGATCACAATGTTATTGCAATATATTGCTCATGGTATTACAACAGTGCTTATGTATTTAATAGTGGGCTCTCCCATACTCTCCTTGGGGCAATGAGGGGTTACTATACCCCCCGAAAGTGTTTATTCATGCTTAAACACTGCTGGTGCCAGCAACTCGGACAGTGGTTTGCACAGATCATTAATATTACAGGTTCTCAATAGAGTTTCAAACTGGGGAGCATAAAGGGGAACAACGTAGAACCTCTGGCACACAGCAATTATCAACATATGAAGATGAGCATCTACTGTTCATCATGATATTGGTGTTACTGAAGAAGCTAAAACTTCTTCCACATTAAGTACACAGATGAAATAAATGAATGATAATGTTTACTTTTTTCTCTTATTACACCAGCGGTTCTCAGTTATTTTCTGTCACGCCCCCTATTTGGACCAGAAATGTTGTCGCCCCCAAACACCATTTGAAATACTATTGACAACTGATAATATCCATTTATTTTTTGGTACTGTACACACTGAACTTGAAACTGAAACCAGGAAAATGCAACAAAATGGAGAGCTGTGATGTGTATTCAAGCGTCAAACGGCACGTCGGGTATAATAAATTTGGACATTTTGGCAGGTTTAGACTAACATTGAAAGTACTCCCCGCTTACCGCGTTCCCCCAGGGGGCCCCGCCCCACTATTTGAGAACCACTGTATTAGTTAAATTCAATGCAATTAATGCACATATACGGGCCTCCAGTCAATATAACATTTTGCTATACAGTATAGATACCATTATGATACTGAATATTGCAATAGTGAAATGTTGGTAAATTTAAAAACAAAGATCAGTTACCATAAATTAATGCTCTTTTGCAGAAGTGTCCAAAGTGCAGTCTAAAAATGAAAGTATAATTTTGCAAGAACATTTAACATTTAAAAACTCAAACTAAAAAACAAAACAGCAGATAAATAAATGCAAAATGATATTTTAAAAAAGAAAAAAAAGGGAAACAAAACAGAATATTTTTTTAAGAAATTAGGTTATGGAAAAAGTTCTAATATTGGAATAAAGTCATAAAAGTATGGGGGGGAAATGTACAAAAACTATTTAATAAGAAATTTATATATTTGGAATTTTTTTTTAAATGTAATGTAAAAATGTGAAAAATAGTTATGACCCAAATTCATGGTAAAAATACATATCACAAAACTGAGATTACCTCTTAGCATATCTACATGTGTTGGTTCATTTTGTAGTATGTGGTCCTTGTTGAAAAAGCTCGTGCACCCCTGCTCTATAGCATGCTTTTGGACATTGATCGATATTTAATAGTTGTGTTTTGATAACAATGCGATATATTGCAACACCAATACCTAGTACCAAACCTAATACCGTATCTCTTTCCCTGTAACTTTTACTTGTCTTGCTGTCCTCTTTATCCATATCTTTAAGAATCACTTTGGATGGATTAACTCCAGAGGTCAGAGGATCAATCGCACTGTAAAGTCAAGTCTAAAAAAAAAAAAAAAAGAAGATGATGCACCAGTCACAATAGAAGACGTGACGAACACGTAAAATGCTTACGGTAAATAATTTGACCATTGGACCAGGTCCGTACCTGGGTAATCCAGTTAGTGATCCCTGCTGTACTGTATAATTATATTATATTTTTTACATTTTTACCACCAATTGGCAACTCAAAACAAAATCCAGCAATAAACCATAACTGATGCTCAACTGCACATTTATTGAGGTGTCAGTGTGCTGCACTCTAACCTATACAGCAGCAGTACCAGCATATGATACTGGTGTAACAATACTCTCAGGGCATGTAATGGATCGCAAGTGGACTGTTCAGCTTGTCTTAGAAGACAAGTTTGTGAAAAGTGCATCTCTTTCCAGAAAGAACAAAATCACGGGGGATGAGGAAGAAGAGAGTAGCAGATGCAATAATATTGTCATCCTGTATGACTCAGGTCTATTTGATAAACTCAGAAGGACTTTTAACAAACACGACATACCAGTACACTTCAGGTAGGTACACTCCAAAGATACCTCATACCCAGAAGATCAATCTGTTCAGTGCAGTGAGCTATGGACCAATTTTTACAAGCAGCCACTGAGCTGGTGCATGTCACAACACAGATGGGCTAACTCTTCAGGTCAAGACTCTGCGTTCTACCTGCACAGCAAAGAGAGAGAGAAGAAAAATGTACACATTCTGGACAGAGGAGCGAGGGAAACCATCTACGTTAAGGTTGAGAGTCCATCTCTAAACAGAGGGGTGGGTCTACGACACCACCTTTCTCCCAAATATAATGCTGTCCTTTCATTCCTTCCTAACCAGATTCAGTCATTTAGCCTCTAACAAATAAACAAGGCACAGCCATCTTGGTTTCAGACGTGTCAATGACCATCATTGCATCTGCATGGGACGTTAACAAAGGTGATACCATCCAATCAACCATCGTTGGTGGACAGAGGCGTTAGATACACCTATAGAGCCGACCATTCCTGTCTGAAGGATAGATTGGATCTTGCACCGAGCTCTCAGTCTAGAGCTGCCATGTCTATTCTGACTGGTGTGTGTCCCAGATAGTCTGAGTATGAACTGATGGAGCCTGCTCGGATGCGAGGCGAAAGGTCTTAAAAGACGAAATGAACAGTCCAGTTGTAATCGAGTGAATGCCCTGGGAACACAATGACCTGAATGAATGAGAAGTCATAGACATGGTGTAGCAATACTGTACTGTGAGAAGATCTTCCTCCACCCACTACATGAATGCCACAAATTAATATAGGATTGCACATATTTTGACATGGGGCCGTCAGTATTGGTACAACCACACAGTATACCCGTAGAGTGAAGAATTCCAATACTTGACCCATTAAAAAACATAATTATATTTAGTATTTGATGGATGCACTGCCGGTCTTCTATTACCATAAAATCGACGTCCTTTTCTCAACATTTTGATGCATTCAATTGTTAAATGAATGAATTACATATGCTGCATCAATACTAATTGCAGTACCACTCCCACGCGCCACTTCCTGCTTTTTCCTGCTACTCGGAAGGTGGAAAAGTGCCCTAGCTTAAAACAAGATGTAGACTTTGGAAAATGAGGCTGGTCAGTAAAGAGAACTTTCTTTCCTTGTTAATTGGAAGCTGAGCTCCACTAAAACCCCATCCGACTGCCGTGTGTTTATTCAGGAGAGACCAGAACTGTCACTTTTTTTCCCCCCTCTTCCTTAACCTTGCACTTTCTTTTCTCCCTCTGTCTAGCTGTATTCAAGAGGAGTCTCCCAGGGGTCTTTTTTGTAACTCTTCATCCTCCTTTATTCCCCGTGTCCCCCCGTCTTTTCTTATCGTCGCCTCAGTCGGGCCGCACACTGTCCGAGAATTAATTCCAGCTGCCGCTTCTCCTTTTATTTGCAAACGTGCAACCGTGATGCAATGTGGTGGGTTTAAATGCAAATGAAGGTGGCCTCTTTTGCAGACGGTGCAAGAATATCGCCCCTCCGCTTTTTATTCTATGCCATCACCTCGTTACCTCCGTTTTACCAGCTACCACCGAAGATGATAGATTTGTTGAAAAGTCAATAGATGACCCTCCCCACTGTCATCTAAGCGTCTTTCCCCCTCCATTTTCAAGAGTTATGCACCCGGACCACTGCTTGAATTAAGATGTACTACCTGGGAAAAGCCTTCTGTGTCAACACCGTTATTGAGTGTTCAGGAGCTTGAGGGGAAATGGAGTTTGGGTGCAGAGGGGTGGGGAACAGGCGGGTTGGAAGGGTATGAGTGGGTGTTTGAGTTGGGGTGCGCTATCTGAATTCATTTTTGTGAATAATTGCGGCCCCCTGATTTAGCAGTAATGAAAGTGGCTGCTGCTTTTGTGTGTATTTATCTAAACATGAAGTTACGGGGACTGACGCTAGCCGGGCTCTTATTGCGCATTTGCGCGCAAGGGAGCCAAGAAAATTACTGTAATTATCATTCTGATATGGATTATGAATATGCATCGCCGCACTTGATGTTTCATTTTGCCTTTTTAACAACAAAGCTAAAGCAGGAAGCAAGGACAGCGACACTTAATAGCTTAACTCGGTGATTCTCAAACAGTGGGGTGCCGTGAGATGCCGGCAAGGGGCGCTGTACTCATAAAATGTCTTCAAGTTTGTCTTTGTTTATGTAGGTGCCAGCAACTCATACAATGGTTTGTACAGATACATAAATAAATCATTTGTCAAAACAAACAAAAAATATCATTGAGAACCACAGGCTTCATCAGCCCCAAATCCGAAATATGGCGCACCCAAAACATCATCATGTATTGTCATAACATCAACACATAACACGTACGGTACATATGATCCAGTAAAAACCGACCCGGGACCCAAGTCTAAATTTTGGACTATTGCTTCTGAAGGGACGACTAAGCAAGTGTTTTCGCTGACCTGCCCTTGCTTTTTTATGCCCTTGCAACACCCACACGTGTAGTTTTGTAAAATGGTTGTCATGGTGATTGGTTTGCCGTGCCTGCAGTGGGGCCTCCGCTTGTGTAAAAATGTGTCATAGGGATAGACAATCAGTCGACTGTGGGATTAACAATCCCTTCATCGATTACAGCAATTGTTATGTTAACTTTTATTACAGGCGGGATTGGCAAAGTCTCTGAATGTTCTGAGCTCCTGTTTCAAATATAGTAAGCAGCGTGATCTCGCGTTCTTCAGACAGAACAACAGATGAGAATGAATCAGCATTTCAATCCAATCAATTTTGCACAATCCATTCCTGGCGTTCTATTTTGGATACATATATTGACCTTGGGTTTTTCTCCAACAGGCGGAGGGTGAAGACAATTTGAAGAAGATTCAGTTGATGGAGTTGGCCATTCTCAACGGGACATACCGAGACAATAACGTCAAAGCTCGTAAGTGAACTACGACTAACGCGCCTAACGTACACGGCTGCACGCACCACATTTCATTCATTAAAATCATTTATTCCGATGATTTTCTTATCAACTAGCCGCGTTTACCGCCACGGTATCAGTGATTAGCCAGATCGGCTGTGTACACATCCTCCTCATTTGTGTGACCACTAGCAGAGACCTCTCTCAAGCTGACCAAATAATTTCTGTTTACCTACTCCGCCACCACGAGTAGGAGGACCTACATGGTCCTTTCCCTATCATCCACCCTTTCCCCTTTGCACAGCCATCTTTTTTCCCCCCCCCATTCCGCCTTGCAATTCATATACAGACACTTGGTATCTACTTGCTCTTGGCAGTATCTTAACTTTGCAGCACACGCCTGGAGCTCACTGTCAACTCTGCATGTCGGCAAACTTAGTTTACCCATCTGCTCAAGGAAGGCGCATCCATAGATCACCATGGCCCTGCTAATAACCAGAGCCTGCGCTTTGATGGTGTTTGGTATCACTGAGATTTACTGTTGAACTGACTCAAATATTTCCCCAAATGTTCAAACAACCGCAAGTGGGGAGGGGTATTTGACCACATTTTATAATCAATGTTCCATTTCTTTGCCGTTGCATGGACGTAGTTCAGCTTTCATATGATTTGTTTTTTGTGTTAGAAAGTGTTGCCTTGTTTTTTTGGACAATATTGCACATAACAGACTTGTCCGATTGCCCTGTACCGCATCCTTATGCGAAATTGAGTGCCCCACAGCACCCTTTGTGTTATTGACTCATTAAATAGCAACTCCTAAATGAACCATCACGGGGCCTAAAAAAATGTTGCGCATCGATCTCACCAGGAAGTGGGTATCATACCAAAAAAGTTCCATCCATTATTTTACACCATTTTCCAAATGTACAACAATAATTACTGTCCATAAGGTATATTTTTAAAAATCGTTTTTGGGAAAATTGCCTTGGTTTTTGTACTGTTCGGTTTTTGTCTGACCTTTTTTTTTTAGAACAAATTTAAACTGAAAACAAGTTCCTAATGTAGTAGAAGCAACAGCGGTTCTGCTGGTTGTAAACCAGTAGTGCACATCCATTTCACCTAAATCGTTCTTGGAGAATTTGTTTTTCTCTTGGAGATTAATAAAGTAACTATCTAAATTGCTTCAAGACACAATAAATCATCATGCCCATCCGTAACAGTAAAACCATCTAACGATTATCAATAGCCATTTGATTGACTTTGCCAATGGAGAAGCATGTTTGCCAGCTTTTTATTAGGAATGCACCAGTTACTTTTCTCGAAAGTCTTAGTTTGTTGCTCTAAATCTGGGGTGTCCCACGTCTGGGACAGTGGTTATCGCTCCCTCGCTATATCAAGTTTTTTCAGGAACTAATTGATTAATAAATGATTGCTGTTTTGTGGTACACTGTGTCTTGTTCATCAAAACATATTGACATACAAGTCAAACGTAGTATTTGGTTGGCTCGGCGACAGTATTGACACAAAATATTGACGAAACATTACCTTACAATAACACCGTATTAACTTAGCCATGGCTTGTCCTACGTGATTGAATGGCAAGATGGCCGTCTCTGCAACATGTGGTGTAAGCAATAAATAAATTGGATGTAAAGGTGACCATAGAGATGTTATTTTATGTAAACAAGATTCTAATGATGATAAAACCCGTATTAAAGGCAAACAGGATTTCTATGCTCTAACTATGAAACTATTAAATTTATTAACAGTGAATACTGCATCGCTGAAATTAATATTTTTGACCTACATTGGGCACGTGTAGCATTTCATAATGAAAAATGGAAAAATAGCAACAATTGTCTCCCTCATTGGAAAAAGTGTTTGATTTAAATGTTTTAGTTGCTGTTCTGCGACGATATAGAACAGGTGCACCCCTAAAGAATATGGCAACTAAAAATGAGCTGTGTAAAAGCTGAACATTCCATGCAATGTCTTGTGTGTTTCACTGAAAGCTCAACTTTTATTGGCCTACTGCTGTGTCATGTGTACAGTCCGCAGTTCATTTTGGGTTGATGTGTTGATGTCTGTCATGCTTTTATTTCCAGTGGATACATGAGCTGCAAGGTGATTTAGTATGCTTTGCATTGGGACGATTGTTTTGGTGTGAGGGGTTGTTTTTACTTTTGTTACGTTGCCTTTTATGTGGATCACCACCATGATCATTGCATGGACTAATTTTCCCTTTTGCCCCTCCCCTTCTCTCCCCTGCCACCTTTCTTCTTCTCCTCCTTTTGTATTTTCACCCTTCACTGTTCATCTGTGATAACGATCAACGCCACTACGCTTTATCTCTTGTCCTCTGTCTTCTTCCTACTTCTGTCCTTCGCTTTCTTGCTTATGGCAGCCACCCTTGCGTTCTCTCTTGCAGCGGCGGCAGCAGCCGCTCAGGGAACCCGCCTCATTGCGACCCCCACAGGTCAGGTGTTGCCACCCCAGGCCCTGCGGCCCCCGACTACTGCCGGGGCCCCCATCATGAACCTCATCCGACCCACACAGATGGCTGCCATGCTGCCCAATGGCACCCCAACTCTGGTGCCGCCCACGCCGGACGGCGGGCTCATCTACACCACCCCTTACGAGTACCCCTACGCCCTGGCACCCACCTCCCTGCTGGAGTACCCCATCGAGCACAGTGGGGTTCTAGGTAAGCGGGCCTGGGGGAGCATGAGCGCGGCGGGTACAGCGGCCAGCTTTAGCCAGCCCGGACCTGAGGGCAGCTTGTTTTACCCTGGCATCGGGGTGCTGGACACGACCACCATGAGCCACAGTCAAGACTTGCTGAAGGGTAAATACATGTTGTCCACCTGAGGAACTAGACATAAACTGTCAGGGTGGCTCATATTAAATGCAAAGACCAGCTCTGCAGACATATTTGATAACTGTTGAAATTGGGGGAAAAGACTAGCCTTTATTGACTAAGGTTACGTTACAGTTAAAATACGCTTCCGGGTACACACTTGCCTCATCCATACAGGCGGACCTAGCCGAGTCTGAAATGAGGCACCCCGACAGAAACAAACTCACATACACGCGGCCCGCTCTCTAACCCTTTCATGCACTGGCCTGGAGGCATATTCAGTCTGGCAGTAGATCCCTTCGGATTTCTGCAGCTTCTGAAATCATTTTTCTGGGCTGCAGGGAGGCCTTGATGCCTGTAGATAGTCCCTCTGTCACTCCCACTGGGGATGTTCATTAAATTCCTCCAGTCTACCCTATTTCACCCCCCGCCCTCCCCCCTTCCTTTGTTGTCTCGGCTTCACCCGTCGTGAACCTGGACTTTGTGCTAATACCTGATCTTCCCCTCCGTTCTGTGCCAGTAGTCCAGTTCACTACGGGGCTCCATATATCACTTTTATTCTCTGTGGTGCTTTTAGCTGACAGCATCTGCTACCAAAGAGAAAACCGAGCGTCCATTGAAGAAAATTTTGATGACGGCTAGCAAAAGCGTCAAGACCTGGGTGACATTATCCCCACACAGAGGCTTTATGCTTTAATTTGACACACTTGTGGTGTCGTGTTTTAGCATCAGACTGCAGCACGAGCGCGCGCACGTTGAGCTCGCCTCTGGGAGTCTTGGGCAGCACAGACGGGGGCAGCCGGCTGGCTTCTCTCTCTTTAACTCGCGGGGTTACACCGGCTTAGTGCATTTTATTTACTCACTCTATTGATCGGTGCCTTCAGCAACGCAGGGCCCTGTGGAACGCGCTCACTGCCATTCTCCCACATTTCCATGCGCTCTACTCGGGCTGCCCGCGCCACTTTATCTAGCCGCCATTGGCTTCATTGACAGCAGGGAAATGTAAGGCCATCTGGTGCTTCTGAGCTGTGTAGGTGGAGGCAAAGCAGTTTGCCAAAAACTCCCTGTGAAATTGCCACCGTGAATTTCCTTACACATCCCCTGACTTTGCGTGTTTAATTCCTGCACACGCTACATTTTGTCATACAGTGGAACCTGTGTGGCTGGACAGAATCCATTCCAGCACGCTGCTCAACCTCCCATTTGTCTGTTTTGAAACTTTTTCCCATCCAAACAAATGAAAATAATCTGTTTCAAGGCCAAAATCAACTTTTAAGGATAGTTTTAGCACTCTCAAGTGTAACAGCAGCCTCTTTCACACACACTTTTGCAAAATAGCTGCACAATTAAGTAGCACGATAGCTCCGGACATGGTTTTGTTTCAATGTGTAAGGCTTCCCCTTCCACACGGGGGTTGTCCCGCCTTTGTTACAGCTCATATACTACCTCCACAGCCAGAAAATTGCCAACTATACAGACATTTTTTAACTCTTAGTGTAAAAATAGCCCCTATCACACAGAAATGGGGAAACGTTTGGAAGTGGGTTTAGTTAACCGTTATTGGCAATAAGACAGCATTTGGTGTTGCAGAAAAGAAGCGCACACCCCGATTGAACCTGGAGTGATCACGCAGGATACGCTGACGTTGACATGACGTCAGGCGGAGAAGCGTATGGTTTCAGACTTTCTTTCTCCACAAAACTAGTCAAACCTTACGGCCTCAAAGGTTCCACTGTACTTGTGCAGAGAGCAACACGCAAACCTAGCATCGCACCGGCTCAGATGAGACACATCCCTCCCCCGCCCAAAGGAAGTGCTGATTGGCTTGAGAGACATGACGAAGGAGAAATGAAAGAGGGTGTCGAGAGGCAGGTGGCGTCTGGCGCTATTCAATTACCATCAGAGCTGTATTTGATCCAGCGCCCCCCACCCCGACCCTTCAAAATAAGGAGACAAATTTCTCTGAATCCCCTATCTGGAACACATGGGAAGAATCACATTATTTTTCCCAGATTGCCTGGGAGCCATTTCCCCCCCCCCCCCCCCAAAAAAAAAGACTCTCCCCCATCAAATACTGAGCACTGTGGAATTGAATGACTTAACTTATGCATATTTGAATATGATGCAGAAATGCCGAAAAAAATATGTATTTTGTTTTGTACCGTATTTTTTCTATGTGTTAATACAAGCTACGTGATGTGCATATGTACTATAATCTGTATTACGTTGCAATTCCGTGCATTGTTGTATTATCCCAGCATTATTAGGATAACGGTTAAAGAAAATGTGAATGTTGCTACTGTAATATATGACTGCTCAAAGTGAATGGTTTCTAACCTTGTGGACCTGTTACAATCTAGGTGCAATGGCTACTAAAGTGAGACGGCATGACACGCGGGTCCATCCTTACCAAAGGATTGTGACCGCTGACAGAGGTCAGTTTAGTCTCTTAGCTACACTCTGCTCTCAATTGATGCATTTCAATGATTGTGATGCCTCGATGCCTTAGTTGGGAATTTCTATTGTGTTGTGCATATTATATGTGTCTGTGTTTCCCCCTCGCACTCCTCCTGCTCCCATATACTGTATATCTTTACTATATGTCCACGCACCAGCTAAACGGTGCATTGTGGCATGCACATTTTGTTTACATTCAGTCCTTAACTTAGAACGAGCTCATTTGCAACAACAAAAAAGGACGTTTTTAAGATGGGTGCATTTGACAGATACTGTATTTCCTATATATATATATATATATGTGTATATGTATATATATGTGTATATGTATATATATGTATATGTGGTATAAAGATAACCAAACGCCATCTCTAGTACTAATAAAAACGGTGCCACCTACCAAAGCAGGTGGCAAAATGAATTAGTGTGAAGTTTTACCCGCTTCCAAGAAAAGCCAATTGACCACACAGTCATCACTTGGTGCCTTCAAGTTAGTTACGCCTGCTCGGCCTCAATCCAGTCTCCCATGGTTCTTGCCACTTAAAAAAAAAAATCTATAACTACTTCTATTTAATTCTTAAAAACACAAATCCTCCAATTTGGGATTTGAGGTGTCAAATTACATCTTTGTGTAATGAGTTACTTTGCCCGGACTCACTGTCGTGATACCCACGGTGGTTCTAGCTCAGTGGCTAACTAATAAACAAGCCACCAGGTTCCCAATAATGGAAAAAAAAATGTTGCTACATTTGATCTCGTTTTTAAATGACAATTTAACAGTAACTTAAGAAGCGGCATCACAAACAGACACTGCCATTGTATTCAAGGACTCATGATGCACTGTTAGTGTGATGACACTTCCGCCTTAATCTCCTTGTCCCCCAGAGTGCCTCACTGGCCAGGGCGAGTTGACGCTGCTGCCCTGGCTGGTGATTCTCTTCTTGCGCATGCAGAGAATCACAATGTCAACATTCAGATAAAGAAGGTCCCTCGTTTATGGAGGTTAATTGGTTGCAGACCTGACCGTGAATAGTGAACGCGACCTGTTTACGACCTTTCTACATATGAAATTAGCCGTGGCTCAGGTGGTAAGAGTGGTCGGCTGATGGTTTGATCCTCCGTCCTCAAAGAACGCCGCGCCATCAGTAGGTAAACGCAGAAAAATTGTCAAAGCGCTTTTAAGTGCCTTAAAGGTGGAAAAGTGCTACACAAGTGAGAGACCATAGAGCCCTCTAGACATGACATAACACCCCTATGATCATCTTTACATTGATCTTACCCAATACAGTAGACATAATAACAGAAAATAAGACCTACTGTAATATAGACTCACACAGCATTACTTGTTAGCCACGTGGTGTCGCGGCTAATGTCACCCAGTG
Organism: Oostethus manadensis; assembly: GCA_024372805.1. Lineage (NCBI taxonomy): Eukaryota > Metazoa > Chordata > Actinopteri > Syngnathiformes > Syngnathidae > Oostethus > Oostethus manadensis. Next base: position 2,311,970 of record QODF01000026.1, on the reverse strand, counting down.
ACCAGTGTAAAAATGCTTAATTGAGGCCAAAAATACATTAAATTAGCTTAAACGTGCTTGGTTTTGACAAACAGGCTGTAGTCAACCTCAAATTTATTCATTTCTGGCACTACCTGACATATACTGTAATATATATTGATTTAAGTATTTGTGGAAAAGAAATACTATAAACCTGCCTATAATGTAAATTATGATTGCTATAAAAATGCATCTGTTTAAAAAAAAAAATACTTTACTGCAATTGAATAACCGCCCGTGGCCATTTATATACGGTCAATTCCCACACTGTTGTTCCATATTAAAAAGGTCTTATGTGTTTATTGCAAAGGAGCCCTTAAATAAAGGACATGTACACTGTGTATAGTATTTCAAAGCTCAGGCACCCCCCACCCCCTCCCCCCCCACCCCTGGTTAATGCAGCTGTGAAGCCCAGTCCAGGTAGTACTTTGCACGCAACGCTCTACGTGTACAGCTATATTAGACATTCCTCTGATGGGACGTCAGTCCCCCTCGCGCTTCTCCTCGGAAGCAAAGGACGCGATTCCTCACTGCGTCCGAGAGAGCGAAAAGAAAAGTAGCCACGCCCGCTGCTACCGGGCACTATTTCACTTTGGAAATGTTTCTTTTGGATCTTTTCTATTTTTGTCTGGAGATAGTCACACGGCTTTTAGGTAGCTTGCATTCCCTCGCTATTATTTCACTTGTACACGAGGTACTGTCATTTTATACACACAGTATATTGAAAGCATTTTTATATCAAAATGTATTTATGGTTCCTGTGTATTATATTTATATTCTATAAAAGTATACTGCTAAATAAAGAGGAAGAGTCGTACCAGGTCCGATCCGTGTTTATTGCACATTTAACACCAGTGTCGTAACCTTAGTTCTCACTGCACTAACTGGCACACAAGCAAAGAAAGACTAAAACACTAGAATGTTATTTCTTGTTTGTCTGTCCACCTCTTTGCTTCTGTGTTTTGGTTTTGCGGGGCATTGTGCGCTAAATACGAAACAAACCCGGGCGGGCGGGATGCTTGTTTTTTTTACCACTTAAGGAGAAAGGGGGCGGGGCCACATGAGATTGTTTGCATTCATTTTTTTTATTGTTCAAATGATGTCATTCCAGTCTCTTCTTGCTGACACTAATATCCTTTCTATCTTTGTTTTCTGTTTGTTTTTGTTTTTGTTTCTAACCACCTATAGCCGCCACCGGCAACTAACACATGACCTTCTGACCTCTGAACTCTTCACCCAATGACGAGCCGCCCCAAGCCTGCCTGCTGATCAGTTAACTGGTAATTTGCCTTTCGCTAGCCTCTCGGACGCAAGTGACCGAGCGAGCGAGAGAGAAAGAAAGAGAGAGATTTAAGAGGGAGGCGCCTACCCTAACAAAATCTTCACACAAACATGACAAAAAGTTGTGTAATACTCCATTATGTTTTTGTTTTCACCCCCCACCACCACCACCACCCCCGCCCCTTCCCCTTGCCTTCTGTTCATTGAGTTGAGTTCCCATTCTTTCTCTTTCTTTTTCTTCACGAGTCACACAGCGGGTGGGATGTTTGTGGTGTTAATCATAAATGTGCACTGAAGTTTTAATAGCAATAAGATGCCTACCAGAACCCACCCGTACCCGTGTGCAGGGGTGGATCATCTATTGTGGGTTTAGAAAGACAACACAATGCCCCTCAAAAAAAAAAAAAAAAACGGGGGCTGGGGTGGCGTCCACTGTTGCCCGCCCACCCCGATCGGGAAAGGAAAAAGAAACAGAAGGAAAGAGAACACTCACACTCTTAACTTGGATTTTCTGTAAACATGTTAGTGTGGTGCTCTTATGAGCTATCTGACACATTCTGGGTGTGCCGCCCTTTTAGCCTTGCCCCCAAACAGCTTTCTGTCTGGTTGGTGAAACAAACGCATGGCTGTCATGATTGCGAACAGTACGCTTTTCATCTTCTTCTTTTAAATCTGTGTGTTTTATTTTGGGAGGGGCGGGGGGATCTGCGCTTAATTTTCTGTTCACGTTTGGTTTTTTACTCGATGCTCGCAGCGGGGGCGGGTGGGTGTGATTTCTGCCACGCTAAAGTTAAGACGGGATGGTTATCATTTGGAATGAAGGGTTTATGATTGCATGTGTGTGCTTTCTTTTATGTGTTTCTTTAAAATACTAGAATGAAAGTAGGGTGTTATGAGGCTTTGGGGCATCCCACCCACCCCCCGCCGCCCCCATTCACACTACGTCCATTTAACAGTGCCTGATGCATTTAGAACAAAAAAAAAAATGAGTTCGCTTAAGCTGTGATGATCAAAAAGACAAAAAAAAAGTATTAAGTGTGCGTATTTAGCCAAAGGGTTTCCTATGAATTATTATTATTGTTATGATTATTATAACCCTGCGATTATGCATCTGTCTCGCAGGGGGTGTGGTTTTAAAAGTTTGCAAAGGTGTGCATTTGCGGTGCCTGCGGCAAACAGTCAGTTAACATTTTCATTTAGTTTTTGTTATTCCTCCAGAGCAGGAAAGAAACACTAAAAGGACTACGGGGTTACCGTAACTACTAGCAATGAAGGGCACTCCCTTTTATTTTTTATTTTTTTCCCCTATGCTGTATTGCCAGTTTTGGGGGGCGTTTTTAATGATTATATTTGATCAATTTACTCACATCGGAACGCTTCAACCTGAAAGCGCATCCACAATGTGTCAACCCACCCCTTCCACGCGTTTTGTTGAACTCTCTTAAGAAAAAAAAATAGGATGTGAAAGCCATGCCTACCTGTTTAAATTGCTTTATACATACGTCTTTTATATATATACATATGTATATTTATATGTACATATATACGTATATATATGTATATGCATATACGTATATATGTACAATTATATACGTATATATGTACAATTATATACGTATATATGTACAATTATATACGTATATATATATGTAACATATATATATATATATACACACACACACATATATATAGATATATATGTATATATGTGTGTGTGTGTGTGTATATATATATATATACACATACATATACATATATATATATATATATATACATATATATATATACACACACAAATGTAGATACGGCATTGCATATATAAATACAAATGCGAACAAAAAAATTGATAATTTTACAGGGTGCTGGTGTAGACAGAGAGAAAACAAATCTATTTTTGGCAATTTTAGCTTTTGATACTTGCAGATACAAAATCTGGGGGGAGAAAAAAAGGAAAAAAAATGGGTGAGGAAGTGCAAATGCTGTTGGCCTGGATTTGACTGGAAAGGAAGTGTTTTTAAAGGAAGAAATCAAAAAAAGTGCCTTATTGAGAGTGGTTTCTGTTTTTAGTCCAGTTGTGTTCAGTAAGTGGGGGGGGGGAAATCCCAGCACCCACCCAAGATGGCGCAGCGCGGCATTTTTTTTTTTTTTTTTTTAAACAGCCGCTGCCGCCGTCGTCGTCGTTACTCTATGCAACCTGAATTAGCTAACCAGCTAACTATGTGCCATGTTTTTTTTTTTTTTTTTGTCTTCCTCAGATTATTTTTTAGTTTTCTTTTTACCTACCGGCCCTTTACACTGCTGTACGAGCAGGCTCCTGACTTAAGAGTTCCCTTTTTTTTTGCGCGTGACTTAACCTCCCAGCAGTTGCGGAGCCGCCGGTAGCGAATGCGGTAGAACCATGTTGAGTCGGCGGTGAGCGGAGAAAAATACATCCACGTTGTCCTTTTCCGCGACAACTGAGTGGACGCCACAACATCGTCATTTATTATCATGGCTTTCTCATCGAGCCGTTACGCCCGAAAGGTCAATAAAATTCCCTTTTCTTCCAGTGTTATTCTTCTTATGATATTATTTAGAGAAATCGAAATGCAATATTAAAAGCGGAGACGGCTGTTGAGCACCTGACAGTATTACGGGAAGTCCCGCCGCGACGTTACACGCTACGGTGTCTTTGTGCTTGGCTGGAGGAAAGTTGAAAGACTTTATCGCCCGTGTTCTCTTCTCTTGGCCTGCCTATTACACGTGTATGATAATGTAATTAACAGCCATTGTTACAGGTTTATAATGTATTTTTCTAATCTCATTTTATATGTATATTAATCATGTTTCTGAGTGCTTTTTTATGACCTCCCTGACCCCCCCCAAACCCTTCCTTCCCCTCCCCATGCCCCTCTCCTTCACTTTTTTAAGTGTCTCTGGTGGGGAGTGTTGCCCCCCCCCTCCCCGATTAAAATGGTATTTTGTTTTAATGCTCAGCTTGTTTAACTCATTAGCTACTTGATTAGTTTTGTTTTTCCTTGTCATAAGTATTTTTACATGCTTGCCATTTAGTTTTTCACGGTGTATGCTGTTATTTTTTTTTCTTATTAACCTCTTGGCATTTATTTTAATAAAACATTCTTAGTAAGAATTTTACTAACTCGCTGATATTTTTGTCTTGTGTTTTTAACCAGTTTCATGAATGTATTGACTCGGTCTGGTTCACGGACTAACAGAATTAAAAACTGGTGACTCATGGACACTCACACTCCAAACACACACACGCCAAGAATGTCTTCTCATGGAAGTTGCAGTAGAAAGTCGTACAAAAAATTTAAAAAATTTTCTATTTTTCACCTGACACTTACCCCCAAAATGCGAATCAATGGACTTTGCAAACTACGCCTGCAATAATTAATCGATGATTAATCGATCATCCCAGTGGTTTTCAAACTGGGGGGTACGGTGCTACCATGAACACTTTTCATTATTACATTGCTGCAAAAAAAGTTTGGGAACCATTTGATTATCCGATTAATCAACGGTTATTTTAGTTTTTGATTAATCATTTTTTAATAGCCTCTCAAACTAGCACTCCATTTTGGCTGAGTTGCTTCAAACCTGAATAACTGACTAATCAAATACATGTAAAATGTAATGTTTTTTTTAAGACTTTGACCTAAAATATTGTTCCAGAATCCCAAATTGGAGGAAAACACCAGAAACATGTTTCCTCCTCTTTTTAGGTATTTTCTGTGTTAATGTAAATTATTTCACACGGCTACCAATACCCCAAATAGGAAAATAGTCACAATGACAGTAGAAGTTGTCGACAAAGTTTGGCTATTAACAGTGACTTGTATCATTGCCTAAAGTTCTCTAAATTTGAACTAAAATCCTGCACGCACAAGAATTGTTTTTGGCCTAAAAATAAAGTATTTTCTAAATCTGTAGATAATTTTGTAAGGTTAAATAATCCAGAAAAAAAGGTAAAAACAAGAGGATTTTAAGAAAAACAACACATGTGACTTTACACATTAAATATACATTTTCTGAATGCAAAAAACTGATGGTCATGCACTTCTTTTGACAGCAAGCTCTGTGGGACTGAGACAACAGCGCCTCTCCTGGTTGCTACCCGAATAATCAATAACCAAGTCTACACAAACACACCCAATTTTTAGTTTTGCACTTTCTCTAAGAATTTGATCTAAAATATTGTCTTATGTTGAACCAGAATCCCGAAACGTCTTAGGTAGTTTTGTGTACATGCATGTTTCACAAGTCTCCTGATACCCCACAAAGATCACTTCAAGTTTTGTTATTTACGATAACTTGTATAATTCCCTATTTTAATTTATTTTGTATAATTGCCTCATTTGATCTAAAATAGTTTCCTAAAGTTGATCAAAAATCCTCCACATAGGAATTTTTGGGGGGCTTTAAAAAGATATTTTTAAATATGCTTAGTTTTGGAAGGTTAGATCATCCAGGAAAATGGTAGTGACAAAAAGGATGTAGGTTAGCTTGTTTTTTTGTTTTGTGTTTTGTTTTTTTACTTTGACAGTTAACACTGGTAAAATGCGACTTGAAACATGAAATTTACGTCATTTTCTGAACGCAAAAAGCTGACATCGTGTACTTCTTTGTACTTCTTTTGATGGCAAGCTATTTGACACTGACTCTACAGCGCCTCAGCTGGTTGCAGCCCAGTATTGCGCTCTATTTTGGTTCAGTTACTTCAAAACCTGAATAATCGACAACCATGTCCACGCAAATGCACACTATATATTTTTGTGTGCACTTTTGAGCAGAATTTGATCTAAAATACTACCTTTTAATTTTTTTTTACATATTTTGTGTGTACGTGGATTGTTTCACAATGCTACCAATACCCCAAATAAGAAAATGATAACGATGACAGTTCCCTTCAAACTTTGTATTGAATTCTGCTAAGCTAACTGCTTATATCATTGCCTAACACGGTGGTTTTCATACCATGAACACTATTCATTATTACCGTATTTTTTGAGAGGGGGGTGCTGCAAAAAAAAAAAAAAATTGGGAACCACTGGCTTAACATGACCTAAAATAGTTTCCTAAAGTCAAACAAAAATCCTCTGTTTGACGGCAGGCTATTTGACACCGACTCTACAGCGCCTCTGCTGGTTGCAGCCCAGTAGTGCACCCCAATTTGACTCCATTGCTTCAAAACCTGAATAATCGACAACCAAGTCCGCACAAACGCACCGTAATTTTTTTTTCCTTTTTGACCTAAAATATTGTCTTAAAGTCAAACCAGTTTTTGACTTTTTTAAATTTTATTTTGACATATTTTGAAGTTCGGCTATGCTAATGGCCTGACTGAATTGATTTGCTATAAACAGCGACTTGTGTCATTGCCTAACTGGACATAAAAAAATCCTCCACACGCAGGAACTTTTGGGTGGGTGCTTCAAAACAAATATTTTTAAATATATTTATAGTTTTGTCAGCCAGAAAAAATGGTAGTGACAAAAAAGGAATTTCGAGTAGATTAGCTGCCTATTTTGTTATTTTCCTGCATGCTTTGACAGTCGACACCGGTACAACGTGACTGGAAACCTGACGTTTACGACATTTTCTAAACGCAAAAAGCTGACACGGAGTACTTCTTTTGATGGTACAGCCATCTGACACTGACTCTACAGCGCCTCTGCTGGTTGCAGGCCAGTAGTGCGCCTCATTATGAAGCTCAGCTGCTGTAAAACCCGAATAAGCGACAGCCGAGCACATTTTATTTTTTTTGCGTTTTCTGTTAGAATTTGACATCAAATCTTATTATTAAAGTTAAACCAGAATCTGAAACACCAGAAACACTTGCTGTGTCGGCTACTGAGTGGCTAAAACTGGTAAAGTTGAGTAGAAATGATTCCAACGTCTTTAGTAAGGAAATCTATCCAAACAACTGTAAACCACAACAAGGCACAGCAAACCCCGGCGTTGTTGTGTTTCGCCTTCACTTGGGAGCGCTTTTAGCCAAAGTACGAAAATCCTACTAAATTCCCATGAGAAGGAAGCTCACCAGCAACACGACCTAACTGGAAAGTGCACGAGTTGCCGCGCGCCCCTCACTCCTGCTCACGCATTTCTCACCTCTGTGCTGAAAACTCTTCATACTTTTTTGCCCTGGCTCGCCCCAATGCTCTTTTCTTTGGTTTTCCATGTCCTGTCCTTCTGTGTCTCGCACCCTGGGATGGCGGCGGGACGTTTCCTGGCGTCCAGATAGCGGCGTCCCGTTCGCCTCCAGCTGGCGCGGCGTTGGCGCCGTTGCTAAACGCGCTAAAACCGAACCCTACGGGAGCCTCCGTCATCAAACACCGCAGCCGCACGCCAGTTTATCAGCTACTTAGGGATCAAAACAAGCGCGTGATTCCTTCCCAATATGGATTCCAGCTATTTATTCTTTTGTTTTCATGTTGTATTGTCTCCAGCACCGCCAGTGTCGCTCCACTGCTTGTATTCCTCCTCCCAGTACGCCAGGTGTTGTCACTGACACACATTGGAACAGATTAACGTCACAAATCCCTGGTTTTTTTCTGGCCCTCAGTGATTATTAAGAAGTACGGTCATGACTGGATTGCAGGGAATCGGCACTAGTGGGCTCTGCTCGAATAAACGCCCTATCTCGGCTGATCCGCTGAGACCGGGGCTGTCCAAGGTGCCACCCAGGGGCAGTTTGTTTTCTTATTGGCCCGCGACTGAAGAACTTAAAAAAAACACACATACTGCTAGGTGAGTGACGGTAAAATAAATCATTTTACAAGAAAATAGTGAAAATGTTAAGGGAAAAAAATTGCAATCTAACAAAAAAGTACTTAAATACTCGGAACATTATGATAAACTAACACAACAACAAATGAAGTTTTGGATTTTTGGAAAACGAGGTTGGGGAGAAGTTATGAAAACAAGATCAAAATGTGAAGAGAAAAAAGTTGTAATTTGAATAAATGCTTGGAAAATTCAATCAAAAAAATTAAATTTCTACTATGAAATGTAATTTTATGTAGAGTATTTTTACAAATACAATAAAGTCACATTTTTTACATTTTTTAAAATGAACTTCAGCTGAAAAATAATGTCATTTTAGGAGCCTAGTGTTGAAATCTTTTTTCAAAATTATGTTTTTTAAGTCTTAACATTATGACAAACAGCAAAATCGAATCTGGAAAATTAGGTTGGTGCAAAAGTTGTAATATTAGGTGACTTTATGTTATGAAAATAAAGTCAAGATGCTGAGAAAAAAGTTGTAATTAGATTAAATGTTTGGAAAATTTAAAAAAAATTAAATTAAAATTTCTACTATAAGATGTAATTTTACAAATACAATAATAAAGTCACATTGTTTACATTTTTAAAATGAATTTCAGCTGAAAAATTATGTCATTTTAGTAGCCTAGTGTAGAAATCTTTTCTAAATGATTTTTAAAAAAGGTCCTAATGTTATGACAAACACCGCAAAATCAAATCTGGAAAGTAAGGTTCTAGCAAAAGTTTATTTAAGTATTAGGCAAACAAAGTCATAATGGTACGAGAATATTGTTACCAAACAAATTAAAATTTATTTAAAAAGGGAAAGAAAACAACAAAAATGGGGAAAAGGGCAAAAGGTGATACTAATAATAGACTCTTTTAAATGTCATATTACAAAGCTGAGATGCCGTTTTTCTTAGCATGTCTCCAAAATATCAAAAGTGGCCCTCACATCCTTCAGCCCCCCCTGGAAAAAGTTTGGGCACCCCTGGTCCAGCTCCACAAATAGACGCCCTAACTCAAACACCCGCCGGCCACTACATGAGGAAACGCGGTATTCTCCTCGATACCCTTCGTAGCACAACAAGACGTCCCAAACGCTGTCGTTTGAATTAAAAAGTGCCTTTTTTGTACGTTAAGTGCCACTTTCTCTCGTCTAAGGCTTAAATCAAAGACGCGTTTGACTGGAACGCGGTAAATCGGCGCTGAAAAAAGACGCGTCTCAGGGCATTCAGTGTGTTTTTTGGGACCTACTAACGTTTCCTCAGCTGTCCATCTCGCCTGGCCTTTGGCTAACAAACATTCCTTCCCTTTGTCGCACTCGAGTGGAAAAATGCCAGCAAAATTACAAAAAATTTTTTAGCCCCACTTTATTTTTATGACTTTTTATATGTAAGTTCCATACAATGTGTGTGATGTGTTGTTTTTTTTTTTTTAAACCTGGGGTTAGACTGGGAATTTTGCGTGTCAACCATGTAAATGACCCTTTTGAAGGAAAGAAAAGGGAAAAGAGACGTGTGCAATAAAGAATGATGTGTTACAAGTGTGGCTCCCATTCTACTCCACTACTTCCTTTTATCCGAGACGTCGTCGCTTCCCGTTTGCCGGGACCTTTTCGGCCTTAAGAGGTAAGTTATTTTTGTTTCCCTGCGACGGCAGAAAGTAAATGTTAAAGTTCACCGCTGACGAAGCAACTGAGAAGAAAAGTGAAGAGCGGAGTTTACGTTTTGCTGTAGGTGGAGGAGTTGTAGCGTTGCAGTGACCCACCACATCCAGCAGAGGGCTCTTTTTCCCCCATTTTTAGTCAAATGTCTAAAACGGGTCAGGAACCTTTTGGACTAAGAGAGCCATGAAAGTCACATATTTTCAAATGTAGTACCGCGAGAGCCATATCTTATTTTTTTAACAGTGACTACAACTAAAAGTGTGCATTTTTAAGCGAGTCATTACTTTAGTAATAGTGTTTGAAAGTGCTGAGAAGGTTTTATATTTTGAATTTTTATATTGCAATTTCTGTCATGTTTTACTTTAAAATGTCAGCAAAAAACACATTCTACACTATAAAACAACAAATATATTTAATTCTAATATTATGGCTTTATTTCCGTATTAATTTTCCCCCCAACCTAATATTCCATTTTTTCCCATAACATTTTCAAAATTACAAAATAACTTTATGCTACTAAAATGAGATTATTTCTACTTGTTTTATTCTCGTAAAATTGACTTGTTTTCCTCTTAGTATTTAGACTTTTTACTCAAGTACAGCAATTATTTTTTCAATTTTCCAATTTTTTCAATTTTTCTCGTAATTATGACTTTATTATTGTAATATTTTGACTTTATTTTCCTAACATTATAACCTTTTCCTCAACCTAATTTTCCAAAAATAACCACTTTTTTTTGGTTAGATGACTTTTATTTTTTCCCCTAATGTTTTGACTTAATTTTTTTTTTTCCATTTTTGTTTTGAAAATTGTATTTTTCCATTGCGCCACGGACCGCACTTTAAACAGCCCTGTTGTAAAGCAAGATATGTTACATATATTTAAGAAAAAAAACTAAATGAAAATGAATGTTACGGTGTTTAGAAACTTCTGAGAGGCATATGTGCTCATCAAAAGAACCACATCTGGCTCCCCAGCCGTAGCTTCCCTACCCTGCATTTCTTTTATTTTTTTAATTTTGCTGGAAAAACTGCAATCAAAGAATAATTTCAACCCTAATTACTGCATTTCTTGTATTTAAAGCAGAGTTTAGGTTCACCGGTGCAGTTTCATGTGAATGCCAAAGTAGATTTGCATGTTTTTTTTGTGGATAAGCACACAAAATTTGAAACTTGCAAAGGCATGCTCGTATGTTCACATTTAATATTCAGAGTATCATGCACTGAATTGCATTTTAAAAATTGTATTCTGGTTTGAAATACAGAATAGAAAATTGTATACATAAATGCGTCTCAAATAGTTTTCTAAATGTCACATTCATTCTTTCATTTTCTATACCGCGTATGTTTTATGGTCAAAAAAAAGTAATACATGTAAACTAGATTTGCAGCTAGATGCAATTGGAAGATGGTGATGATTGATTTTTACTGGACAATACCATTGTGCATTTTGTGTTCAATAGTGTTCAAATGTTTGCTTGCTACAGATTCATTTACAAATGCCTTTAAATAAAAGTCTTAAAAATTCCACCGTCGTGTTATTGTATGTCATAGAAATGTTTCAAATTGTACATTCATGTGTGGATGGCATCAACGGTTGATCTCAAGGGAGTATAAGCAACAGAGTGGCGCAGTCCACCCAAAAATCAAAATGGAATCTTCCGTCCAATCACATTGCAAGCCTTCATAAACCAGGAAGTAGTCGGCTTGCTAATAACTAAGAAATGGAGCCTGCTACACCTTATTAGCACGGTGAGCCGCCATCTCACACGACACACAAAACCAAGCATTTCTTTGCCTCCGTCGGTATTAGTTAATAGGTTAGTTTCGTGACGTTATAATGTTTAATTTGTTGGAGGCTGGCCGTGGGCCCCAGTTCAAGATGGCGGCAACATGCTAGCTAGCTAGCATGTTGCTAAAATGACCTGAGCCATCTGCGTCGATGGTCACCTCGGTTCCTCCATTAGCTAGCTAGCATGGGGGCTCCACGCGGCTACGTAACCACATTGGCACTTTTAAGGATACGACAATGCAAATGATGGGACGCATGCGGTCAAACTGCACGCAGAGAAGCTTCTGGACATGAGCGGGGAGCGGAGGCGGGCGGGGAAGGAGCAGCGGGGAGTGTGTGTGGGGGGATTCGTGTCCGTTCATCCAGAAGAAGCAGGAGTCTTACCTGCACGCGCAAATTCACCAAATAAAGTACAAACATTAGGGCTGTGCTTTCAAAGGCATACTTCAAGGTTATTGTTTTTCTTATTGCTGTTATTGGTGAGGCATACCACTGGAGACGAGCGTCTTGAAAAGTAAATTCCTTACATAATATGCAAGAAATAGCGTGTTGCTATTTACGTGTGTTCAAACTGTGTTCCGAGTATTTATTGTTGATTTGCGTGAAACAATGTTTATTACAAATAAAATTACAAACACATCTACAAAACAAAGTTTTTGACAAGAGTTTGGGCCTTTTTAAACAGTAGCTGGCTCCTGCCATATAGAGGATCTTCGAAGAATAGAGATTTAGGCAGTAAAAACTGCAAGCAGCCTGCTCCTGTCGTGGATCTTTGTTTAACAAGCAGCATTTATAGCAGTAGGTTCTTAAAAACAGCGGAGCACTCATGTTTTTGCAGTAGCTCCTTAAAAACAGCAGAGCCCTCCTGTCAAGTAGAGGATCTTTGACTACTGTGTTTGCAGTTGGGCCTTGAAACAGCAGAGTGTTCCTGTCATAAAGAGAATCTTTGACTAGTGTTTTTCCAGGCGGTCCCTAAAAACATCAGTGAACTTTTATAATGTTGAGGGTCTTTGATTAATATTTTTGCAGTTGGACCTTGAAACAGCAGAGTGCTCCTGTCATATAGAGGATCTTTGAATAGCATTTACGCCCTTAAGTGTGCGATCGTGTTATGTTGAAGATCCATGGCTTCAATGTTAGCAGTTGGTGCTTAAAGTACTCCTTAAATATAGATGATGTTTGATCTTAGAGTTTTGCAGTCGATCATAAACAACATCAGAGTGCTCCTTACATACAGTGATATGCAAACGTTTGGGCACCACTGATAATTTTACATATTTTCTTTTATAAATCATTAGTTTTTTGGAGCTACTGCAAAACTCTCAAAGATTTTCTATACCGTGGTATGCAAAAGTCTGGGCGCCCCTCATTAGCAATTTTAGTTAACTATATTATATGGCAGATGAACGCAGTGTTCTTTGACAAGTGAAATGAGGCTTTTAGGATTTACAGAAAGTGTGCCAAAATTAAACAAAATTAGGCACGGGCATACATTTGGGCAGCCTTGTTGTTTTTAATTGATTTGAATACCTTTAGCACTAATTATTGGAACACAAAATTAGTTTGGTAAACACATTGACCCTTGATCTAAATATAGAGGTCATGAGAAAGGGTATTTAAGACGGCCAATTGCAAGTTATTCTCCTCTTTGCATCTTCTCCAAAGTGTGGCAACGTGGGAGCCTCAAAACAACTGTCAAAATGCCTGAAAACAAAGATTGTTCAACATCATGGTTCAGGGGAAGAATACAAAAAGCTAGCTCAGAAATTCCAGCTGTCACTTTCCACTATGTACACATAGTGAGGTAATGGAATATCTTTTAAATATTGATGTATTTTTTTGTTGGGGCTAATTTTGTTTAAATATTAATTGCACACTTTCTGTAAATCCTAAAAATGTCATTTCACTTCTCAAATATCACCGTGTCTGTCTGCTATATGATATATTTAACTGAAATTGCTGATCCAAAAAAATCATGAGGGGTGCCCAGATTTCTGCATACCACTGTACAGAGGATCTTTGACTAGTGTTTTTTCAGTAGCTCCATTAAAAACAGCAGTGCACTCTTGTCATGTAGAGTGTCTTTGACTAGAGCTTTGGCAGTTGCGCCTTAAAACAGCGGAGTTCTCCTCTTATGAAGATCATTTTCGACTAGTGTTTTTGCAGTTGGTCCTTTTAAAAAGGAGGTGCTCCTGTCAGAGAATCCTTGACCAGTGTTTTGCAGTAGATTCTTAACAAAAGCAGAATACTCTTTTACGTATAGAGGATCTTTGACTAGTGTTTTTGTGGTTTGTCCTTAAAACAGAGGCATGCTCTTGTCAGAGAATCTTTGACTAAATCTTTGATTTGCAGCAGTAGGTCCTTACCAGCAGCACTCCTGTTATTCAGAGGATCTTTGAATAGCGTCTGTGCAGTAGATCCTTAAAAACAGCAGTGCTCCCGTCATATGGAGGATCTTTGACTAGCGTTTTTTTGCAGCAGGTCATTAAAAACAGCAGCACACCATTGCCTGACGTTGCTGAATGTTAGCTGGTGTGCTTTGAAGGGGGTATAATGTTTCCCAAGAAGGGGGGCTGCTGGTATTGACTTTAATATGATGCATGCATCAATGGAGGCGAGAGAACGGAAAGAAGAGAGGAAGTAGATGCCGATGGCTGCTTTGGCCTCCAGGAAGATGCATCAAAGGAGCATTTGTCGCTGAGCCCAGCTGTGTGTGTGTGTGTGTGTGTGTGTGTGTTGAAAGGCAAGAGTGGAAGGGTTGCATCAGTAGTGACAGATGAAGCAGCTTCCTGCGGAATGAATACAGGGCATTCATCGGAGTGCAGCTGTTTCTTTCTATCGCTATGCTTGTGTGAAAGTGTGTGTGCGCGCGTGCTTGAGGCACCTTTTTCAAATTAAATTAAGTTACACTTTTTACCCTTAGGTCCCAAAATGGTCCCGTTTATACAAGTCCTTCAGACCTAACCAGAGATATGCGTTTTTATTTTTTGTACCATTTTGTCAACCTCTTTCTCAATGGAGAAAACAAAATTGCAGGTGCAAAGGGGAATGTTTGGCGTGGAGTTATCACAGTTTTTGACATCATTTTCCTAATGTTTTGTACACCAACCTACTGTACACAAACCTCCAGCCACGACTCTGTGAAACTAATTTAAGTTTGCGGATGACACCACCCTCATCGGGGTCATCTCAGACGGTGATGAGTCTGCTTACAAGAAGGAGGTGGACCGG
>QODF01000026.1:2197219-2296528 GCA_024372805.1 Oostethus manadensis | reverse complement strand
TTAGTTCTATGTTTATTTAATGCTCTGGTTATTTAAAATTCTACGTCACACTGAGTCGCCACAAATGTTCCTAGTTCGTGAACTTAGAATGGCAATAAAGTTGTTCTGATCTGATCCTATTTTCAGTAGTACAGTAATCCCTCATTCATTGCGATTAAAGGTTCAACACCCGACTGTGATGAGTGAATGTTCACAAATTACCATTCCTTATTCAAAATGTGAACACTTTTGGAGTTACAGCATAAACAACCTGTTTCCAACCTTCTAGATACAGATTTTGACATTGTTAGAGCCTTCTAGACATTAAATAACACCACTACAGTCACTTTATACTTACTGAAATGTTAGCTTTGGGGGGTTTCCTTTTTTACATCCAGTTTCTGTGCAGCATTTCCTAGCAGTAATCTAGTGAACTACATGTCATTACGTGTTATTTATCATGCACTTTCTTTAAATATATCTCTTTTTAACCACTAAACAGCAGTGATTTATTAATATGCACTAGTACCTCAGTTAACGTCCACCCCAGTTAGCGGTTTTTGTTTTTGTTTTGGTTAACAACCAGCAAGAAAAGTAATGCACCATACAGAGTCAAGGGTGCAAGGCCTCCGTATTTTACAGCTGGAAAAGAAAACGGTCATTTTTTTTCATTTTAAACACCAAGGTACATTTTTATTGGTTCTGGAGTGTTGATATTTAGTTTGATATGTTTGTTACATTTTTGCAAGTGGTTTCAGCAGAACTTATTTTGTTAATTTCTGTTTTTTTCCCCAACAAAAGTGATGTAAAACGTTTAGTTGTCCATGCATTTGTAGATACTTTTGCATCATTTTCTGCATTTAAAAGTCAAATTATTGTTTATAATTTATTTTTGTTAACATTTTTGGATGTCTGGAACGGATTTGCACTATTATCATTGGGAAAATTGACTTTGGTTAGAGTCCATTTTGGTTTGAGGCGGACTTTTTGGAACAGATTGACGTTAAGCAAGGCACCGCAGTATTTTGAAATAGGGTTAAGGCAAGGGACGACTGTGTGTACTTAAATATGAGCTGCACGACACCACAATGTGACGGTAGCTGCATTTCATTAATACTTGCTCGTGACCCCACTACCCACAATGCAACTTTTATCCTTGATTTGGCAGTCATATTGTTTGCATTCCTGTCATGTGTTTGTCTCTGTGGGTGTCCCCTCGGGGTTTGCCCCCCGCCCAAACTGAATTCCCAACATGCTTTGCTGGTCCCAGAGAGACATTTTGTGCTGCATGGGTAGTAGTAATGGACTTCCTGCCTGCTGTACACACACACACACGCACACACACATAGTGTCATCTGCATTCCCAATGTGTGAGCAGATTAGCTTCTACCATATGTGTGTGCTGTGGGTGGTAAATAACTCCATTGTCCCAGCATGTGTACTCCCTGTTGGCGCGTCATGAGGTGGACGTAGATAATAAATACAGACATTTATTCAGCGTAGTCATTTAAAAACAGCTCAAATTGAACTCGGAATCCCCGACAAATCCCCTGGTGGCTTTTTGCTCAGATTATATCTACTACATTGGGTAATACGAGTGTAAAGGTAACTATAGGGGTGTTACTTCTTGCCTAGAGGGCTCTAAAAATGATTTAAAAAATATATATATTATTTAGAAAGTTAAGCATATATTTTTATGCTGTAACTATGAAAATATTCCGTTATATAGTATTGAATAATACATTGTGTAAATTCAGTTATTGCGGGCTGGTCTGGTCCGCGATAAACGAGGAATTCATGTAATAAAACACTTTTTTTAATGTGTATAATATGAAACAAAAACAAACATAGTACAGTTCTATTTAGTCAATGAAAATACACACTTCAACAGATTTGTATTTATTTATATTTTGTATTAATTTACAAATGATAATGTGTGTCTTGTTTTTTTCATATTATAATAACTTTATTTTGTATTTTAGGTATAAAGTGCGGAAAAAATCTAGTATTTTTAAATAACATTTTTTATTAGCTGTACTTGCATATCAAACAGAAAATGCACATGAGCAGATATGTATTTATATAATTTATTCAACACCACTGTAAATGACATTATTAATTTTCATCATAAAATACTTTTTCTTGGTTTAGTTGTTGTTCTGCAGAGAAATACAGTGTACTCTCGCTTTTATGCAAACCAGCTCTGTCCAGGCTGCTAACGACAATATGGCTGACTCAACTGCCTTAAGAGTGAGCTATGTGTCGTCTCCCTCCCACCTATCACTTGTACAATCTAACCTCCTTTTACACTTGCACAGTACGTGCACCTGTACCATTTTACATTTACGTGACTTCCTTTGGCAAACCTAATCCACATCAGGGCTAAACTGCACAAGGCTGTGTGTGGTTGTTGTCATCTTTGTGTTGTTTAACCTTCACAAAGCACATACTTCCTGCTGATGACCCCTGCTGCACCTGGACCCCCAGCCTTTTGGCTGATCCAAGACATCAGAGCTGTAATTCAAGCTGACAGCCACATCAATTTCTAGGGACGGCTGCAACGCCGCACCGGGCCGGCCAGCTCATCAATAGTGGCAGCCGAGTGAGAAGAGATTGTGCAGTAATTAAGAGCGCTCGCTGTCGCGTTTTTAGCATGAGCAACACACTGGATTTTGTTCTTGGATAGCCCCTGATCTCTCATTCTTGCTGAACAGAACTGTGACCAACAAATGTGCGGAAAAGGGCTAAAAAAAAGTTGTAATCCAACAAGAATGATGATGTAATATGATAGATTTAGTAGCATAAACAAAACAACTAAAAAAGTTGTAACTTTGGAAAATTAGCTTGCAGAAAAATATTTTAGGAATAAAGTCATATTTCCTGGAAGAAAATTCACAAGAAGAAATTTGAAATGAATTTTTTTTTAAAAACTGACACTAGCAGAAATGTCGTTTTATGGAAATCAACTCAAAATATTATAAGGAAAAATGTCATTTTAGTGAGTCATTTGAGTTAAAATATGAAATACTTTATATAAATAATATTTTTAAAGTAGTAACACGAGAGACAAAACAAAACAAGGTAATTTTTCGGACAATTCGGTTTTATTAAAATTAGGGCCGTGGGGGTCTGCTGGAGCCTACTTTTCCTCACATGATTTTGATTCCAGACATGTGAATGCATGGTTTGAACAACACCCAGCAAAAGTTAATGCCTTGTCAAGTTAATCAGGTGGTATGTTAATGCTCCCGTTGGGGGAAAACTGTATATTGGCGTCGGGGTAATTGCTAGTGGCAGCGCAGTTGTGTCTTGGATTCACCAGGGAGGCCGCAGAGGACTTGTCCATGTCAGCTCTTATCAGGCTGTACATCTCCGGTCCTTCTTCATCTGCTCGCCCACTTCTCGTATGGTCACCACAGCGGCAGTCATTGGCCGCACTGCCTCCGGGTCTGAATTAGCACCGGTTGTTCATTTATGAGCACAACCGGATAGAAAGTGAAGGGTACTAAATAAAAACACCTTGGACTGCCCTAGACTGCTAACGTTGTGCTATGAGCTCCGGCCCCATAAAATTAGTCCTCCGGTCCTTTTTGCACTTTTCCGCTTCCGTCAGTTTGAGGCGGATGCAAAAAAAGAGCAGATTCATTGTCTCTCGTTCGGACGGGGATTACACCATAAGGGACGGCTTAAAGCAGATCATATTAAGACCCTTAATAAAATTCTGCGGCAGTGCGCCTTCTAATTAAACAAAAAGAAAACACTTGAACACATGCACGTCCTCCGCACCGTCTTTGATGCTAAATCTCGACGTGTATTCTTCTTATGTTTTCTACCCACTCCCATCCCACAGTATAGTGTTGTTGATGAAACGCATTGTTTGCCTAAAACCATCGCATGTTGTCCTGGTTTATGCAAGGCTTGGAGTTTGCAGCCTTAATACAATCATCACGACTCCTCCCAAAGTGGGTGAGCATGTCGGATTTGCCCTAAAATGCACTTTAGGTTGATGAAAAGCAGTCGATAATGTAACTTTTATTCACATATCTATTGGAGTAGACTTGATTCAAAGTAGGATTTAATTTCCACAGCTGAAAAGGCAAATTTCAAGCCGGGAAGGGGCAGGGAACCCACGGCTGACAAGTGTAGCTTCTTTCCCAATTCCTTGTCGTGATGCACACCTGATTTTGCGCCACTCGTGTGTTTAGCAAATGTTGTGGTTTTTTCCTAAATAAAGCATTTCCAAGCATTAAAAAAAGTCAGACTAATACAAGGCATTCAGACGACGCATTCAAAGATGTTGATATCTATCACCGGTCACGAGGTGTCAGAGCCACCCGGTAAATGCAATGAGACAAAGACAAAACAGGAAAATCAAAATGAAAAAATAATATGACTACATTTGTATATTTTCATTATCGATTCGCTTTATATTTCCACATGTATTTCAGTTTAATTTTGGCACTCCTTTAAGGCCATAAATGTCACTTCCTGTCCTACTACTCCCCCGGCACTGGAACATATTTACAGCAACGCACACAAGTCTTGTTTATGTCTAATGGCGTATTTGTTGTCATTATGCCTACTATATTGGCTAATACGAGTATGAAGGTGACTATAGGGGTGTTATGTAATGTCTGCAGGGCTCAACCATATTGAATATTTGTAAACGATACGTAGGATGATTGCTTATCCATATAGTGCTCGTGTGTGTGACCATGCAAAATACAACATTTTTGACAAAATTGAATGAATCGATGAATTATGCTCATTATTTCAAGGGAATTCAGCTAAAAAAGGGTGCTGGTTTGTAAGTGTGCAGGAGTAAGGGGGTACATGGCCAAATGTCACAAGGGGTACGGCACTGTAAAAGTTTGGGAACCACTGTTGTGATGCATTCACAGCATCCACACTACAATCTTTGGACTAAAACCCATGTCCCAGCAGAACATGAGAATATGACTCATGAATTTTAAGTAATATTTCTAAGATTTTGTGGATTGATGGATGTCAAATTTCCATTTACAGAAATCCAAGTGGTCTTAAGATTATGTCTTGGTGGGAAAAAAAGATTGATTTGAGTTGTGATCTCTTAGTATCTCACATTTGCACTTTTGTCTTGGGTTGCCTCGATAGGTGCTGCCGTTTTGGACCCTTTTTTTTTAGACCCCCCTTTGTTAATGTGCTTCACGGTCGCAGACATCCCACGGTCCGAGTCCTTTGCAGCTGCAGCTCCACCTAATGTCATGTTGTTGTTTCCCTGATGGTGGTCATTATGTCGCAATCTGTCTTCCTGATGTTAGCCTTCACCCGGCCACAGTCCTGCTTGAATGCGCGAACCTCGACACTCGACTCGCGTTTTGTTTTATGAGTCGATCACAAGTCAGGCCATTAAGGGGGAATGAGAACGACCACGCTGACGAATCTTTTTGTATTTACATGTGTCGTTTCCATCGAAGTGCGGCAGGGAAATGATTAGTCGCGAGTCAACAGCATTACTCAATGCAAAATAAGTACACACACACACACACACAACCAATTAAGTAAGCATACATGAGGTTTCTATGGCTGGATTTAGGATGCAACTCCCATTTGGTGTCTGTATGCGATTAGATTTTTCCCACGATAATGGACATGCATTTTTGACAGACCAGCCCCTTTCACACTGACCTTAAGAGCTGCCTCATTAATGTTCTTTTGCTGTGTGAACACACTAATTCAACATTTCCATCCTCATTAATTGGTTCCGGAATAATTTTGTGGTTAGCGCAAATAAAACTTGTTTATGACCTTCTAAATACATGTATGGGGTTTAACATTAGTAGAGCCCCCTAGACATGACGTAACACCCCTATAGTCACCGTTACACTCGTATTACCCAATATAGTTGACGCAAGAGTAAGCAAGCCATTTAGGACATAAGCAAGATTTGTGCTAGTGTGTGTAGCTATAGATGTGTTCCACCGGGGAGCTGAGTGAAAGCCAAACAGGAAGTGACATTGGGGGTTTAGAGCTGAAGTTCAGCCATGGGTTACGGCGCAACAGTAGCCAGTTTTCTTTATTAGCAATTTTTATTAGGGATTATTGTGTCTGTGGTGAAATAATTCAAACCTGTCATGTCTGGTGCTTGTGTGTCTCACCGAGCATTACTGGCACCTTGTGACCAGTATAGAATACGTCTTCTGAATGTTTGATTTGTATTTTTGTTCATTTTGTCAATTTATGCTTGAAAATGCTCAGTGTAGGCAAAAATATCTAACATTTGCCTAATTATGCATATGTTTTGACTAATAAAAAGATGGTTCATCTACAAAACAGCATTATTTATTATGTTTTTGAAAAGAGGGAGAGTGAAGTCACAAAAGGTCAACCGTATGCATATAGTTCATATTTTTTTCTCATTCAATTTATTGTCCTAACTTACATATTTTTAAAAATGCATTATTACTCCGATTCCTAAATGTATAAATGAATTTAACTCAGTGCAGGGTTGAAAATATGTGTCGCGCACGGCACTTCCTGCATTCAGTGAGGAATCTAAAAAACAAAACACACGAGTTGGTGTGTTTGTGTGCGCGTGTGTGTGCATGCGCATGTGCGCTCGAGAGCGTCCGCACTTGAGACTACTACCTGCTCTCCCAGAACAATTAAGCCGAGCCTCTTTACAGTATCTCCACTCCAATTAATTTTAATATTTCAACAGCCGAGCGGAGACTTGTGAAGCCGCTAACGGAAGATTAGAGTAAACTCAATTAAATATTGATGGCTATAAATATACATGCTAATTTGGAGAGGCGCCACGGTGCACAGTAAATGAGTAGAAGAAGAAGGAGGAGAATAATGCTTTGTGATGACGACGCTGCTGCTCATCACGTGAGCAAATGTTGAACTGGGGAAGTTGGGAGGAAGGACACAACATACAGAATGGGCTGACGGCATATATAAAGATACATACATCATTGTAATTTATATATTCATATTAGGGCTGTCAAAAGATTAAAATATTTTTACATGATTAATCACGTTTTGTCCAAAGTTAACTCATAATTAATCACATTTAATCGCAGGTAGAAATAAGGTTGTATTCACAATAGGTAAGGATGTAAAGCTCCGCGGTAAACGGTTTGATACGCAACTACAATCATAACGACATGAAATTTCATGTAAATGGATATCAATTTAGGAAAAGTGGGCCATTATTTCATAAAAAAATAATACACAGTTAGAAATCCCCCCAGTTGAGTGATTTAATATGAGCTTCATATTTGCTTGCAATGCTGATAGTATGTGGGAATGCATAAAGGTAGAATCGGATGAGCTTATTGATTGCTAATGTGCATATTTTTTTGGCGCTTATATATATAAATATATACACACACACTGTGTGTGTGCATGTGTCTATATACTGTGTATGTGTAGATATACTGTATATACATATATGTATGACTGTTTTGACTTTACTTTTGCCTCTTTTCAATAAAGATTTTTCAAAATAACACATTTTAGAGCTATTATTATCGTGAAACTGTCAACCTGTGATATTTTTGACCCCAGGTTATCATACCGTCAGAATCTCATAGCGGCCCATGCCTATTTGTGACATATTTGGCTTTAGTCGAGTTTTGCAACATTTATTCCACACCAGCCGTGATTCTTAAAATCCAGAGTTTCAGTCACGCCACAATAAAACATAGTCCTGCCAAATGTTTGGAAGATATCACACGGTTTGTCTAATTTGATTTGGTTTGATGTAAAAAGGCTTGAAAATGTTTGCGCTTCCTTAAGTCCTTGGGCGGCACATTGACTGACAGAGAAACATCGATGGAGAGCAGAGACGTGGCGAGAGCTTCGTTCAATAAGTCGACTGCAAGGCTGATTAGACAAGGAATGTCTACTTAATAAGCCTCATCATCTGTCCTTAAGGTAGACCTAATCGCACGCACGTGCGCACCATGGAGCGAAATGCCAGCTCGTCGCGATGGCCGTTCATGGCCGTGCAAACACACACACGTGCACATTTACAGTTTTATTTATTCCCCTTTTAAGCTTAGGAATTCTGCACACGGAAAGCGGAGAAGACCACGACATGACAGCTTCCTGACAGCTCAGACACGGAGGACGCTGCTGCATTTTTAGATAGAGAGTACAGTATGTATACAAGCGCGAAGCCGAAATGTCACTTGAATAAAGTCAATGTCCACGTCATATCATGTAGAAAACACATAACTGTTATTAATAAAAAAAAAAACAACACCTGGATAGACATGAACAGACAACTCAAAGTCCACGGTACACTCCATGTCATGCCAACACACGCCGAGATGAGAGAAAATATGTGACTTGCAAGTCTCGAGTTAAATCTCGAGGAAAGACGTGCACGTCTCAAGTCAATACAAGACCGGAGGAGTCAAGTCTCACGTCATAAGCTTGATATGTTCCAGGCCTTCCAAGTCGCAAGCACTGTTTAGTGTTTACTAAATACACACCACCACCAAACTGGTCATGCTGAGTGATGTTGCATGCAGCATAAAGTTCTCCGCAGCATCTCCAGACCCTTTCACGTCTGTCGCATGTGCTCAGGTGGAACCTGCTCTCGTCGGTGAAGAGCCCAGGGCGCCAGGGGCGTAGTTGCCCATTCTGGTGGTCTATGGCAAATGCCAGTCGAGCTCTACGGTGCTGGGCAGTGAGCACAGAGCCCACTACAGGACGTCGGCCCCTCAGGCCACCCTCATGGAGCCTGTTCCTGATTGTTTGGTCAGAAACATTCACACCAGTGGCCTGCTGGAGGTCATTTTGTAGGCTCTGGCAGTTGTATGGTTGCATATGCACAACGGCCATCTTCCATCCGTCCATTTTCTATGCCGCTTATCCCTACTAGGGTCGCGGCGGTATGCTGGTCAATCGCAGGGAACAACGGCCATCTTGCCTAATTTAAATAAATGTAACGGCTCAAAATAATCCACAAAGTGAAAGCCCATGGTATGCACAAGCACCAGTGTGCAATCAGTGCAGTTGCTCCTCCTGCCAGTTAGTAACTAAAGCCACCTTGTAGAGTAAAAGTACATCGACTCAAAATAACGCACAAAGTCAAACTCCATGCTTTGCTTGCTCGTGCACGGAAAATGTGCGCAAAACATAACGATAACGCAATCACTCCTCCTGCCGGTTATTAACCACCACCTTGCCTTGTAAAAATACACACAAATATTCAAAATAATCCACAAAATAAAAATAAAACACATGTTATCTCATGTATGGGCCCAAGGTACAGCACAAGTCATTAATACTCATGTTAGTAATTACCGCCACCTTGCACAGTAGAAGACTTGACTAGAAGTACAGCAAGACTTGAAATAATCCACAAAGTCAAAGCCCACAGTGGGCCTACACACAAATTGTGTCACATAATTCATATGATTGCTCTTCCTGCCTGCTATTGATGTTGCATTGTACAACATAAACACCACCAGATTCGTAGATGTGAGTTTTTATTCAGCGTAAAGAAAGACAACCGTGGAGGCCGCCATGTTGGGAGGGGCGGAGGCAAAAAGCCTCCATTCACAGCTCCATAATACTGTATTCATGAGGCCTCTTGAGCCTTTATTATTTAAAGCATTCTGGCGGCACTTAGAGCTCCATCCTGGCTCATTGTGCCGCCGTCGTCTGAGGAGCTCCTCCATCCACAGCGGCAGAAGTAGTCCTATTTGAGCAACAGCGATTATCTTGCGACGGTAGCCTCCCCCAAGGGTCTCGGTAAAAGGGAGTACTTGATCCCACCGTGGCGGATTGTCTTGTACCTGGCGTCACCGCCTTCAGAGAAATCAGTTTAATGAACAGTTTATTTTACCCAGGGGTCAACTTCCTCTCGGAAATGTTACAGTTTTCCTTTCAAAGTAATCTGGGTGGTTCTAAACAGGACCCACCATCACCCTTCAATGACAAGCGGCGACCCAAATGGCGGATATTTTAATTTTTTACTTACACTGTAAAAATATTGTGTATTTAAATGGATTGCAGCGGTAAGATGCTGTTCTCTCTATGGCCGGCTCTTGTCCAGCAGATATCTGCAGCTGTGTGTTGGACGGAAGACACTTTAAGTCCTCATTCGCTCAAGATCAAGTTTGTCAGGTTTGGCGAGGTGCATTCACATACATTCAGTCATCACATTATTTTGTTTTTGCCCACTGAAAACAGCTCCGCAACCCACTTTTCAGTCCCAAACCGTTAATTGAGAATCTTATAGAAGTTGCCACCTCTGAAAATGCAAAACATGTTAGTATAATTGTGTTAGCATGCTAACAATAACATGCAAAAATATAACATGATGGTGTCTGCTTAAGTTCATATTTATGAAAATAGCAAAAAATGCTACCTAATAGTGTCTACATGAGTGCTGGTATGCTAATGTTAGCATGCTAACACCTAGCATGCTAATTGTAAGTGTTTATGAATGTGTTTACCCAAGAAAATAGCAAAAAATGTTGGTATGCTAGGTGTTAGCATGCTAACACCTAGCATGCTAATTGTAAGTGTTTATGAATGTGTTCACCCAAGAAAATAGCATCCATCCACCATCCATTTTCTATGCCGCTTTACCTCATTAGGGTATGCTGGAGCCTATCCCAGCTGGCTTTGGGCGGGAGGTGGGGCACACCCCGGACTGGTCGCCAGCCAATCACAGGGCACAAATAGACAAACAAACACATACAACCGGTGCAATCGTCATTGCTAACCAATTAGCATAAAGCTGAAGGGATGCAAATTATAGGCTCTTTTTGAAGCTTTCCAACACAAATCGGGCCGAAAATTACGACGCTGTCACCGAGGCTGACATAATTACAGGGCGCAGCGCTGGTCGGCGCGTTTAGGATGCGCAGACGTGTCTCCCCCGATTACTGCTTT
This sequence comes from Oostethus manadensis, assembly GCA_024372805.1. Taxonomy (NCBI): domain Eukaryota; kingdom Metazoa; phylum Chordata; class Actinopteri; order Syngnathiformes; family Syngnathidae; genus Oostethus; species Oostethus manadensis. The sequence goes on along the minus strand of QODF01000026.1, from coordinate 2,285,650 downwards.
TTAGCTCCTTCATCCTGACTGGGTGACACGTAGATGTTAATCCCGCCACGTGTCTCTTTTCTCCCAGGAGAGGCGCATTTCCATCAGCACACGTTCAATTAGGCCGGAGCGTCCGCGTGGGCTACGTGAGCTGATGGCACCATTCAGCCAAGCTAACGATGCACACGCGTACAGACAATACGCTGCTAATGCGGCGATCGGAAGCATCAAACACACACTGGCGTTCTTCCTGGGCCCTTTCTTCCTCGCCTGTCACATTTCCTGCAAGCTGACAAGCAAGGAAGCGAGACATTGGTCTCATTCGCGGTGATGCAATGCGAGAAAATCGTTTCATGAACATTTGACCTCCTTTTGCCTTGAGAAATTAGACATGCATAATTAGGTATTTTCACACACAAGATGATTACCAGGCTGCTTTTCCAGGTGTCAGTCATTTCTGTGAGCAGCTACATGGAAGGTTGCGTCATACAGAAAACAGATCATTTTGTGTATTTTATCTTGAATAAATATGTTTATTATTTAAGGTATATTAGTAATAAAATGTATATAGTATAATTATGTAATAATATATTTAGATTACGTACCAACATTTAGCTTCTGTAGCCGAGGATTGGACCGCCAAGGCCTCTGCCTCCGGCCGCGACCCAGCTCTCTTTTCACCCGACCCCTTTGGAGGCAGATGAGGTGGCTCGGGCATCTGGTTAGGATGCTTCCCGAACGCCTCCCCGGGGAGGTGTTCAGGGCACGTCCAACCGGTAGGAGGCCTCGGGGAAGACCCAGGACACGTTAGAGAGACTATGTCTCTCAGCTGGCCTGGGAACGCCTCGGCATCCACTGGTAAGAGCTAGACGAAGTGGCCGGGGAGAGGGAAGTTTGGGCTTCTCTGCTTAGGTTGCTTCCCCCGCGACCTGACCTCGGATAAGCGAAAGTAAATGGATGGATGGATGGATGGATATATTCATAATAGAAATACTTGCTAATAAAAATTGTAATGTGGGCTGCTGTTCTGTAATTTGGTCATAAATGCTGCACTTAAATTACAAATTCTTTCACAAATGGAAATGCAAAAATGTTTTGGAACATGTTTACTGAGGCTGAAAGGTTTGTTTTAATGCAATATAGGGACAACAGGTCAAAATAATAAAATAAATAAACAAACACAAAATAAAATGAACAAGGACCCTGGTGTAAACAAGTTGTATAACTCCTTGGGTACATCCCTTCTTTGGATGTCAGTTTTCATGGAACATACCGCACTGGTATCTGTAAGTGTTTTCTGTACAAAACTACTAATAAAACAATCAGCAAATACATGAACAAATTAAGAATGAATAAGTATTGAAATACATTTCATTTTTCAGTTAAAGTGTACAGTTTTTTAACCTCAGTCAATGGGGTTTTCTGAAAATGGCTTGTCTTGCCTACTTTTTACTCTTAGGGACCTGGCAGCGCTTCCTCTCACATAGCTGAGCCATATTTGTTTTGAAAAAGACATGGAGTGGCCCTGACATCAATTCCACTCTCACACCCCTCCCCCCGGTGTAGGCTACTCTGCAGGATTTAAAAAAAAAAAAAGCAACAAATCCATCAATGCTCGAGGGCACGCCACAACCAGGCGGAACGCGGCATGCGCCACAATCCGCATCTTCTGCCATGCTATCCAAGTCCCTTCTCTTTTTTGCATTTAACATGGGAGCGGATGGGGGCCATGATGCACGGCACGCTCAGCCTGACTGCAGCCCATCCCCAGAGAGCCGACTGGACTCAGACCGCAGACCACATCCTTCTTTTATCTCGTCGCGCGCGCATCACTTTGATTTACTCTGAGAGAGATGACATATACACGTAGTATAATGTCATGCTGGGCAGCAACTTAAAACACTTTTTTGGATACAGCACGCTGGGACAAATGTCCGCGTTTGCCAAGCCAGGCACAAAGGAAAAATCTGTTTCCTTGCTTGTATCAAGCCAGGTTGATGTCACGCCCCTGAGAGCCATATACCCCACCGTGATTGGTAGGTTCGTAATTTCCGAACACAACACTGTAAAAAGTGTCATTCATTTAAAACTCGATGGTCGCACTAACTATTTAAGGATGAAACCAGCACTTGGTGAACATGCATTTTTTGTTGAAATCCTGAGGACAATGTACAGTAAATTTGCCCCCTAGGCAAGGGGTCTGCAACCCGCGGCTCCGGAGCTGGGCGAGGCTCTCTTATCCTTCTGCTGTGGCTCCAGCTGATTTATGTTTCTGTGTAGTCACTACGCCGTCCCATCCGACACCATCATGAGCCTTTCAAAGTTCTGCATCAAAGTTAAACGTGTGTTGTGCAATTCCCCACCAAAGTGCCAAGGGCAGTGTTTGTCAATTTGGTAAGAAACCGTGACACAGCTTTTTTGCCTTTGTTCATTCGGTTGCTTTGTCGCTAATGAACAATGACCATACGGAGAGGGGTACTCGAACTGGAATGAATCCATGTGTAACATCGCTTTTACTGCGAGTGTTCAGAATAAGCTTTATTGGCCAAGTATGTTTGCACAAACACGGAATTTGACTCCAATATCGGTAGAGAAGACTTGAGAACAGAACCAGGAGGACAGAAAAGAAACGTGGCAATACTTTTAAGGGCACGATATAATAGCTTTACCTTAAATTTAGTGCTCAAATAGGTTTTGTGGCTCCAAGTGAGTTTTCTTTTGATGGAAATTGGACAAAATGGCTCTTTTGATGCTAAAGGTTGCCAACCCCTGCTATAAAATTTTAAACAACAGCTGCTTGAGCAGCTTTGTCTATCTCTGCATGTGCTTTAAAATGTTTGTTGTACTACTCAGTTGTTGGTGTGAACCTCATGCGTGTTCCACGTAGCACTTTTGTTTACAATGAACTCGTCCAATACTGAGTAGTTTGTTCTTTACTACGTTATACAACATTGGTTCTGTTGTTACTGTATTATGTAATAAACATGGTAAGCGTAATAAAGAGGCTGTTGTTAAATGAGACAATGAATTTGTATATGCGTTTATTGTAAAGTAAGTAATTGGATATATAATAACCTCATTCCCATTATCGCCTATTCCAACCAAAACCTTCTTGTGTTCGTGGTGTAGGTAAGTAAACTGGGGCATTGGTAAGAGTGTTGTCATTATCCTCCTCCTCTTTGTCACTACTTCCAAGGACAAGACGCATCAAGTTCCAATCCAAGCTTCACATTCCGGCACCCGGATCAGCTCCAGCCTCTTCTTGCCCCCAACCCTGTCCTGTTCTTGTCTCCTTTTTAACTGTTAATTCTTGGCTTCCGATGGCTGAGATGGCTTCATTAATCACCGCCTGGCTCTAATGAATTGACCAGGCAAGGTTGGTATTGATCCTTGGGGTATCAGACACCCCTCTCTGTGAAGTCTAACACCCCTGATGGATCAAACGGTAAGGAATATCACATTGAAAGGGTTTTTTTTCCCACCTAAAAAGTTGGAGAAGGTCGCCGCTTAGGCCGCCTCAGCAAATATTTATATCCTCCTCTGGTCTCCACTGTGTTGCACACATCCCAAATTCCTCAAGTGTCATATTTCTGGTTGTCTTCAACGAAAGGACGGCTACTTCATGGCAACAATGCTGGATGTTGGCACGTTCGTAGGCTGAATCATTCCGGCCGCATACTACCGCATTCATTCATCCTTTATTTAACCAGATAAACCTCATTGAGATAAAGCGCATGGAATTCTCCCAACGTAACAAGTGGAGATCATTTTAAGTCATTTGCTGATCACTGCACGCAAAGGGTGCAGCAGACTGGATTGCTGTACTGCCTAACTCTGTTCTGACTCTAGGAACGGCCATCAGTACTTTTTTCTGAGAGCGTAGAGCATACCGCTGTTGGTATTTATGCATGTATGTGCACTGATAAGATTACATTTATAAATGAAAGTCATGACGAGTAAGGCAGAGTGGTAAACAGTGTCAAGCTTTTTTCAAAGATGCTCTGACGCATTCATAAAAGGAGGTCACCATAATCCTGCAAAGTTAATAAAGTAGCAGATAAATGCTTGCCGGTTTCTTTCTGAGAAGAAGAAAATAAAAAACTTTTTAGCTTCAGTTTACATACAAGATGCTCAATATGTTCTTTGAAGGACATTTTCATCAATAAAAATGCCTAAGTACAATGAGACCATTTGAATTTCTTTCCCTTTAGCCGTTTGGATTTTAGTGAGCTGGGTGGATAGCCGTTTCCCATCTGAGAAGACCATAACTGTCTGCATTTAACACTAGCCTCAGCTGGTTTAGATGTGACTGAACAGCATCAAATGCAAACCGTAGGAAATTGAAGGAGAGGAACAATAGATGACAAAGTTTGCTCGCACAAAAATGAAAAACAACAACGGACCTAGAACAGAACCTTGTGGTACTTTAGTTACTAAAAGGAACATGGCTTCGCTTGAGCGCATCTTTTGAGACATATGAAAATAAACTGCAAACATATTGAATAAACACGGGGAAACGGCGTTAAATACTGTCTTCGCCCCTGTTGGGTCATTTGATGTCACTTTCAGCTTGTTTGTGCATCGTTTGTGACAAAGACAATAAAACCAATAACAGAAAACGCTGGTACTATGTTTCAGCTGCCGTGATTCCCCAAGTGGAACACTTCATTGAGCACTCAACGCATCCATTTGCTGCATCCAGAATATGTGCTTTGACCAAACACAAAATGTTACACCTCACTAAACGTAAACAGCATTTCCAGGTAATTTCTCCATTTGTTTGTCAAAATTACGACGTGACACTAATTTAAAATAAATATTGAGATTTCTGTGCAATTTTTGGTAAAAGAGACTGAGTGGGCATTTTATTTCATTGTTGTTTTTTTTTAATTCATTGTGTTTATTTTGTTTAAACATTCAAACTACAATGTTAAACTTGAGAATTTAAAGTTTATTGCTTATGATGCGATATACTGGCAATATCATGCCATATATTATCTTTACGGCATGATATTGCCAGTACACCGCATCATTGTTGAGGTGTTCAGGGCACGTCCAACCGGTAGGAGGCCTCAGGGAAGACCCAGGACACGTTGGAGAGACTATGTCTCTCAGCTGGCCTGGGAACGCCTCGGCATCCGCTGGGAAGAGCTAGACGAAGTGGCCGGAGAGAGGGACCTCTGGGCTTCCCTGCTTAGGTTGCTGCCCCCGCGACCCGACCTCGGATAAGCGGAAGAAAATGGATGGATATTATCTTTACATGAATGAAAAAATGGTTTCGAAATAATCCATCCATTTTCTATACCTCATTAGGGTCGCGGGTATGCTGGAGCCTATCCCAGCTGACTTTGGGTGGGAGGCGAGATACACCCTGGACTGGTCGGTTTCAAAATAATGTTGACAATAACATCATCAAAAATAATAATAATACGAATTGGGCTTCGAAGAAATGTCCGAAAAAATATTCACAATATGAACATATTTCTTTTGGGTGAGTACAATATTTATACTTTATACGACTGTTTTTGAAGGGGCTGGATGGAATGGCGCCATCTATACGGTAAATCTTGTCTTGTAATACGATAAAGTATCTTGAGGTTCCGCTGTAATTCAGCTGTTGTGTTGCAGAACTACACTACCTCAGCCCGAAAGATGTTTCTAAGTAGATAGATTGTGTGTGTCGTGTGAGTCACATGCCAATGGATTTAAGTGGGCTTTCTTACAGTAGCCGTGCACACGGCAGAGCTTGTGCACGATGGTGTCGGGCAGTGAAGTCTATCTGCCATGAACCAAATCCCTCTTGCTGTCTGACGCCAACAACCCCCCCGGCCCACCGTCACACACACACAAATGCTATTTAACTTTGCTGAATGCTTGAGTGTTCCAACCTCCCTCCATCCATTCTCTCACGCTCATGCGCACAAGATGCTGGTGTGTGAGTTGTCATGCTGTGTCGTCACCGCCTCCCCCCGCTTCATGGTGTCTTCCCCTCCATCTACATGGCCGACGTAAGCAGCTTTACTTGATAGTGCTCCGTCCAGCTTTAATTACCACAAACGCCAGGAACATGTTTTGCTTTGTACGGCACAGACTCAAACCTTAAGGTGAGCCTCTAGTACATATTTTGGGACCTAAAAATAGCCAGGATTTCAGTCGGTGTGCATTCTTCAGTTGTGCTCTGATTCACATTCTCGTCACATACCGGCTTCTTGCGCAGAAGTCGATTTTCGCTCCCTCACTGGCTGCCATCCTCTCTCTACATGAAGAGAGGACGAGGAAGCAGGTGATAATAGCAGAGAGGCAAATTTGTATACTGTATAAAAAAAGTAGTTTTAACTCCAGTAATGATCTGGAGTGCAGGAGAAAGTGGAAAGGAAACGTGGCTCTAGTTGACCAACAACAGAACCATTGGTGTAGTACCGGAGCCAACGTTGGAGGTGAATGAAGCTGCTGGGTGCAGACCATGCACAATACTGCCATTTTGCGAAGATAACAAAATAAAAATAAAAAAACTTCATAAGGTTGCCTACAACCACACACTAGTGATACCGCCACTGTTTTGCTAGTTCGAGCCCCCAGCGGTTATTTTCTTTGGTAGACATACAATATAAACAACACAGCGGTTAATTGGATAGGCACTAATTGGCACATTTAAGAGAAACTGCAATTTTGTTTGTTTGGGAAAATGATCTTAAATATCTTTCCTGATAATAATTAGGGGATGTATTAGTAACAAAATGATGCCACATCATTTGATAGGAATGAAAATGATCACCCTATAGAGGGGGGAAATCAAAGACAAATTATGCAGCAGACTGGTCCATTTTGCCAAAAATGTTATTGTAGCAACTCAAAATGATTCTCAGTAGTTTGTGTGGCCCCCACGTGCTTGTACGCATGCCTGGCAACGTCGGGGCTTTCTCCTAATGAGACCACGGATGGTGTCCTGGGAGATCTCCCCCCAGATCTGGACCAGGGCATCACTGAGCCCCTGGACAGTCTGAGGAGCAACCTGGCGGCGCTGTACAAACCTAAACATAATGTCCAAGAGGTGTTCTACAGTATGGGGTTTAGGTCAGGTGAACGTGGGGGTCAGTCAATGGTATCAATTCCTTCATTCTCCAGGAACTGCTTGCATACTCTAGCCACATGAGGTTGGGCATTGTCGTGGACCAGGAGGAACCCAAGTCTCACTGCATCAGCATAGGTTCTGACAATGAGTCTAAGGATTTCATCTCGATACCTAAGAGCAGTCAGGGTGCCGTTTTTTAACCTTTAGAAAGATCTGTGCGTCCTTCCAGAGATATGCCTCCCCAGACCATCACTGACCCACCACCAAACCGGTCATGCTGAATGATGTTGCAGGCAGCATAATGTTCACCACGGTATCTCCAGACCCTTTTCCGTCTGTCAAATGTGCTCAGGTTGAACTTGCTCTCATCGGTGAAGAGCACAGGGCGCCAGTGGCGTAGTTGCAAATTCTGGTGGTCTATGGAAAATGCCAATCAAGGTCTACGGTGCTGGGCAGTGAGCACAGGGCCCACTACAGGATGTTGGGCCCTCAGGGCACCCTCATGGAGCCTGTTTCTGATCATTTTGTCAGAAAAATTTACACCAGTGGCCTGCTGGAAGTCATTTTGTAGGGCTCTGGCAGTGCTCATGCTGTTGCTCCTTGCACAAACGAGCAGATACTGAGCCTGCTGAGGGTTTAAGGACCTTCTAAGACCCTGTCCAGCTCTCCTGGAGTAACTACCTGTCTCCTGGAATCTCATCCATGCTTTTGAGACTGTGCCGGGAGACACAGCAAACCTTCTTGCAACGGTACGTATTGATGTGCCATCCTAAAGAAGTTGAACTACTTGTGCAACCTCTGTAGCGTCCAGGTACTGCACCTGATGAACAAGGAAGTGTGCCTCCTGCTGAAGACACGCAACGCTGCCTTTAGATCTGGAGATGCACAGGCCTATAGCACTTCCAGGGTAAATCTTAAGAGGGGCATCAAAAAGGTCCAAGCACTGCTACAAGCTAAAGCTGGAGGAGCACTTTTCCAACTCTGACCCTCGACGCATGTTGCAGGGCATTCAGGCCATCAGTGATTACAAAACAAACCACTCTACCCCCACATACACTAATAATGTTTTCTTGAACGAACTTAATGACGTTTATGCTCGCTTTGAAAGAGACAATAAAGAAACTGCCACCAAGATCACTGCCTCAACCGACCACTCTCACGTTGTACTCGCCTCTTCAGACGTCTACTCCGCAGTGAGCCGAGTCAATGTGCGCAAGGCTGCTGGATCAGACGGCATTCCTGGTCGTGTGCTCAGAGCATGGCCAGAACAGCTTCCTGCGGTATTTACAGACCTTTTTAACATGTCTCTTGCCCAAGCAGCTGTGCCAACATGCTTTAAAACCACCTCCATTGTGCCAGTTCCAAATCACTGTAGTCCATCATGCCTGAATGACTACCACCCTGTAGCACTCACACCATCATCATGAAGTGCTTTGAGCGGTTGGTCCTTGCACACCTGAGAAGCTCCCTCCCATTCACACTGGACCCTCACCAGTTGTCTACCGTGGCAACAGTTTTTTTTTGTTTTTTTTTTCTTTTTTTTTTTTTTTTTTTTTTTTTTTCTTGTCTATACAAACACTTACGCACGAATGCTGTTTATTGACTTTAGCTCAGCATTCAACACTGTCATAACCTCTAAGCTAATCATCAAACTTAGAGAACTGGACATTAACCCTTCCCTCTGCAACTAGGTTATGGACTTTCTGACCAACAGACCTCAGTATGTTAGGTCAGACCACATCTGCTCCTCCACCATCACGCTCAACACTGGAATACCACAGGGCTGTGTGCTGAGCCCCTTTTTCTACTCCCTCTTCACCTACGACTGCAGGCGTATGTATGGATCCAACACCATCATAAAGTTTGCAGACGATACCACGGTGATCAACCTCATCAGCAACAACGATGAGACTGCCTATAGAGAGGAGATTCAGCATCTGGCCACTTGGTGCAACAAAAATAATCTGCTCCTTAACACCTCCAAGACTAAGGAGCTTGTCGTGGACTTCAGAAAGGATAGAAGAGGCTCACATGTTCCCATCCACAATAACGGGATGGCCGTTGAGCCTGTTTCATCCTTCAAGTTCCTGGGGACCCACATCTCAGAGGATCTGAACTGGACCACCAACACCTCGAGCCTGTTCAAGAAGGCTCACCAGCGCCTCTTCTTCTCTTGAGAATACTTAAGAAGAACCAGCTGTCCTCATCCATCCTGGTGAACCTTTACCGCTGCACGATAGAGAGCATCCTAACCAACTGTGTCACAGTCTGGTATGGAAGCTGCTCTGTTGCTGAACGTAAGGCACTGCAGCGGGTGGTGAAAACTGCCCAGCGCATCACCAGGACTCCACTTCCTGCCTTCGAGGATATCCAGAAGAGACAGTGTCTGCGTCGAGCATGCAGCGTTGTTAAGGACTCCTCCCCCCCTGCCCCCAGACTGTTTTCTCTCCTGCCTTCCTGCAGGCGCTTCAGGTGTCATTGGACGAGAACCAGCAGACTGAACAGCTTTTTCCCCAGAGCTGTGTCCCTGTTGAACTCTGCCCCATACTGATTTATTTACCCCCTCATACACCTCACACACTCTCCCTATTATTACTGCACTATTTACCATTGCCAATAATAATTGCACTATATTGTACATACCCACTTGTAAATGTACATAACCAACCATATACATTTGTAAAATTCAGGATATACATCTGTACTTATCTATTTGTAATTTTCAAATTACATTAATAATAATATGTCTAATGTTTCAATCTATCTTCATATACTAATAACAACCTGTACATTTTTTTCAACTTTGTAAATTTCTGAACGTGGTCGATAGCAACCTGTATATTATGTTCATAGTACATTCATCTGTAAATATTACAAATATTCATTTTTTCTTTCTTATGCATTTTATAATTTATATAACTTTACCCTAATACCCATATCCTGCACCTTTGCTGCTTATTGCACTTCTGGTTAGACCTAAACTGCATTTTGTTGCATTGTACTTGTACATGTGTAATGACAATAAAATTTAATCTAATCTAATCTACTATATATATATATATATATGTGTGTGTATATATGTGACATTGTATATCTATATGTGTGTGTGTGTGTGTGTATATATATATGTGTGTGTGTACATATATATATGTGTATATATACAAGTGTGTATATATATTATGTATATATGTGCGTGTATATAAATATGTGTATATATATTATGTATATATGTGCGTGTATATAAATATGTGTATATATATATATACATAATAATACACTTAAACACTTTAAAAAGAAAACAAACAAAAGAAGACCAAAGAGATAAGAAAAATCAAATGTGTTAAATAATACATAAGGTAATAAGTCCAGTCCCGTGTGTGTCTTTGTTGCTCACCTTCTGTTGTGTTTAAAAGCGGCACGCCGTGGAGGAATGATCTGCCCAGTCTTTCGGTGGAGCAGGAGCCGGTGAGAGTAATCTGCCATGGATTATATTTGAGAGAGTTTAGCACATTGTATATTTTGTAGATATGTTTCTTTCTAGTTATAGCATAGTGTAAATGTGTTATATATATTAGTTATTGTGTGCAAACTGTGTGGTTATTTAAGTCGGTTGCTGTTGATTGTTGTATTTATAATTATTAATACATGTAATGCATGTAAATGTATATAATTTGTTCTTTCCTTTTTGTGCTTATTTGTATAAGTTTTTTTTTTTTACCAGAATCAAAGTGTGGTAACATGCATCACAAATACAGTTGTATTTATTTATACAAGATTTTTATTTCGTGGTAAGGGCGTTCACATTGTATTTCAGATTTTATTTGTATTCATTTTTATTCCGTTAACCATGCAGATAAAAGACAACAGTAGAAAAAACAAATTATCGTTTTATTTCTTTTGTAAGCATATGGAAATCACCAATGGAGGGGGGTGCCATATAAAATCTCCCTTAGGACGCCACTTTGGGACATTGGAGATAAGAACTTCGTAAAGTGGAGAAAATCCAACCTTGCATTGTTGACTTTGGTAATCATGCACGTGTACATCACTCATCTGTAGCTCTCCAGCCATTTCTGTAGTTTCTGTTTTGTCTCTTTTCCTAAGGATGCACGTACACAAAGTGGCTTTTCTTAGGTTTTCCACCTTTTTGGTCAAGATTCCAGCTTCTGTTTCCTCTACTACCTTTGTCTTTGGAATCAATCTGAGGACAAAACGCTTCGATTTCTTCTCTTTTTCTGCAGCAGACTGCCAATATATATTTTGTTGTTGTTTTTATTCTCAAAAGCCTGCCCTCATCGCTTTTACAGAATAGAGAAATCCAATATGAATGGCTGTCATTATTGCAAGGACAGATGGTGAGAGAGAAGGTGAGCCCCGGCGAAAGAAATAGGAAACAAACGAAAGAAAGGTGAAAAGGATAAAAATCTATATCCATGCCCTCTCGTGTTCCACAGATAACCACCACAGACGCTTCTTTTCCGAGTCGTCTCAGCGCCACGGCTAAGCTGTCAATAAAACATAAAAAAACAGCTTAAATACGCAGACGACAGCCATCCCCAGGGCAGGAGTTCACCTTACAGTCTGCATCCGTCACTGATGACTTGAGTGCAAACGGCACATTGAAGGTAGTTTAGTGCTGAAATGACTTAGAGGCAGGATGGGAAATGGTCTGCGAAAGACAATAAAGGCCATCATTTGGGAGTTAAAAGGAAAAGCAAAGCACACATGGAAAATGGCCTGTCATTTTTATTTCAAGGCCTGATGTGAATTTCTTTTCCCTGAGTGAGGTTATTTCCTTGAGATTCATCACAGGGTTTCAAAACACTGACGAATGGCTAAGTAAAGTAAAAAAGACATTACACAGATTGTAGCGTTTGTGTGTGTGTCTTAAAAACCATCAACATTCCCGATCCCCATTTTTTGGCATCCAATCCGATTTTTTTAATAGTCTTTGATCCGGTCTGGTACCAATACTAACCTGTTGTTACAAACGTGAATTTGTGGACATGTATATGGTTATTTAAAATATTTCTTCAAAGCATTAAAATAATCCAACCAAAGTATTGCTGAATTTACTTGTCTTATTACACAGCATGACCAAAAATACTGTTTGTCTTTTGTAGCAAACCTCTGTGAGTCAGCTCCGTAATGAAAATAAAAGTCCATCCAATTAAAAAAAGAAATGGGCCCACGAAATACTGCATAGACGGTACTGTATATTGTCTCCCAAGCTGCTGTTTAGTGTGTGGGCTATAGGGGGCAGTGGTGTTGAGCATACTGGTTTGAGCAAGCATTCGGAGCGTAAGTGCGTGGAAGAAGAAAACTGGCAAGCGTCGTTGGACTGTGAAGGACTGAGTCTCTGAAACTGAATTACAGCCATCCTGACATGGAATTATTCAGCCAGCACTACAATACTTGGTGTGGGACTAATTTGATATGGTTATAGTTCCGTTTCTGGTGTGAGTTAGAATATACAGCCGGTGGTTAAAGCGGCACCGTCCTCGTGATAGTTAGATTTTATTTTTAGAAACTTGCTGTGTTTTTTCCATTTCTGCAGTTTTTTTGTTTTTGTTTTGATGTTTTGCATTTTTCAACTATAGCAGCTTTCTTTTTGTAAATGTTCTTTCCATAATATTTGGATTTTATTCTCGTAACATTATGGCTTTTTTCAGCAATTGAATTTTCCTAAAAAACATATTGTTTGTTTCTCATAGTATTACATAATATTTTACCATTATGCTACTTTTAATGGTGTTAGACGGTTTAACTGTTTTTCTTTTTTCTCTTATTTTTAAATTACTCTTGTAAAAATGACTGTTTTTTTCTTTTTTTCTGCTGTTGTGTTTTATTTTTAGTTTCCTCTGTAAATTAAATCTTTGAAATGGACTTCAGGCGCAATCAAATAAAAATACATCTTTCTTGGTTTGCCTTGTGCTGGAGAAAAACAAAATGATCAAACTTGTAGCTCCCACATCTGTTGCTGGCTGATGGACACTTGGCAGAGCTTTTATTTTATTTTAAGATGTGCGGCAAAGCCTCCCTGGTGAGGTGTTCTCGGAATGTCCTGCTGAGAGGAGGCAGACCTAGGGTAGACCTAGGACATGCTGGGGGAATTATGTCTCACAGCCGGCCTGAAAATACCTCCATTGTTCTACTGGTGGAACTGGAAGAGGTGGCCAGATACTGGGAAGTCTGGACTTCCTTGCTGAGACAGCTACCTGATAAGAGTCATGGTTAACAGCTCTGGCTCTTAGCTCAATGCCTAGAGCTCGTGGCTATCATTTCCAAAAAAATAAAAAAAAATGGGTGAAATATATTCACTGTTGTGTGTACATTTCATTGACTAAATATGCACTAAAATACCTCATATTTGTTCTGAATCAGCTCTGTATCACAGGGAACTGACACCTTCTTCTTTCTTCACTGCACTTTTTTTTTTACACAGTCAGACGCTGAGCATAATTTCGATGGGGAAGCGTAGTTGGTTGGTCAACACTGGATAAATGCTGGGCTTTGTCCCGCACATCTGCCGCACAGCGTCTCTGGTGATCTATGGGGCAGTGGGCTGGGTCGGCCGCTCGGCTTAGTGTAGAATTTTTATATGTATATATATATATATAAACACATTTTAATGTAGGCCAGATTATTGCTTGTGTTTGGGAGGATGAGAAAATGTAGATGAGCTCCAAGCGTGCTTCAAATCCTTATGACTTAATGCACCGTCATTGACTACAACTACACGAGCGCATGACCCCTCCCACCTCTGTGATGGCGAGGGAGCCAAACAGATCAATAAGGAGTAAATAATGAAGATTACAGAATATTTACCTCCGTTGAGCACGCAGCCGGCGGCGGCACAGAACTTTGAAATAACCCGATTGTGACAGGGCAGCTGTGGTGTGTGGGTCACTCGTTTGGTTAAACAGATGGGCCTGCAGCGGTGATGGGAGTCCCTCGGTGGCGGCGCAAAAAAACAACACTGAACTCTCGCCTCTGTTTGACACAGAAAGCGGTGTTTATTTAAATAGCGTCCCTGCGCCAATTATCTACGACACGTCTCCGAGTCACAGGAGAAACATTAGGTTCTTGGCAGGTTTGGAAGCGAAAGAAAGGCTTTTCATTCATTTGAAAGGAAAAGGAATCCAAATCTGCATACCAATTGAGGCTACAGAAGAATTCATTTCAGTGTTTAACTTTGTTTTCAAGGTGTGGAGAATTTTCACCCACTGCAGTCAAACCCGTTTAGCTTGATGTCCCTCGCTTTGGCAGACAGAAGCGGTTGTCGACATAACCCAGAGTAGTATGTTGTGTAACCCAACTGGTGGAGTGGCGCTCGCCAATCAGGTAAAAGCCGAAGCTTGCTGGCGTGTGGTTACACTCGCCCCTCAGCCTCACTCACAAATCTTACTCCTTTGTAACGCCCTGGGCTCAAACCAGGGTTCGCAAGTCCATCGAGTTAAAAGCCTCTGTAACCCCCCCCCCCTGCCTGTTTGCTTCAGGCATGATTTTAGCGGTTTGAAGGTTTATGACATCAGCAAAATGTAATAATTGTGATTTTTGAAACAGTGGATTATTGATTATCCTAAATTGATCTTTTTTGCAGTACATCAAGTGAGTAAAGTGTACTTTTTTAGTTATTTCCATCACCATGTAATCAACCATTAACTCTTTTTTGGCGAATTCGTACACTCCGCGCTCACCCGACCTCGACCACATCTGCTGGAAATTTACCTTCCGGTCCAGAGAGAGTGTTACTGTTCTGCAAGGCCCTCTTGGGGGTGGCGGGGTCTTGCATGAACGAACAGATGTGTCTTATGGGGTACCTAAATAGAACATAGAGAGTGACACCGTGTATCTTTTATTTATACGGTATATGAAGTACATACACCCTATCCTTATCCAGGAAAAGTTCTGATAATTTGTTGTAAAAGTCCTGGTGATCTTGGTGTATGTAATCCTCCATCTTGGCAATCAAATTTATTCATTTATCCAGCTGAACGTTAAATTATCTTTAATGCATTTGACATGCCATTCTCCAGCTTTTGCTGATGTCCAAAAAACAAACCCTGGCTTTCCCTCTCTATGGAAGGATGGCAGTGACAAGCACCTTCCAGCTCAGGCACACCCCTACCGCTTCAGGGAACAGTAAAACTTTTTTGTATAGAAATTGCTGGTTTACGTACCAGGATCGCCGTGAATGTCGGTAAAATAATGGGCGCACCCATAAAAATCCCCCCAAATATCTAGTTTATACTGGAAACCAGGCGCGTCCACATGTTTTCCAATGAGAACCACATATAGTGACCAATGAAATACCTTGTTTTTTCCCCAATTCCGTTTTATTTATTTAAATTTTTTTTTTACAAATACCATTTTTTCATTTTAATTCTTTTGAACTTCATGTTTTACATTTAAAACACATTGTATACCAGCATAGAGTGTGTGCTTTTTGTGTTGTTGAATAAAATTTAGCCCAGTAATTAGAAATGGATAAAGCCTGGCTAACTTTTCTAATGGGATGTCAGCCTCTGCACACATTGCTACAAAATCTTCAACAAACTGCAAACTGTAATGCCCGTGCTTGTAATTAAAGATTAAGCACGCTTACTTCGTTTACAGTTGGACGACATGTGGCCAATGGGCTCTTATTTTTCGAAGCTCCGAAGGGTGTCCTCTTTGTTGACAATGTCAATTGACGGATGTGTTGAATGTCTAAAACAAGAAGGGTGCAAGAAAAAAAGTGCTTTTTTCACTCAGAACCTGGACGTCGTCATCGGGTATTGTAAAGCGGTAAAATGTAAAAGGGTTCTTCCGGTAAAGCGGTAAAACCCAACACGGTGAAAATTCGCACACGCAAACAGCCACACTAGCATGCCAGACTAAGGTAACCCAGCAATTCACGCTCCGTCAGAGGAGGTTCAGCCAACTTTCGCCGATGTTCATCGCCATTTCAACATGTTTAGTTGGGGAGCAGGCGGGTTAGTGTTTGTAATAAGATTGAGTCGTCTGGCGTGGAAATGATTCCGCAAAAGATCGTTCGTTCTCCTGACAATGACAGAATTTCATTCACATCATGTCAATTTCCGGGAGATATCCCGTTTGTTTTTATTGGCCGATTCCACAATTCTATTAATGCGAAAGTCACAGGAAAGAAAGTAGAATGAAAGAAAAAAATGTAGATATGGTCAGAAGTTACATATATTTCAAGAAGTTTTTCAAGAGGAACTATTTCAACTTCATCTTAAATAATCTTTGTGCATTGTTTTTTAAATATATATTATGACCTTATTTCAATAATATTTTGACTTTATTCCCATATTATAATTTTTCCCAACCTTTTTTTTCCAATGTTTTTGTTTGTTTTGCATTAAAAAAAACTTTTTTATTAACATTTCACATCTATGCAACTAAAATAACATTTTTTTCCTCAATATCTTATTTTTGTAAAATTGCAACTTTTTTTCTTGTTAAAATAATTTTGTTTCTCATAATATTTTGACTTTATTCCTACAGCTGTTTGTCCATTTCTGTTTTTTATGTCTATTTTTATTTTTACCGAACCTATTTCTTCTGTTTCTCATAATATTACGATGCATTTTTTAAAAAGTAAATTTCTTTAGTATTTCAATATTATGCTTTATCCTTATCCTAATAATATTATGATGTTATTGTTGTAAAATCATAGCTCGTTTTCCTTTTTTTTTGTTTTGTTTAGAATATGCAGCGCCCCCACCCCAAAAGAAACGTCCACAGGTCAGAAGTGGTCCCCGGGCCGCTCTAAATCTTCTTCTTCTACTTGGATCTTGTAGTGTAAACCCCCTTGGGCTCAGAGCGTCTACACAATATCATTGAAGTGACAACGTGGTAAATTAAAAATAAAACAAAAAAAAAACACACTCGTCAAATGAAAGTCAAGTAAATGTGGTCTGAATATGCAACATTAGAGCACAAATGATGAAATACTAGCAATAAAAACACTATACCGTAAAGGACATGCTCAGATTGAAAGCTATGGGAGTCACTCCAGGCCAAGTAAACAAAGCGATAGCTTGGATGGAAGAGAAAGAACACATCCCGAGTGTAAGACGCTGTGTGGAAGTGGCATCTTGACCCAGACAGAGAACAAAAGTCCTGAGATTAGTCATTTTTCACTGGAGAGGATTGAGAGTGAGGGGACATGAGGGGGGAGGGGGGTTGCAGGAAACATGTTTCAATCGATGGAAATGTCACCGGGGACAAACTATTTTCCTCGGCTGTGTTGTAGATAAATATTCTCCAATCCTGCTGTGTCAATCCGATTTGGCGTCCAAACGGAGAGACCCCACTGCCAGCCCGTCTGCTGCGCACACACACACACACACTTGTGGCAGATTTCATCAAAATTGAAACGCACACGTCCAGGGCTGGTGTCGCCGCTCGTGGCGCTGCCAGTGTTTTTGTCAGATATGGATTTGTCAAGTTCTGATGAATTATGTGTTCTCAAACGATAACCCCTATCAATCTTTGCCGTTGTGGCTTTTTGGACCTGGCAAAACATCAAATCGATCTTACACACACACACACACACACACACACACGAGGCATCAAACAGAGCGACATGAATGGATATAAAGATATATGCTTCGTATTTGCTGACGTAACGCCACACACAGCTGTCTGGCTTTTTCAAAGTAGTCGGTTGCTGGCGACGCGTCTAAAGAGCACGCGGCGAATTAAGCAAATGGCTCAGGCGCTTTCAGACGTACAAACAACTTGACATTTTAAAGCAAACGCAAATTGAGATGCACTTTGTGGCAAATGCAGCTGCTCAGCAGAGTTAATTAGCATATCGGTGTCCATGTCAGTTTTTTTTTTTTTTACTGTACACAGACCTTTAAACTGGAGTACAATTTGGAGTTTAAACGCACATTTCTGATGATATTACAGATGATTGGTCCGATATTTCACATAACAAACTTCCAAAAATGAACTGCCCGAACAAAGCACCCCACGCCTTGCGGACTCACCTGTCGGTGCATTTTTTATTGCGTGACACTGCTAAATAACCTGCCACGGGGCCAAATAATGTTGAACTTGATAAAAAATGTGAGAAACACTATTGACTTTGAGCTTGGCAATCCTGTGAATCACTAAACCAGTGGTTCCCAAACTTTTTTGCAGCAACCCCTTTGTGGAGATAAAATGATTTTCTGTCATTCCCCACAACCTCCTCCCAACCCACCCGAAAAATACTGATTATAAGTGGTTTTACTCGACCGATTCACGCACTTTTAAGACTGTTGCCTTAAAAGTGCAGTTGGCAGTTTTTTGTTTTTTCCAGAAGGTTTTATACAGTAGTTTTCAAAATAATAGCAGTCCAATGTGACTTAACCAAATGAATCACTGTTATTAGTACATTTGTATTGCTAAATAACACACAAGTTACCAGTAGGTGCAGTAGATTCTCAGAAACAAACAAGACCCAGCATTCATTATATGCACGCTCTTAATGATGTTCAATTGGGCAATTATTTGAAAGGAGGGGGTTACAAAATAGCAGTGTCTGCTGCTGATTTTACAAACTCAAAACTATTTTGTACAAACTTTTTTGTTTCTTGGATTTGGCAATCCTGTGAATGACTAAATTAATATTCATTTTTCATAAGTGCGTCACATCTGTGTGGCATGGACTCAACCAACTTTTGGCACCTTTCAGCTGTTATTCCACTCCCCACAAGTTCTCTATTGGATTAAGGTCGGGGATTGGGCTGGCCCCTCCATAACATTCATTTGTTGATTTGGAACCAAGATTTTGCTGGTTTACTAGTGTGTTTGGGGTGATTGTCTTGTTGAAACAGCCATTTTAAGGGCATGTCCTCTTCAGCATAAGACAACGTGACCTCATCAAATACTTTGACATGATACCTCGTTTGTGATAAATAGGCCCAACACCAAAGTAGGAGAAACATGCCCATAT
Organism: Oostethus manadensis; assembly: GCA_024372805.1. Classification (NCBI taxonomy): domain Eukaryota; kingdom Metazoa; phylum Chordata; class Actinopteri; order Syngnathiformes; family Syngnathidae; genus Oostethus; species Oostethus manadensis. The sequence goes on along the minus strand of QODF01000026.1, from coordinate 2,266,643 downwards.
CATGATGCCTCACTGTATTCACTATGTACTGTGTCTGCGGCCTCAGGACCCAAAAATAACATTTTTTTTTCTCATCAGTCCACAAAATGTTCCTCCACTTCTCTTTAGGTCAGTAAATATATATATATATACATGTAGATTAGCTTCACACAGATGTATTCCAACTGTCACAGTACTTACAGGTAACTCTAGACTGTCTTTGATCATTCTGGAGCTGATCATAGGCTGAGTCTTTGCCACTCTGGTTATTCCTCCATCCATTTTGATAGTTGTCTTCCGTTTTCTGCCATGTGTGTCCGGTTTTGCTCTCCATTTTAAGGCGCTGGAGATCATTTTAGCTGAACAGCCAAACATTTTTTGCACCTCTTCATAAGATTTCCCCTTTCCATCTTTTTAATCAAAGTACGCTGTTCTTCTGAACAATGTCTTCAATGACCCATTTTCCTCAGGCTTTCAAAGAGAAATGCATGTTCAACAAGTACTGCTTTCATCCTTAAATAGGGGTCACCTAAATCACACCTTTTTTTTCACAAAAATGATCACTGATTAAATGGCACACTATTTTTTTTAACACACCCCTTTTAACCAATTGCCCAAATGCACAGCCTTAAGGGCGTGCATATCATGAATGCTAAGTCTTGTTTGTTTTACGAGAACCTGCTGCACCTACTGGCATCTTGTTTGCCGTGTAGCAATAAAAATATATTAATAACAGTAATTAATCGAGTTACTCACATTGGACTGCTATTATTTTGAACACTACTGGATGCAGAATAGATGTGTCCCATTACATGCATTCTTAGCCGCCTTTTTTACCTATTTTCATTAAATTAATTGTCATTAAAAGCCACATAAAAGAGATTGACAAGTGTTCATGTCTGACATGAGGATTGTGGATGATTGGCAAAATTCCCGAAAAAGTGCAGTTTTCCTTTAAAATAAAATAAATACAATTTTGATAAACTGAATAGACACACAGAAGGACAACAAAAATGTCAGACATGTTTGTATGCAGCAGAGGGAATATGCATTCAGTAATAGAGAAGCTATGCTCTATCAAGTTGCCAGATGTATTTGGAATGCTATATTGTGAACTGAGTGTTTTTATTAATCCTCAATTTTGGAGAAAATACATCCCTAACGGCAGAAACATAGGCCTAATAGAAGGAACCCATTGGGTTGGGAAATTTCCGCTAAATCAATTGCAATGAAATGGTTTCTCCATTTGATTGGTTGGGAAGAAATGTCGTGAGAGTGCACGTGAGGCCCCAGCTGCTCCAAGCTTCTCCACGTGGCGCCGTGGCTGCACTGTGCCTGTTTGTGACGCCCAATAAAAAGAAGCAATAGTCGAAGTGTGTGTGTGTGTGTGTGTGTTAACGGGCAGGTGGCCATTGCTGGCACGTCCTCACCCGCTCCGAATAGAGAAGGCCGTTGTGTTTGGAGGGTCCACATCTCTCTTTTCTCGCCTGAGAGGCCATACAGATCCCCGCAGGCACCCGTTTTCCACAGTGTGTGCGCGCTGGCTTCACGTCGACTGCCATCGCAGCGTCGCGCTCTTCCTGTTTCACACCAGCAGAGAGCAACTGGGAGCCAAGAGGGAGAATAGAAGGAGGTCAGAAGGGTGCACAGGCGGAGGAAGGAAGCGGTATGGGGATAATTAAGCATGGCGGAACAGCATCATCAGGGGGGCTCCGACAAGAGGATGACAAAAACAAAACCCCGAATAACACTGCTTGCCATTGATCAGCTAACACATCAGTAGAAGGAGGGCCTGAAACCCTCTTTTTTTTTCTTTCACGCTTTGCAATACAGTTTGTCTGTTAATCTAACTCATCACACTCCCCTGCAGGTGGTTTAATAGTACTACACTGCATTGTTTCAAACTTTTTTTTTTTTTTACGTCAAACTTAACTTCAACAACGGTAATTCTTCCCAAACTTTTTGTGTTTTTGTAGACTCGAAAACACGCAAACTTTTTGTTCTTGTATTTCATCAAAACGGTCTCTCCTGCATCATAATCAGCAAAAGTGGCCTTATAACATACGGATGGGCATGCGAACACAAAGCACTTTCACCAGTCGGCTGTATTTGGCAGTTAGCGGCGTCGTTAGCGAGACTCCTGGAATTCGCGTGGCCTATTCACCTCCCGCCGGCGGCATCATTTTAGAGCAGGATATCAAGTTTTGTCAGGTCCCCACGGTAAGTTCATTAGCAAGGCGATGCGGCAGCACATTAAATGCCAAGACGCCGCGACAAAAAGTCCACCACAGAGTCATCTGTAAACGAGCCTGATGTTTTGTTAGATCAGCAGATTTTTCGAGTTCATTGTTATTCCCTTAGCTTTATGTTGGAGTAACACGCCGCTGATTTCCTGTAAGGTTTTTGACACATTTTCTATCTACGTGATCATGTTAGCAAGCCGCATTATGTTCCTATCCCTCCCTTGGTGCCACTGATTATCATTTTGCAGAAGCAATGCTACCATTTGGTGGCTATTACGTGCCAACAAACACGATATGATCAGTATACAGCCTGGATATAAATATGCATGTATTGTAGCCCTGGGGGATCTTATAAAGTGTCATACGGTCTAAAGGTTAGACACAAATCATCGATGCCTGCAGAAACAAGCAGATCGATGGATACATTGTCAGCGTTTAACACTAGGCACGATCCAAACATGATTCATTGATCAGTGAGCGCTTTGTATGGAACTGTGCCCAACAGTTGGTTGGTTCAAGCAAATGCCAATAAGCCAATTGTCTTTGGGTTTTTTCTTTCTTTGTATCATCAGATTTTTTTTAATTTAGATCAATCGACCTGGATGCTTCCGCACTTCCTCTATGGCTTTTTTCACACCGCTACTCCTTATTGTCTGTTGTGGTGTAACGAAATTGACCAACCCCGAGTGACAGTACAAACTGAGGTACCTTTAACTTAATAAATAAATGCGTAAGTCAAGTTTGTTTCTATAGCATTTTTCACATACAAAGAAAGTCACAAAGTGCTCCACAATCATATTCAATTTATAGTGTTATTAACACTCCAACATCAACATTTCAAAGTAATCAATTTAAAAAGCAGGAAAGTTACCATCGCCTCTGTTGGCCTGGCTGGTCAGATTTTGCACCCTTCTGAATTTAATACAAAAACATTCCAAACTTAGGCGTTCAAACGTGTCAGTTAGGCAGGTAGCAACAGCCTGCCAAGATTGGTTTACTCCGGTCCGGAAACGGGTACATGGACCCATCAGTAGGTTCTGATCCTCTGACCTCAGAGTGCAACCGGCTGGGGGGGCTGAATCTGACCACTGACCGCAACATTCAAAAAACGAGAACCAGAATTTAAACATTTCTCCGATAGGAAACTGTTAGCCAATGAAGAGTTTTTAAAATATAAAGTATATAAAAAAGTGTAACGTACAGTATATAAAGTATAATAATCTTGCAGTATTAAAAATCATTAACTTCTGTCCCGTTTCACATTGCTGGGTACCGGATTGTCTCAGTTTACGGGTTTGGGATTCGGTTTTCCACTTTCCAAAACAGCACCTATAGTCACGAGAAAATGCAAAAACCACACCCCTTTGAACGTGTCAGTTAGAAGGAGACATGCTATCTATGGACGACCACTCATGTATTTACTTCTCAGCACAAGGAGACAATATTTAGCCAAAAAGAGCTTGAGATCACCAAGAGATACTAATATTCTATATTAGTTTATATGTTTAAGTCATTTTTAGCCAATTTAGCAACTATTTTGGCCATTTTTGGGCATATTTACCCAATTTGGTTTATGTTTCCATGCATCTTCTCCCACTTAACCAAACTCAGGTCATGATGGCAGCAGCGAAGCCCAAAATTTTTCTCCGGCTACTTTTTCTAGGTCCTCCAACCAGATCCTGAGGTGTTCCCTGGCCAGTTGGGAGACATAGTCTCTCCAACGTGTCCTGGGTGTTCCCCAAGGCTTCCTACCAGTTGGACGTGCCCTGAACACCTCCCCACAGAAGTGTCTAAAAAAACATCCCGCTGAATTATATAATGAGTTATAGTGCAGCCAATAGACACTAAGAAATGAAGATAATGAACTTTTGGGCATAAATTGTAGTATTAAGTATGAAATTCATACATTCATTCATATATGTTTTAAATGCAGGTGCGTTGAGTTGTATTTAGGCCAGCAGCAAAGGCTTTGCTGGCCCTGACCACCCACTACTAGTATAATTCTATGGTCAAGCAACATTTAACCATGTATGCATAGGGCTCTGTTTTCCATCCAGAAGGAGGAGCCCAGGAAGGAGAGCCGTCTTCAGGGCAAAGACAGATAAGCAGGCCGGTTAATTCCGCCGACGACTGCAGCCACAAGGAGATATGAAGTACAGTGGACACTGAGGCCTGTCCAGGCATAACTACAGGTGCTTTAATTAGAAACTAAATAATGAAACGGAATGGAGTGCCCCTCGAGCGTGAAAAAATAGGACCCGGCGACCATACTGAGGGGAGAGGAAATGGTTCTTAATCTTAGCTTTGTGCCTTGGAGCATGGTGGGTTTTTTAATGACTGAATGAAAAACCAATCAGCGATGGCGCCACATTAATTCTGCACAGCACGTCGGATGACCTTTTGCATTTGAGCCGAATGAAAAATTACATTTCTTTAACCTGTTTCTTTTTACCTGTAAAGGTTTCCTATAACCCCCCGCAATTTACCTTTACACAATTTGCCTGTGCTGGTGGCAAAACATGATTTTGTGTTTTTTTTTGCCATTTCCAATTTAGTACAAGAGCCTTTTTGTTGTGTTATGAATTAAAATGGAATCCTTTACGGGTGGTGGTGCATGTGTGCGTTCATGGTTGAGCAGCCTCTCATTCAAAGGCTCTCCAGCTTGAAGGTGAAGAGCTCAAGAGTGTGGAGACTTTCATGGAATGACTCGTAAGAATTCTGCTTTGGTGTCGTTTAAGGTGAGAGTGAGTTACAGACGAAGCCAGTTCAGACACAGGCTTTTATTGTCTCAGAAGATAAGATATGTTGAGCTTTAATGCCTATTAAGGCTGGACTTACATGGTTTAAATGACACAATGCTAAAATTTTTCAAAGACATGGGTAATGGCGGTAGAAAGAGAAAAAAACATGTTCCGAATCATCCATCCATACATTTTCTATACCGCTTATCCTCGCGGGTATGCTGGAGCCTATCCCAGCTGACTTTGGGCAGGAATCTGAGCTCTTCTAAATGAATCACATATGACGATATAAATGCATTATACCCTGTCACTGTCATTTTACCCAAACAACACACCCACTTTGAATACAGAAAACACTTATGGTAAATCACAACCAAAGCGAAGTGTAGCATACACCATTAAACAAGCTCTAAATATTCTACATCATAGCAACAGAGCAAGAAGTCACTGGTGTTGGTTTAGTTTAGAGCTGCAACATTTAATTGATTAATCGATGATTAATTGAACTATTTTAGTATTGGAATAATTTTTTTAAGGCTGTCAAATGATTAAAAATTTTAGCCAGATTAATCGGTTAATTTTACATTAATTAATCATGATTAATCACTAGGCCGCACTGTAGCCAAGTGGTTAGCATGTTGGCTACATGGTGAGGAGATTTGGAAGACCTGGGTTTGAATCTCCGTTGGGCATTCCTTTGTGGAGTTTGCATGTTCTCCCCGTGTGTGTGTGGATCTTCTCCTGGTACTGCGGTTTCCTCCCACATTCCAAGAAAATGCATGTTAGGTTAATTGGCAACTCTAAAATTGTCCATATGTTTGAATGTGAGTGCGAATGGTTGTTTTGTCTATATACGCATGCGCTGCGATTGACTGGGGACCAGTTCAGGATGTACCCTGCCACCCGCCCAAAGTCAGCCGGGGTAGGCTCCAGCGTACCCCGCGACCCTAATGAGGGTAAGTGGCATAGAAAATGTATGGATGATTAATCACTATCTCTGTAGTATGCTAAATTATATATAAAATATTACTGTATTTTATTGAAAGAAGGATAAATGGAAGGGCAGGATTATACTGTATATGTATGTATGTATTAACAACACCAAATTAACTGAAAAATTAAATCAAGATAAGAGATGGCACACGTCTGAAAATATTTACCTAACACTGGTTTCTTAAATAGCTGAATATTTCAATTGCACTTTAACTGTGTTATTATGAGCAATGAGGGGTTGCTTTCATAGACACCACATAACTTAAGTTAAATTTACATTGTTTGAGTGATTTTTCCGTGTTTTTTAAAGCATACTTTAATCCAGCAAATTGAATTTCCGCATTAAGAGTTACAAAGTGAGTGATACGAATATCCACTTATTTTCTTTAATTGTTTATTTAGACCACACATACATGCATATTAAAGACGACATTGAGATTTTCAGAGTGTCCGTGAATGCATCTCGTGGTGTGTCTAGTGACAACAAGGAAGTGTCGTTGCATTGAAGAATGGACTAGAGGCGTGTTTGGAGTTGGAGATATGGTGTTGGAATTGCACTTCTGTTGTAGTCAATCTGAGGCCTCGCCGATCACTCTATCCATCTATCCATCCATCCATTTTCCTCCGCTTATCCGGGTCCGGGTCGCGGGGGCAGCAGCTTCAGTAGGGAAGTCCAGACTTCCCGGTCCCCAGCGAACACTTCCAGCTCCATCGGGAGTACACCAAGGCGTTCCCAGGCCAGCTGTGAGACATAGTCCCTCCAGCGTGTCCTACGTCTTCCCGGGGGCCTTCTCCCGACTGGGCATGCCCGAAACACCTCACCAGGGAGATGCCCGGGAGGCATCCGGACTAGATGCCCGAGCCACCTCAACCGCCTCCTCTCGATGTGAAGGAGCAGCGGCTCTACTCTGAGCTCCTCCCGGAGCCATATCTCTTAGGGTGAGTCCAGCCACCTTACGGAGGAAACTCATTTTCGCCACTTGTATCCGCAATCTCGTTCTTTCAGTCATGACCCATAACTCATGACCATAGGTGAGGATGGGAACGTTGATCGATCGGTAAACAGAGAGCTTTGCCTTCCGGCTCAGCTCTCTCTCCTCCACCTGAGGATAGACCTCACTCCCAACCCGGATGGTATAGTCCACCCGTTTCCGACTGAGAACCATGACCTCGGATTTGGAGGTGCTGAGTTTCATCCCAGAAGCTTCACACTCAGCTGCAAACCGCTCCAGTAAACGCTGAAGGTCACAGCCTGATGAGGCCATAAGGACCACATCGTCTGCAAATAGCAGAGACGAGATCCTAAGGTCACCAAGCTGGACTCCCTCAACACCTTGACTGCGCCTAGAAATTCTGTCCATGAAGATTATGAACAGAATCGGTGACAAAGGGCAGCCTTGGCGGAGGCCAACGTTCACCGGAAACAAGCTCGACTTACTGCTGGCAATGCGAACCAGGCTCCTGCTTCGATTGTACAAGGACCGAATGGCACGTAGAAGCGGACCATCAATCCCGTACTCCCGGAGCACCCCCCACAGGACACCACGAGGGACACGGTCGAATGCCTTTTCCAGGTCTACAAAGCACATGTAGACTGGTTGGGCAAACTCCCACATACCCTCGAGTACCCTTGCAAGGGTGTAGAGCTGGTCCAGTGTTCCGCGACCGGGACGAAAACCACATTGCAGCTCCTCTAACCGAGGTTCGACTAACGGTCGTACCCTTCTCTCCAGCACCCTGGAGTAGACTTTCCCAGGAAGGCTGAGGAGTGTGATCCCCCTATAGTTGGAACACACCCTCCGGTCACCCTTTTTAAAAATGGGGACCACCACCCCGGTCTGCCAGTCCAGAGGTACTGTTCCTGACTTCCATGCAATGTTGTAGAGGCGTGTCAACCAACACAGTCCTCCAACATCCAGAGCCTTGAGAAATTCTGAGCGGAACTCGTCTACCCCCGGAGCCTTGCCACTGGGGAGTGATTTGACTACCCCAATTACCTCAGCCACGGTGATAGAACTGTCCACGTACGTATCCTCAGACTCTGCTTCCTCTATGGAAGGCATGTCAGTGGGATTGAGAAGGGCCTCGAAGTATTCCTTCCACCGACCAACTATATCCACAGTCGTGGTCAGCAAGCCCCCGTCCGCACTGTAAACAGTGTGAACTGGGGGCTGCTTCCCCTTTCTGAGGTGTCGGACGGTTTGCCAGAACCTCTTCGAGGCCGACCGAAAGTCGTGCTCCATAGCCTCACCGAACTCCTCCCACACCCGAGTTTTTGCCTCGACCACCGCCGAAGCCGCGTGCCGCTTGGCCTGCCGGTACCTGTCAGCTGCTTCGGGAGTCCCGCAAGCCATCCATGCTCGATAGGACTCCTTTTTCAGCTTGACGGCAGCCCTAACCCCCGGTGTCCACCATCGGGTTCGGGGCTTGCCACCACGACTGGCACCGACCACCTTGCGGCCGCAACCACAACTGGCTGCCTCAGCAATAGAGGCACGGAATACGGCCCATTCGGACTCAATATCCCGGTCCTCCCTCGAAATGCAGGCGAAGCTCTGCCGGAGATGAGAGTTGAAGACTCGACGAACGGGAGATTCTGCCAGACGTTCCCAGCACACCCTCACTACGCGTTTGGGTCTGCCAGGTCTGTCCGGCATCCTTCCCCGCCATCTAATCCAACTCATCACCAGGTGGTGGTCAGTTGACAGCTCAGCCCCTCTCTTCACCCGCGTGTCCAGAACATACGGACGCAGGTCTGATGATACGACCACAAAGTCGATCATAGACCTGCGACCTAGGGTGTCCTGGTGCCAAGTGCACTTATGGACATCCTTATGTTCGAACATGGTGTTTGTTATGGACAAACTGTAATTCGCACAGAAGTCCAGCAACAACACACCGCACGGGTTCAGGTCAGGGAGGCCGTTCCTCCCAACCACGCCCCTCCAAGTCACACTGTCATTGCCCACATGGGCGTTGAAGTCTCCCAGCAGAACTATGGAGTCACCAGCTGGGGTGCTCTCCAGCACCCCTCTGATAGACTCCAAGAAGGCTGGGTACTCTGAACTGCCGTTTGGCGCATACGCACAAACCACAGTCAGGACCCTTTCCCCAGCCCTAAGGCGTAGGGAAGTGACCCTCTCGTTTACTGGGGATGACTCCAACACAGAGGCACCAAGCCGGGGGGCTAACAATAAGCCCACACCAGCTCGCCGCCTCTCCCCAGCGGCAACTCCAGAGAAGAACAAGGTCCAGCCCCTCTCAAGGAGTTTGGTTCCAGAGCCTAAACTGTGGGTTGAGGTGAGTCCGACTATATCTAGTCGGAATCTCTCCGCCTCTTCCACAAGCTCGGGCTCCTTCCCCACCAGAGAAGTGACATTCCATGTCCCAAGAACCAGATTTGGTCGCCGAAGCCCAGGTCGCCCGGACACCCGCCCTCGACCACTGCCCAAATCACACAGCACCGGACCCTTATGCTTGCCCCTGCAGGTGGTGGGTCTGCGGGGGGGAGTTCCCGTGCGGCTTCTTCGGGCTAGGCCCGGCCAGGTCCCACGGGTGAAGACCTGACCACCAGGCGCTCGCCTGCGAGCCCCTCCCCCAGGCCTGGCTCCAGGGTGAGGCCCCGGTATCCCACGTCCGGGCGAGGTGCGGTCACTCCTAATGTTTCTCTTCATATGGGTCTTCTGAATCACTCTTAGTCTGGCTCGTCACCTAGAACCTGTTTGCCTTGGGAGACCCTACCAGGGGCATAAAGCCCCCGACAACATAGCTCCTAGGATCACTCGGGCACTCAAACCCCTCCACCGCGGTAAGGTGGTGATTCACGGAGGGGTCGCCAATCACTCGGATAATTAAAACAAGCTTCCGATTAATCTACTAGGGAATCAAACATTGCAGCCCTAGTTTTCTTTTGTGATTTTGTGATTCCAAAAAACATTCATGAGGTGTCAACCCATGACTTTTATGAGTCATGGAGCCAAAACCTTGATGGAGCTTCTCAACTAACGCGTTGAATCCATAAATATCAGAATTGTGGCACAAAATAGAAGTCAAAATAGAGAGGTGTGTGTTTGGATGCAGCATCTTTAAGCATGCTGTTGACCGAAAAACATCAGAATTCTTTTCGGACTTCTCATCAAGGACTTGTGGTTGTATCATTCCGACAGTATATATTGAGGAGAGTCTGAGAACGGGAAGACGCTGCAAACCTTCCCCTCGCTCCTTTTCAAATATGAAACGGCAAGCAAAGAAGTCATTCCTAATTCAAAACTAGGATTTGGAATGGCCCGACTTTACTGAAAGCAAATCCGACTTGCATTTCAATACGAAAACATGTTTTCTCCCTTCAGTCCGGCTAATGAGCACTCAACTTGGGACTTTTGTGTGTATGTGTGTGTGCATCATTACCATCCTAAATTAGTACACGCATCTGCCAGTCTTGGGGCCTTCTGCTGATGGCTCGTCATTCACAGTTGGTTAAACATGACTGGTCAGTCAGCGCTTGGCCTCCAGTTGCATTCAACCTTGCTGCAAGCCACATTAACCCATGGCTAACAAGTTGCCACCCTCTGCTCTTAATGGGCACTGACATGGCTGGATTATATTTAGCCGCTAAATAAGGAATTTGCCAGCATGATCCTTGCTTGCCAGCGGTGGTTAAGACAGGAATTACTCCCACATATGTGCACTTTATCCTGGTTGCAGTCTTCAAGGTAAAGGTCAAACGTCATTTCCAGAATTTGTAGTTTTATAGTAGGTAGATTGCAGCTGAACTGATTAGATTTTGGTGGAGATGTTCATATCTTAAGGTTAATTCATTAAATATGAAAAGTGCTTTTGGTAAGCTCATACTTAAAGAAAGACGGGACGGGAACTTTTCGGGCTAAGAGAGCCATAAACGACACATATTTTCAAATGTATTTTTGTGAGAGCCATATCCTATTTTTTAAAAAGTGAATACAACTAAAAGTGTGCCAACAATTTTAGAAGATAATTAGTTTCTGAATTGGATGGTTGAAAGTGCTGAGAAGGTTTTATATTTTGAATGTTATTTTTAACACTGTGATTCCTGTCAGGTTTTACTTTGAAATGTCAGCAGAAAAACATTATACATTATAAAAGAAAATAACACCCCTATAGTCACTTTTACACTCATGCATTTTAAGCATAGCATGCTACGGAGCTAACAAATTAGCCTACAATTTATTTGTTCTAAACCTATTGTTTCATAGGGTGTGGGGAGGGACAACGTATCCCCCAGACTGATTTGCAGGGCACATATAGACAACCATCCACACCCACATTCATACCTATGGGCAATTTAGAGTGAAAGTGTATAGCCAAAAATGTACCACTTCCACACAAAATAGGAAGAGAGCTTTTTTTTCCCCACTATATCATGCCGGACATAACACGGCTGACTCTACAGCAGGGGTTGGGAACCTTTGTGGCTAAGACAAAAAGCACATATTTCAAAATGTATTTTCACTAGAGCCATATAATAACACTTAATATAATTTTGGAATATAATGTCTCTGAATTTATTCTTTGAATAACATTGTTTTACTGAAGCTAACCAATAAGAAATAAAATACTTTTTACCATTAAAGTGATTTATGGCGCTGCATGGTTTTGCACTGTACTTGTCATCTTTCTTTCTCCTCGCCATTTTCTTCGTCAAAGGGCCTGATGTGCAGAATTAGCTGGTTGACTATTTGATTAAAGGAGGGAAGTTTACTTCTTGACCTCTCAATGACCTGTGTAGGCTATGGCATTATCCAATAAGCGTGAATAAAATACTGAAAGGAGAGCTGGCATTGGCACTGGCCATCCCGCATTGCAGTAGAACATGGACTAAAATGCCTGATAATATTTCATACTTTGAACATTATTTCTAACACTGTGATTATGTAATTTCATACTTTAAAATGTCAGCGGAAAACATATTAAAATAAATCAATTTGATCACGTTAAGAAGTCGGAGCCAGATGCTAGCAGCACTGGAATAGAGAGTGAGCTAGGGTGCTAACATTCCGCCCACATTTTAACGGCAACACCATGCTAGGTTAGCCTGTTTTCTGAAAAGAAACAAAATAGCCTTATTTTGAGATGTGTAGCGAAGCCTGCTTTCCGCGGGGCAGGTGACACCTAGTTCACTATAAACCACATGAACTCGGCATTTTGGAAACAAAATACATACCATAGTAACACAATAGTAATGCAGTTTCTGGCGTGTCAGCATCTTTGAGCTCTAGTTTTAGTGAGCCAATGTCCAAAAGCAATTTTCTTTGTCTACATTTGTTCTGCAAGTGCGCCACACTTCTCAGGCTTTGAATCAATTTACTACGAGAGATATTAGCCTGTGTCGGTGTGTACGCTTTTTTTCCAAAGATTAAAAATCTCCCACTATGGGCTGACACTTCCCAAAGCAATTCATATTATTAGGATTCCTTTTTCCCCAAACTCATTTCTCTTCTTTTTCATTTCTTCTACTCCTCATTTCCTGCACCCGTGCTTACATTCTGTAACTTTGAGGCGCGATCGCGGTGGAGTAGATTGCGAATTGAAACAAATCACTGCCGATTTCAAAAGAGCGAGGCAGATAGGCAGACAAAAATAACAAAGCGGTGCAGACAGACGGAGTTGTGCGTGAAGAAACGCGTGAGTAAGTCGGAGGATGTGGAGCAAAGGTAACGCACAAAATATCAAGAGGCTGAATTGGAACCGGCAGGAGCTTAGTGTTGACGCAGCAGGATGCCGGTGGACAGGAAATCATGTTAGGGAGTATCACGCTGTCACAAATCACATCGCCAACTCCCGACGGCGACTGATCCCACAACCTCCGGCTACACCCTGCCTTTACACCACCCCCCTACCAGAGAAATCTCTCTGCACTGAAGCACTCGCTCTCTTTCGTCACTGTCGTAGCAAGCGTGGGATGGCGAGGTCAGACTTGTGACAGGAAGTGGCGGAAGAGTGATTAGTGGACCAACAGTGGGGGACAGAGTGGCCTCCCTGCAGTGGAGGACCAGCTGGTCAACAGGCTGGACGGCCAAACTCCATCTGCCACACTTGCTACACTAGCAGGGCGACAGTATCTTCTCAAGGGAAAATACTGTACATATGAAATAAGAATATACTTTAGAGTCGTCAGTGTCCAGCTTTGATATCAGTATAGACTCAAAATCAGGTGTTTTTTTATTGGCCTGCAGCACATTCTTTAAAAAATAATTTCAAGTGAAAAAAATAAAGAATCTGCAGAGATTAAAGTCAAAATGTTGTGATCTAACATGAAAAAGTCAAGATTTTGCATTTTAAATAATGAGGAAAAATAACACTTTATTAGCATTAAGTTGAAATATTGAAGAAAAACACTATTTATATTATGTAATATTATGAGAAATGAACAAAACAACAAATAAAGTTGTGATTTTTGGAAAATTTGGCTGCTGTTATAATGTTAAGAGAATAAAGTCCAATTGTATAGTAAAGTCAGAATTACAAGAAAAAACTTACAAGAAGAAAGTAAAAAAAAAAATGTTTGTAACCAAACAACAGCAGAAATGCACAAAACAGCTTTAATTTTATGAGAATTAAGTCATAACATTAAGAGAAAAAAGACGCAATTTAACAAGAAAAAAATGATGCGTTTGTACAAGAATAAAATGTACTATTATGAGGAAAAAATAATGTAATTTTTGTATACAAAAATACATTATTTTTTTTGTGGCGATATTACGGGAAACTAAAGTTGTCATTTTTGGAGAATTAGTGAACGGGATAAAGTTATAGTATGATGGGAATAAGATCAAAATACTATAATAATACTATACTACAAGAATACTATAAAAATAAAGTCATAACATTACAAAAATTTAAATTTACAAAAAAATTTTTTTTTAGAAAAGAATGTTAACAAATGTGGAAAAATGTAGAAACAACAGCAAAAATGGGGAAAAAAAGAGCACATACAAATTTGGTTTTACATTTCTACCTACAGTTGTCCCACACTGTATCGTGGTTGGAATGTCGCTCCCACACTATAAAATTAATTTGAATGCCTGTTTTGTGGTTGACTACAGCCTATTGTTAGTAAAAAATTATTGAAAGACAAATTGTGTGTATTATTGTGGTCATCAGCAATGTTAGGAGACATGGCATCAGACTTAACCTTTCACACTGCATGGAGACTGGCTATTGAGCCAGCAGAGCCGAGCCGACATGCCATGGCTCAAATCGAGTGGGGAAAAAAACGTCCTCTTTTAATTCCGTGGGGAAGTCAATTGGAGAGGCTAATTAGTTTGCAAATCTAGCGACAGCTGTCTTTTGTCCCTGCAGTGATCCCGTAGCCTGCGCTATGTGATGTAAACAAAGACTAATAGGAGTGTAAAAGTGACTGAAGGGGTGGTATTTTATATCTACAGGGCTCTAACAATGTTAAAACTGGAATCTAACTATGAAAATATTTGATTTATTAGTATTGAATCCTACTTTGTGGAAATTCAGTTTGATATGAAACCAATTATTCATAATAAACGAGGAATTTCTGTATATCACAAAGCTGACATACAGTTCTTGAAATAACTAGAACTTCTTATCATATCATTACAAAATATAAAGGTGGCCATTACATTGTGTGGACCTCAGTGGAAAAAGTTTGGACTTTTGGCTTAAGTTACTTGTGTCTTTTGCCTGCAGTCAAGCATGGAGGTGATGGTGTCATGGACTGGGTATACAGGAGTGCTGCCAGCACTGAGGAGCTGTGATTTGTTGGTGGAAAACATGAATTCCAACACGTGCTGTGTGACATATGGCTTACAAAAACCTTGACTGCCACCCAAGACACAACCAACAGGGGGGGGTTTGGGCGTGCCATCAAGAAGGAGTCCCCAGGATATACCTGGGGCACCTGAAGGAATTATGTTTCGCAGCTGGGCTGGGAATGCCTCAGTATCAGCCCAGTGGAGTCTGGGTGTCCCTACTGAGACATCTGCCCCCGGGACTGGAAAAGCAGAAGAAGATAGATGGGTGGATGGCCTGTGACATTGTTAAGCAGAGCATCACCCCCTCCCTTGGGAATCTCGGCCGCATCGTAGTTTTCCAACATAATAAGAAGCCCAAACGCACCTCCAAGAGTGCCTTGCTGACGATGAAGGTAATGGAGTGGCCTAGTATGTACTGTATCTCCTCCACACTCGAACCCAATTCGGTACCTGTGTGGCATCCTCAAGCGGGAGGAAGGGAAGTGATGTAGTACTATCATGTCTTTATGCACATGGATAAAGCAACACATGGATCCAAACTGTACGGTGGCACATGGAAATGAGCTGGAATGGGAAACATTTCCTGAAATTCACGGTAATGCATTTCAACAAATATGCTCTCTGTGCTGATGACGTGTAGCGTGTTATTTTCCCATATATAATGGATCCAAGTTGACTTTTGATGTCGTTGTCTCGCCATATTCCTCTTCATCTCGTTGTTTCCCGCTGTGCCCCGACGTCTCTTTGTGT
Source organism: Oostethus manadensis (assembly GCA_024372805.1). NCBI lineage: Eukaryota > Metazoa > Chordata > Actinopteri > Syngnathiformes > Syngnathidae > Oostethus > Oostethus manadensis. The sequence goes on along the minus strand of QODF01000026.1, from coordinate 2,251,175 downwards.
TGTTTCATCTTTTTTTTTCTCCCCTTCTGCTGTCATGATAACAAGCCTGCATCAAATTCCTGTAACTGCTCCAAAAGTTTTTTGGTTTTTTTCCCCAAAAAACTTCTGGATTTGGAAATCACCGTAACACTCAATTTAAGGTCTAATACAAAAATAAGGACACCTCATTGGTTAATGGCTTGGCTTTGCTTGATGGTGGCCATGTTTTTCTTTATTCCTACAAAAAGTAATAGCATTAATAGCAGTGTTCAAAGTAATAGCAGTCCAATGTGACTAACCACATGACTTACTGTTATTAGTATATTTTTTATTGCTACATGGCAAACAAGTTACCAGTAGGTGCAGTAGATTCTCGGAAAACAAACAAGACACATAACATTCACTTAGTTGATTTGAACCAAGATTTAGCTGGTTTACTAGTGTGTTTGGGCTGATTGTCTTGTTGAAACAGTCATTTCAAATGGTCATTTGCTCTCCATTTTAAAGCATTAGGGATCATTTTAGCTGAAAAGCCAAAAAATGTTTGCACCTCTTCATAAGTTTTCCCCTCTCCAATAAAAGTTTTAATCCAAGTACGCTTCTCCTATGAACAATGTCTTGAACGACACGTTTTTCTCAAGCTTTCAAAGAGAAATGCATGTTTTATCTTTAAATCGGGGCCACCTGATTCGTACCTTTTTTTTATTAACAAAAGTGATCACTGATGACTGATTGAAGGCCACACTGGTATTTTTTTGAACACACCCCGTTTGGCTAATTGCCCAATCGCATCATGAATGCTGGACCTTGCTTTTTTTCTGAGAATCTACTGCACCTAATGGTAACTTGTTGCCATGTAGCAATAAAAATATACTAATAACTGTGATTCCTCTGGTTAGTCACATTGGACTGATATTTTTTGAAACCTACTGTATTAATTAACCATGATAGAGTGAAAATACCCACAAAATTGGAACTGCCAAGTGGTTACTATATTGTAATTTTGTGTTAGCATTTGCTAGATTTTTTGTTTTAAATGCAGCATTTGGTGTGACAATGTTTTGTTATCCAATGTGAGTACGAGTAAGCCGGGATTTAATGTTTACATGCATATTCACATCTCTCATTGAAATCCATTGTTTTTCCAGTCTGTGGACGTTTTCCAGGAAATAATCAGCTCCCAAAAGTTCAATTAGCCCAGTTCTGTCACAGCTTTCTGTTTTATTGTACCTAAAACTAAATATGTTTTGTTTTTTTCCCTCAACTGTAGACAACGTTTCATTTTGGTTTCTGCTGCTGAATGTCTCTGACAGCTGTTGTGGAGTTCCTGTCAAAGACAAAAAGTATTTTTTATTCCCCCCCCCCCACACACACAGTCACATGAAGACGACGAGAATAAACAGAAGGTAGCGTGGAGTTGTGATCCGCTCCAGAGAGTCGGCAGAATTCAGGCGCCGGGAAAGGTTAAACATTCTGACTTTGAATTTTTTCCCCCTCTCTAGACGAGAGCCAAGTCGCCTTCGTGCTCCTCCCAACAATAACACATGCCCAAATGATGTTCACCTGCAGAGCTGTAACGTCTTATTGCAGAAAGCCAATTATGTTTGATTGACTGTGACCGTGATTGGCAGGAGAGCGTCTCAATCGGCTTGCTTCTTCTGTTATTACGTTGAGCTGCTAGTCGGCAAACCACACTGGCCTCCTTCAGACAGGCAATTTCAGAGGCACAATTCTCCGGTTTAATTACTCCAAAATACGAGAAAGTGGCTATTTCACGGAGATATATTGCAAAACTGGCGCCACAACAGAAGATGCAGATTTTATCCGCACACAAAACCCAACAAAGCGGGATGCTGTTTCAACTGTGTGCTTTTAAAAAGCGAGGCATCTCACAATCTGATAATCACACTTGTGTGTATTTGCGTATTGTAACGCTTCTCCCACTGAACTGCTGCACACAAAAAGGGTGGAAATATGTCAAAACATGCGCCTCTACTGTGTCGCCTCTGCAGCTACTCTGCAGAAACACACCACATGGAGCGCTGATAATAGACCCCATAAATTGGACTAACTTGAAGTTTCTCACACAGCTCAATCCCCTGTACAAAACCCAACATCAGTGCCACATACTGAAAAATCAAAGAGTGTGGGGGGGCCACTTTTACACTTTTTGAACCTTTTCTTCTTGCAGGTTACATTTTTTATTTTTTAGAAATATCCACTTTTTTCTTGTATGTTTTTTTTCCTCATAATATATTTACTTCATTGTTGTAATATTATATATTTTTCTCAAGCTAATTTTCCAAAAATTGCAACTTTACACTTGAAACATGTAAGGATTGCGGATGATGGGCAAAATTCCAAAAAGTGCAGTTTTCTTTTCAAGTGAAATTGAGTTTAAGAACAAACAACAAATGTGCGCTTGACAAAAATCCTGAACGCTATCTCGACTCTCCTTTTCTTTGACTAAGTCTGTTACACTAGTCTTACAGTATTTTATTTAAAAACATTCATTTCATTCATGGCAGTTATCCTACTAAATAGAGTAATGTTACAATGGCATTTTTTGGGAGACACTAAACAGTGTTTATGACTTGGAAGGACTTGAACATTACAAGACTTTGACTTCGGACTTGCACATTTTTACTTGAGACGGCCAGGTCAGGGTGTACTCCGCCTCTCGCTAAAAGTCAGCTGGGATAGGCTCCAGCATACCCCCGCGACCCTAATGAGGATAAGCAGCATAGAAAATGGATGTACTTGCAAAACACTGACTTTTTCTCAACTCTTATTGGTATTACAAAGGATTTTGAGCACCACCCGCAGGGGGTGCTAGATGTATACTACAATCTACTGCAATGTTGGGGAAACTGCAGTCCGCAGGCCACTTCAGGCCCGGCAAACATCTTAATCTGGCCTACCAGGCATTTCCAAATTACTTTTTTTAAAAGTGTTACTGTGGTACAGTTGATAATGTCTGATTGTAATTTGTTGCTTGTACAAAAAAGCAATCCAAACTACACGACAACACACAGGTGACACAATGTAACTTACCTACTGCACCATGTGGGCATACAAATAAACGTCTACGCAGAACAGCCATGCCAAAATTACACCCATATATTCCCGCCGCAAAGCATGCTGGGTAGCTTCTAGTACGCTCTCTCCCACAATGTCAACGTGTTTATTAAATTTTTGTTTGATCACAAAACATATTGAGGAGGTTGACTACCAAGTAAACAAGGAAAGACGTTCACATACCCCAATGAGAGCCAATGTTTTATCATTTGCCACAGGACTACCCAGCATGCCATGCGGGCACTTGTAAATAATTTAAGTTATGTTTCTTGCAAACTTGTTGTTTATTATTATTATGGATGTGATACGTTAACTTGCTCTGGATGTGTTGTGTTATTTAATTGCCCCGCGAGTAATTATGTCATTCTGTTTGATGTATAGACGTCCCCTCTGCCAATTTGTTTAAGTCAGTGTGGCCCACGAGTGGAAAAGCTTGCTCACTCCTGATTTATTGTGATAAAACACATCAACATTACTTTCCCAATCCATGTTGGACTGTGGAAAAAGGCGACGTCAGCGTTTTAAGGCGATGCGAAAGGAGCCCGAGTGAAAATAATAAGATTCACCAAGATTCACTGACATCCGATATATGTGATTTAAATAGAACATTTCCCCTTTTTTAGCCTCACTCTCTCGCATTGTTGAGTCTCCACCGGGCGGTTTGTTGAGCCGGCCTAATTTTGCAGTCGTGATCTGCACCACGGGACGCAAGCACTGATTTCTGCAGCTCTCGGACTGATTTGATGGGCTAACTTCCGCCTCATCACCTGCCGCACATTTCTAATCTAGAAAGCACTCGGTGGCTGCCTACCTTCGCCAAGGCGGCGCAATCACCTGAAATCAGTTAAGTCAAGAAAGGTGTTAGCGTGCATCGGCTGCTGGGTGGGCTTCAAATGATCGACACAATGAGAGGCAATCAGCGCAAAGAGTTGCCAGAGAGTTGTTTTTATGACAGCTGGCAGCGGTGTTCAAAAATGTCCTACTATGCAAAGATTGCAAAACATGGCTTGCCTAATTCAAGTGATTTTTTCAAAAAAAAATTGTGGCGGGCTGACACAAATAAATAAACATATTAGAAACACTGTAATATCGTTTTGTATGTACAGTATGGCCGAAACAAACAATTCCACACCAAACATGGGCTTTTATCACACATCCAGCACCATTAATATGGATGCACACCAAAATGCTGGATCATATCTATTAATAATATCACAAAGGGGGAGAGTGACAGAGGATATATGTGTGCTTATCCTGTCATCTTAGGGTTGCCAACAGGAATAGCTGACAAAATGAGCCACAAAACCAGAGAGCAAATGAGTGTGCACTATTATGAATATTTTAAAGAGAATTTGCAATGTGCATGAGACACGCTCTGCAGCAATACACCCGGTGATGCAACGGGGAAATGGAATATCTTCTGGCTCATAACCCTTTATAACGCTGTAATTATATACAAAAAAATGGATGTTAAAGCACAAACTGAAGAGCATGACGGCAATGTTGTGTTGATCATAAGCTCTCTGCCTTTAAAATACTCTCCCTGACGTTACCTGATTTGACGGTATTGATATTTCACGAGACACCCATCATGATATAAATATTAAACGGTGGAAATATTTCACGCCTGCTGCACACAAAAGGGTGAAAATGTATCAAAACATGCACCCCTGTGGTGTTGCCTGTGCTATTATTTTTCTGACATGGTGGCGCTGTTATTACACGCCAACCTTTGACACCATGAGTGGGGACTGACTTGAAATTTCTGACACAGCTCATTGCACTCTACAGAACACTCCACTGTAACTTTAGGGGTTGACAAACACGGCAATCAAGCAAAATGTCAACTCAAGACATGGGCAGGACTCAGAAGCTAATTGTCCATCAGTCATTGAACATTTGCTTGTGGATTTTAAAACATTGAGGATATCTGTATTACATGTAAGATATTGTGTCTTCCAAATAATTTTGTGCAAAACCCATAGAGGGCGCCACAACTATCACTTACAGTTGTGTGGAAAGATTAAGGCCTCCTTCAAAAGCAACATAATCCAGTCAGCGGCACCTTTTAATAATAGAGTTTTTTGTAGTGACCCAGCCCACTGTTTTAAGATAATTGTGCTAGGTGACAGCATGCTAATAGTTAGCATGTTGGTATTAGCACCTTGTTTATGATATTGCACTGGAAGGCTATCAAGAATCGCATGTGAAACAAAAGGTGACAGGTGGGAGTGTGCAGTGATATGACAGCAGAGAAAGTAACGCCCGAGCGATTGTGAGGTCTTATTTTTTTCAGGAGGCATTGTTGTGATGCAAATGTATCATTTTTTTGGGCGCATACTGTTTTGAGAAGCTAGTCTCTTACTTAAGTGGCCCAAAACCCAACCAGAGTTTGGCTAATGTGTCACTGTCTGTGCACTACACCGGTGATGAGGATGTCATACAACTTCATGTCAAAAAAAAAGAACTATCTCTTTAAAAAATGAGACAGAGTAAGAAGTAGAATGGGAGGAAACCTTTTTTTTTTTTACCATCTCAGACATGTCTGACTCCATGCAGGTTCAGGTGATGTAATGTAAAGTAATGTCTCGTCAGTGTTTTGTGTCATTATTGACGTTTAACGACCAGAATACAACATATTGCTTGCTTGCTTCAAAATGTCTGACTAATAATGGACCATAATCAACCACAAAACTGATCATTCATTCATTAATCACCCCTTATTGGTGGAAATTCATACTACATGTAACAATACATGTAACATTCTGCTTTTTCTGTGCACGGTGGCAAGGCCTTGGTCGTAGAGGGGTCATCTCCCGACATGATGGCTTCTGGTTGGATCGTCAGTCGGTTTCAAGGATATGTCAGCATGCATTTTATGTTTCAATTTGGCCTGAAATGGCTCCATTTAGTTTATAATACATTTTATTTCTATTCTGTAACATACATTTGCACAATCTATTTCATGTGTCTATGCGGCGACCCCGCCTCAGCTGGGATAGGCTCCAGCATACCCACGAGAACAAGCGGCATAGAAACTGGATGGACAGACAGTATATGATCTGTCCTGTCTTATTTCATCCCCTCCCCCATCGAAACTGTTTCGCCCTTGAAAAGGAAATAATCACAGCTTGATCTCATTGAATCACAACCCCTCTTTCTCGACCGGCTTGAAAGTTAGTTTGACGCTGACTGATTTGAGAGCATCACATGCGCTAATGGCCCTTGACGTTCTTCGCCGGGTGCAATGATTCTATCATGTCTGATTTTCGCAGCTACGGAAATTATGTGATTCATAGCCGACATACAAAACTGTCCCCACAGTCCCGGACGACCACTTAATGGAGCGTGTAATGTGTTTGGATCTTCTCAGCCTTTTTTACAGTTCGACGGATGCTGTTTGGGGATTTGAGTGGACAGTTCTTTAAAAAAAATTATTAACTGAAGGTTTCACACGTCGCCACAGCTGTTTAGGTTTGATATTCGTACATCGTTTTGACATAAAATATTGACGTGATCCTTAAAAGGTTCTGAAAGAGTGCTTACACATTGGTCTTCAATTATTTTTGAACTATTTCAAATCAAAATATATAATACACATCAAGTTATACCATAATTTCCGACGTATAAGCTGCTAATTTTTTCAAACTTTGAACCCTGCGGAATTGGTGTTGGCAAATATGCAGCTAAATTCTAATCTGGCAACATCTCCTGTACTCCAGAACTACTAATTGTTTAAATGCATATTTCGGAAAACACTATTACTAAGCAAGTCCATCAAAACGACAAAACAAGTTCAGGAAACAAGCAAAAAACGCAGAGAAGCCACCATCCGTGGCCTTAGCTAAACCTGTCGCTCTAGCGAGGTGGAATCGATTTGCACACTATGCGGGTTACAATGAGCAACAGCAAGCACAGTTTAAACTAAAATCAGATGTAAACATTGTTGGGTTTGGATTATTCCATAAACACCATAAAGTGCCAAAATTAAAAGGAAATACTTGTGAAAATATGAAGACGATCAATCTTTTCCATTTGTTGCATACAAGCTGCTGACTAAAAGCAAAGGCAAAATAATGACATGCCCAGGGTCATTCTGCCAGGCCAGATGGGACGAGTCACCCTGGCAGAATGACTCGCCCACTGCCTTTACTTTTAGTCGCCAGATGGAACAAATGGAAAACACAAAGACAAAAAGCAACACATCAAGCGCGAATCATATTTAAGTCTTAAATGGATTATTTACTCTTATTATGTCAACTATATTGGGTAGTACGAGTGTAAAGGTGACGTTAGGGGTGTTACAGTATTTCACAACTAGAGGGCTTTAATAATGTTAAAGAGAATATTTAGAGGGTCGTAAACAGATTTTCTTTGCTCTAGCTATGAAAATATTTAATTTCTAAATAAGCACTAAATGAAAAGTACTAAAAAAAATACTTTGCGGAAATTATTTTGTCACGGTTGGGTCTAGAACCATTTGACAGCAAAGTCCAAATTGAAATCTTAACATAAAGCATTTGTTTACAATAAATGTGGGATGAAAAATTAATTTTTTTATGGTTTTCAAGAGAACATTTTGTGTCATGAAGAACAACGTGTCAGTATTTGTATAGCTTTCCCATTTCAGGCTAATGAGCACTATAAAAAACTACCTATTATGGAGTTTATCGTTATGATATGATTAAAAACATGTCTCCTGGATCTCTTCAGCATTAATAAGCATGTGATAAGCATTTTGACACTGCATGCAATATTTACATGAATACGTGTGGGCACATCATTGCTGTCCATCAAAAGAACAATACAATTTGGAGATGCATTCTTTTATGACCATGAGACCAACTAATTGCAACAACGTGTAATAAGTCATTTATGTATAGTTGACACGTCAAGATTGAATATCCTTGAGTTGCTTTCTAATGCAGAATCCAATTCCTGCAGAGCATGTACTTCGTGCCCACGCTAGCTATTAGCTACCTCTGCTGGTCTAATTACTGTCATTCATCCTTTATCAAGGAGCTGAGTTGGGAACCAGCTGCTACCAAGCGACGACGCGCTCATCTGCATGCAAATGTGCACATGCTATCACACTTGCAATGCACATGCAGCGGTGCTTTTTTATAAAACATATTACAGACATATTGTCCCTTAAGCTTTGGGAAAAGCATATTTCTGCACTGATTGTCCATTCAAACCTGCTGGAGTTTGTTTTTGTTTTTTTGACAAAAGATCACTCTCTCAAAAACTGGACCCTTTTTGCCTAAATACAATACCTGACCCTGTTAAATGATTCCATGCTAATAAATTGAATATTTTTTCAGTTATAGTATTGAAAACCTCTTTATGGCGAATGACACGAAATAACACCACTATAGTGACATTAACACTCCTATTATTCAGTCTTTACACAGCATTGCAACTCTCATGCTGCAGGGACTGGAGTTGGGAGCTAGCTAGCCAGCTAAACTGGTAACCTCAAAAGTATATCTTCTAAACTTAAACAAATACTGCACTTGTATTGGAATTTTGCCCATCATTCACAATCCTAATGTAAGGCAAACACACGTTTTTCTTTTTTCTGTGCGTTCTAATGCTACAAAAATAGATAAAAAGAGACAGCTCATTACTGCACATAATGGGACACACCTATTTCTCCTACAAAGACCGCTATTAAAATGCCTCCAAAAACTTACAACATGGTTTTATGGTTTTATATCTGTGCTGTGCACATGTAGTAATAGGTACATTCATGATAACAAGTAATACTTACAGTACTTTGCCGTATTTGGTCCTCTTACGCATTACTGGAACTTCTATCCTGGGCGCGTCACGTAGCAACATAGAAACGAATGCCTACACCTAGCGTTAACTTTTCCATACTCAAAAACAAAAACAGCAGCAGTAAGAGCAGCGGCAACTCCAGTTTGTAGCCTTGGATTTTGGTAGTGGTGGTGCCAAGCGTGTGGTGAAGCTAGCCGCTAATCGCTAGCCGCTAATCGCTAGCCGCTAATCGCTAGCCGCTAATCGCTAGCCGCTAATCGCTAGCCGCTAATCGCTAGCCGCCAATCGCTAGCCGCCAATCGCTAGCCGCCAATCGCTAGCCGCCAATCGCTAGCCGCCAATCGCTAGCCGCCAATCGCTAGCCGCCAATCGCTAGCCGCCAATCGCTAGCCGCCAATCGCTAGCCGCCAATCGCTAGCCGCCAATCGCTAGCGATTCGCCACATTACATGAAAATGGAGCGTTGTTGCCGCTTTTTGAAGTGTAGTACATTCATGATAACAAGTAATACTTACAGTATTTTGCCTTTTGCTTTTTTCTATCATGTCATACGTGCCGTGGCTGACTTCATGCTGTGTTAAGGTAATGAAAGGATAAGGTAATGTCTGAGTGTTTTGTCCTAAAACTGCCGCCCAGTGACCAGAGAACTATGTCACTTGTATTTCTGTATGTTTTGACTAATAATACAACCCCAAACAGCAGTCATTTATTTGTGACATTTTTTGACATTATGGCCGAGATGCAGGATTCCATCCCCACGTACTTCGCTTTCACCCCTCACCCCGTTTTAGTATCCGCCCTCCTAACGACAGGTGACCATTATGAGTTGTGGCAAAGCTGCCAAGTGGCGCACGGCGACCGCCTATCCTCCCTCGGACCTCCTCATGTGTCAGGCCGCTTAATTAGCCGTCACCACGGAAACATGAAACGCTACAATGTCGCGTATCGCCATCAACCTAAGAAGGGGGAGGGCGGCTGAATAAAGGAGAGGTGAGTCAGGTTTGAAATATCAGCCGGTTAACATTTGCAACACATTAGAGGAGGATGACGATGATGGAATTTGAAGAACGGGTAAAAACAGACGAGGAAAAGACACAGAAGAGTGACATGTGAGAGGCAAAGGTCCTCTGCTGTTCTATTAAGAAAATCCCTGAGTCAGATCTCAGACACACACATAAAGGGCACTTGACCGGCTGATCGATTGAGCCCGGCGCTGCGCTGACATCTTAGCAGGCTTCAAGATGAATGAGCTGACCCACCAAGAAAAAGAAAAGAGGAGCAAAAACAAACCTCGAAAGCAGGGATGGGCGATATGGGCCTATCACGATATTTTTGGGCTGTATCACGCTATGACGGGATTGTACATAACCCATATACTGTAATGAAATGCACCCAAAATGTAAAGCATATGCAATGATTTACTGGTACCTAAGTGTGCAATGCAGCAAGTGATTTTAGTGTCTAAAAAAAGTATCCAAATGTTTAGTAGCACCTGCAAATTGCAAAACGGTAATGTTTGGCCAAATATTATGACGCTGCATCAGTCCTTTCATGCCATTGTTTACTTTTCTTGTCGCAAGGAAGGACATGAGCAAAAGCGTTTTGTATGTTTGACTGGGTAAGCGTAGACGTGCTCGCTGACTCTGTCCCATGCATGACACACTCGTCGTACTCAACTCCGTGTTTGCGCTTGACATGGTAGACATGGTTGTCGTGTTTTCACCTTTTGTTCCAACATCTGCTCCATCCAAACCAAAGCCGCTTAAATATTACCGGGGTACCCCCCCCCCCCCCCGCAACAATTTGCAACAACTTCTTCGTCTATAGTCTCCGTTGCTCCTCCGCCTTCAGCCATGCTCATTTTCTCTCTTTAATTGTGGTGCACGTGAGGCGCCAATGCATCAATAAGTCACAGAAAAAAAACGTTTTCATCTCTGCTTTTTTGCATTTTAAATGATCATTTACACTGGTTTAGGTTATTTTTGTTGCCGCCGACATAAATCTGAATCTAAATCAGTGGGACCGTAACGGTACACCATAATCACTAGGGTTGTCCCTTATACAGATATCGGTTCGATATCATATGGGGTTATGTCAGTTTGCATCTAAAATATCTAATACTGGCACGCCGATACATGCGGTCCATGCCAGACTCCGCACCAACACTCCCATTCAGCTTGCAGAACTCACCCACAACAGCGTGTGGCGGCATGTTTAGCAAGGAGTAGGAGTGATATCAGCCAGGTGGTTGCGTTTTTCATTGAAATCAGAAAAATCGTTGCAGCTGAGTGCAAAACACGTTCACAAGTTTTCTGTGGTGGCACAGAACCGGGGAAATTGAATACAACCCCGCTTGTCGCGCCTTTGAAGAAGGAATTTTGCAACGTCACGGCTTCCCGAAACATCCACCGCTGTTTGACGTTTGCAAAGCGTGAGAACTCCCACAGGACGGCAAAAGGAAATTGGAGTGAAAGATGGTGGCGAGTAATGTTGGGTTTAAACTAGGGATGAGCGAGTACGCCGCTATCTGTATCTGTCCACCCATCTGCAAGATTTGTATGATTTTAATGGGGAGGGGCATAAACAGGAAGTGGGTGTGGTTTACCCAGAAATGGGTGGGGCTTAAATTGCTACATTATTTTTTTTTACATGGATTGATTAGAAATTGCAATATTTTGTGTTTTTTGAAAACGATTTACAGAACAGCCTCAAAATTGAGAGTGAAATTAGGTGTGCGTGTCAAGTTAACCTTTAAGCGGTTCTTAGCTCGGTGGACGCATGGCTGCTCAAATAGCGTATCTGACATTAATGTGCCTTGCCCGGCCACGGCGGGCGACTCTTTCCCGCTGTACACGCTGGTTCTCCCGATCCACGTAGGAAGCCGGTGAGTATGAGGTCCCCAGTGAGTAAAACGTACGACTTGCACGCCGCACTTACGGTCTAAAAGCTACCAACCTAGGGCCAGCGACAAGCAAATCGGTTTCTCTAAGGGAGGTTGCTGTGTGTGACCGGCCAATCACAAACCGTGAAAAGTGAATGCATAAGTAATTACCCAATGAGGATTTTCCTTCATTACGATTACGGCTAATGACTAGCTGTACTCGTTTCATGTTTATACTCAGTAAAAATGCATTACTACTCTACTACTACGTAGTGGTCTAAAACGAGTATCCGACTCAATCATTGTTTAAACGCTTCATTGAGCACGTCGAGCCTCTTACGCTGGATGCATCGAGTAAGAAATGCGTCCGTTTTTCTCACACCCATTGCTGACTGTGATTACTGTGCAATTGATTAAGCTTTTTTCTCCACGCTACCAAACCAGTCATGTATGATGTGCTGAGATCGGCTCGACATTGGCTAAGATTCAGGGCTGCGGTATCGGCGGGGTTACGCCGTATTTGTGGATGCGTGACTGTACGGCGAGACAGTTACACTTCCTGTCCCGGAATGTGTGCGGGAACTCCGTACGCCTCTGTAATGGGCAGTTACACCTCTAGCACTCACCCATTATGGTAGTGGTCAAAGGTGAGGAGAACCGCAAGTGACAAAAGAGCAAGAAATGTCAAAAAAGTTTTGGCAAATGGTTATACTGCTTCACTCCAGATGTGACATAAGATCGAATCCGAGCACACTCTGCCACCTAGATGATGCAATATTCCGACATCCTCGTAGAGACGAGTGTTAGAGCACGCCTATCGTAGGCGCTTTCATCCAGATGACAGTTGCGCCACTTGAAGGCTTTGACGCTGATGTTTCTCTGGTGATAACACTCTTGTTCTACAGTTTTAAGTCTCTCAACATGTCAGACACTGGACATGAAATCCTGCCTTTTTCGGGGCCAACATTTCACATACGTTCTCTCATTCCCAGGACACTCATGCCCTGGCATTTTACATAAATAGATACCACTATATTGTGAAAAAAGTCTCAATCCATAATGAAATTACCATAATATCTGGTGTATTTAAGACGCGACTTTTTTCTTACAAGTCATATACATCAGAACTACTACTAATGCTATACTGCGCCACTTGCGAGCCAAGTGAGAAAGCAAAAATTGCAGGTCATTTCTCAACATAACAGTCTGATTCAGTGTCATCACAGAAAGCACACCAAAATCATCACACAGCAACTTAACACGCAACAGATATGTAGAACAGGAATGTAGAAGACAAGTACCAGCATGAGTGTAAACATCTTAATAAACATCTTATGATTGCTATGCAATGCATGATAACGGGCTTGCTTCCAAGCAAAGCAATGCACGATGGGAAGCAGTTAAGTTATTATTCTACACTCGTATTGGTACTTGTCTTGTTCATTTCCTGTTAAGTTGCTGTGCGATTGGTTCTTTCTTGGCTGACACCTGACCTACCGCGACTTGAAAACTCACATTTTCCTGAAACATTCCCATTATATTATAATGAAATTGAAAATTTTAAAATAAAATGTCCCTGTCTGTGCACGGACATTGTCCCGAGTAGCAAAATGAAATATAGAAAAACTTGCACCGGTCTTTTTTCTTAATAATATCTTCAAACCACATACTGTACTAAGACGTAGTCATTATTTGTTGTCCACTTGTAAATGTGCGAGCCCGACACGGCTGCTCCCGAACGACGAAGGGAAAAAAAAAGCCTTTGCTGACGCTTTGTCACTTGCTGCCACCACACACACGCACACGCACACACGCACGCACACACACACACACGCATACACACACCACACCAGAATGACTGTGTGCTGAAAAGGGCACATCGACCACTAATTGGAACTGTGCCCATTCTGAGCTTGAAGCTAATTAGGCGTGTATCAGCAGGATGTGAGCGACATACTAATAGCAGCAATAAAGGATATTTCCTTCAACAGCTACCTAACTGTGTATGTGTTAACACCAATTTTCCATGGGATGGTATTAATTCTTCATGCTCGCAGCAATTGTGTCCAATCAATCACAACCCATTGTGTTCTTTGTCATGTAGTTAATTTTCATGACGCACACAGTATTAATCGCGTTGGAAAGTCGTAAATAAAAAAAACACATTGAAGGCAGTAGTCAGATTTTCTTGTAATACCACAAGGTTCCACAAGAGGCACCAGTGAGATTTGGTATTAAGGTTGCTGCACCAAACGAAAAAGGAATATCCCCAAACTTTGTGAGCTCTTTTAATGCTCATAAATGCTGATTAGAATGATTTAATGCTGTTTAGAAAAGCAGAAGAAGTGTCGTATAGTAAAAACTGAAGTTGGTACATTCATTAACATTTACTGCCTAAAGTCTATCCTAGCCATTGTTTTGTAAATCATATATGTGAAATATGCTGATCAAATATTTTCATATTTACAGCATAGAAAACCTGTATAAATATGGTTTTAACATGATTAGAGCCCTGAAGACATGAAATTACACCCCTATAGTCATCTTTACAGTCCTATTATTCTTTGTTTACTTCGCACTGCACAGGCTACGGGATCACTGCAGGGACATAAGAGATGGCTGCCACTAGCATAGTGCAAGCAAGTGTTTTGAAAGGGAGAAGGACAAATTAATAAGTGAAAAACTTACCACTTCCACACAGAATGTAAGGAGAACTTTTTTTCACTTTATCATGTTGGACATGACACGGCTGATGCCATTCAGTGCTAAGGTAATGTCGATGACTCATCAATGTAACATTACTGATGCTTAGTGAACGGAATACTACATATAACCTTCAATCTTTTTAGCAATAAAAGCAGTGATCATTTATTAATTTTTGAAAAAAATGCGATAGAGCGAGGGAGCTATGTTTGAACCACAATGACAACTGTGTACATGTCAACATTCAGTCTGCATTCTTACTATTGAACGTGTCGAATTTTGTCATTTTTGGTGTGCTAAAAAAACAAATGGTAAATGGTGCCCCCTACTGGTGAAGAATAATTTTATATTTCCAATTCTGGAAAGATCTGTTTATTCTACTGGGTGACATTGCCAAAGTGGTAAATTGATTGTCTCCTAACCTGAGGGTTGGTTCGATCCTCAGTTCTCGTCCTCATTCTCCATTTTTACATTCCAAAATTTCAGATTTTGCTGAGGTTTTTTTGGGCCGCTAACTTCTCCCCCATCGCCCAACCTCTTCAAACCATTTTGACTAAATGAGGACGTGTCAAAAAACGCCCACATTTTCTGGAATGCAATGTCTTTAGTGCGTTTTACCCATTAAAAATGAATGAACAAGTTTATTATCGCCCCCTATTGGTGTAAATACTAATTGGTGAACAGTACATTCTTACAGGATCTCTCACTGTTTCCGCATTTACCAAGTGATGACGCAGCATCAGCAGCAAGTGGGGATTCAGTATCTCGCCCAAGGATACTTCGACGTGATCACGGAAGGCCGAGGAATTGAACCAGCAACCATCACCACAACGACTACTCTTACCACCTCAGCCAAGCCGCCCCACGTAACATTTTGTGTAATCAGTGCACGGTGACGTGGCTGAGGCCGTAGAAGGATCATCTCCCAAACGGCGGCTGGTTCGATCCTCGGTCTCTGGATAGATTTAAGCACATTTATGTAATGTACATGTAAAATTAAAACTGTGATACTATAAAAACAGGTTTGTGTTAACATTTTTGGCTTTCTGGAATGGGATAGTTGGGTTTACATTTTTTTAATAGAAAAATATGGATAGGTTAACTTCTGTCGGACAAATGGTCGATGCTAACCAATGTTCCATCCGTCTGTACAATACGTATCATGGCATTTCATTGTGTCTTCCCAGACGTTTCTTTAAACAGCTGGCCTCCGCGTCTGCGGTCCAAAAGGCCCTGGAGGATTGGGCCCAGCAGTGATCCTTGACACCTCCTGAAGTATCAGTCATCATCTCAGAGGATTACGTGAGTGCAAAGTGACGCAGCAAGGCCATATCAATAATATCACAGTTTGCGCCGCCATACCAGACACCGGGATGATTGCCTTTCCCCGCAGAGACGATAAACTCAGTTATATTTGAATTTCCCATCCAGTGACTTACCGTATCCAAATGAAATGAAGTGGTCCGATAGCACCACAGTGACACGCGCTGGAACACGTCTGACAGAGGAGTAATTGGAGGAAATGAATGTCGCGCTGCGTGGCTTGTTTATTCTTATAAAACAAATGTAATTATTCATAAGCGGAGGACAGTAACAACAGCGTAAACAAAACAATAAATTCACCGGAGGGACTTTTCCGCAACCACAGCAGCTTTTCATGAAGATGTCAAAACCGAGATCAGATGTTATTTACCAGCCTGGTTATTTACTGCTGCTTATCTGGTAATTCTCTAACAAGCCCTTATAGTAATCACTGACAAGTGTGCATTTTCTCCAAATAAAAATCTAATTCTGGGACCTGAATGAAGATAGTATGTATATATACTTTTTTTTGTAGCATCATATATTTGTATGGTTCTCAGCGACACAACGCACACACCCGCACCAAACATTTAAACAATTGCTCGCGTCAACTAGAGGTGGGCGATACTACATGTATACTATTGTGATTTGAATTAGGATTAACCACAGGGCAAACATTTTTATCAGTAATTGTGTACAATATATAAATACAGCAATATAAAACAGTGTGACAAAATCAAAAAAATAATTAGTATATATAACAATTCCTGCCCTGCGATTGACTGGCGACCAGTCCAGGGTGTACCCCGCCTCTCGCCCAAAGCCAGCTGGGATAGGCTCCAGCATCCCCGTGACCCTAATGAGGATAAGCGGTACAGAAAATGAATGAATGAATGAATATAACAATTCCTATTTTTAACCGTTTTTCAAAAATATACAAAATAATAAATGGTGCTGCTTTCAAAGCATATGCATTTTTAAGCAAACGGTACACTGACACATTTTATTTTTGGCCGAATCAAGCATAGAAATGGATAAAGAAACTGAAAAACAAATGCATTTGAAAGGCGCATTCAAAGTGTTTTACACACAATACATACAATTACGTCCGCAACTTAAGTTTCGTGTTGTCTTTGAACGCAACCCTTCTTGGCTGGTGATAACGTGGTAATCGTACGAGTCAAATGTTGTGCGACTATTAATGCGATTTACAGACGTGTGATATCTTTTAGCTTCATTTAAACTTTCCGTTCATTTGGAGTTTAATAAATACAAAAATACAAATACTACCTCAAATTGAAGCTGCATTTTAGTGGCTTTTTCCTGAGCGTGCTATCATTTTGTGACAGGCGGCCTCGTAACCCTTGCCATCAGTCTTTCTGGGTTGAAATCCACAACATGGATTTAAATACACAAATAAAAATAAATAAATAAGATATTTGAGAATTGTACTTTTTTTTATTTTTTATTATGCAGTTTGGGATTCCGCTTGTCATTGTGTTGTGATGGTGGGTCCCGCAGCCAAACCAGTTGAAAACCAGTGCGGAACACATTCATAGCAACACACATGAGCATGAGCCTTATTTATGTTTACGTCTTATTTACTCTTATGTCTACTGTGATATGTAATAAAGTGTAAAGATTATGTTTAAGATTCATGTTTAGAGGGCTCTGATAATGTTAAACGACATATTTAAAAGGTTTACTCTGCTTTAATTACAGAGTCCTACTTATCAAAATTCACTTATTATGGTTAGGTCGGGAACGGAGCGCATTAACCGAGATAAACGAAGGGTGAATCAGTGAAATAACGACTGTTGCTAAAAAAAATGCTATTTTTTTAAGCTGCTGGTTGTTTTTTTGATGACTTTGCTTAAAAGGTCAACATTATCTTAAAATGATCCTCCTGCTCTGTTGTTTGCTACGTATACCCACCATTTGAGGCACTTGTTTCTCCCCAGCAGGTTTCTAACGTGTGTGAGTAACAGTAAGAAAAGCTTAGAAGAAGTTTTGGCACCACCTGCTGGTTTTGCATGTGCGGTATAATCCACTAAACCCCGAAATATAAGACAGCGTTTTAGAGTTTTCTGTAGGTATATGAAATAAGTGTGTAATATCACCATGAGGATTTGAAGCTGACGCCTTATAAACATGGCTGAGGACACAGGAAGTCCTCAAATTTTAACACACACACACACACTGCAGCCAGACATTGTTTTTCAGCAGCGACAGGAGGGCCGTGATGATGGATGTGCTGCATCTTCTTCCTCCAGACAGGCTGTGTCTGTTGACAGGACACCGAGATATAAGAGGTCAGGGGTCGCCACACATTTTAGCCCCTATTTTAACTTTAATGTCCGTGTGTGTGTGTGTGTGTGTGTGTGTGTACGCTCATCCTGGCGTCCGTCCTGTATCCATGTCTGAGGCCCGCGGAAGGAGGATTGTGGGTCTCATCCTCCCTTCCCATCTGCCCCGGCACTGCCGCTACATCCCCCAAGCTCGCAGCACTGACAGGCTGGGTTGCCACAGTGATGGATGATCGTGCGCTTGGTTCCGGTGTCACAGTACTGCACCTCTGCTACCTGCCACACGGGTCCCTGTCAAAGACCTTCTTTCGGGTCAGTTTCACGCTTTTGTTTCACGCTGTTCCAAGTGCGGTCCGAGTGATTTATTGGGCCGCGGCACAATCTAAAGATACAATTTAAAAATAAAGTCAAAATATTGCAAGAAAAAAGTTGTAGTATAACCATTTTTGGAAAATTAAGTAGTGGAAAAGGTTGTAAAATTAGGAGAATAAAGTCGAAACATTACAGGAATAAAAACATAATTACAAGAAAAGTAGAAAAAGAAACAAACAAAACAATTTTTTGGTAAATTAGGTATGGGAATAAAGTTAAAATATTTTGGGAATAAAGTCATAATATTACAATTAAAAATATAATTGTTTTATAATGTATAATGTTTTGTGACATTTTAAAGTATAACGTGACGGGAATCACAGTGTTAATATAACATTCAGAATATAAAACCTCAGAGACTTATTATCTAAAATTGTTAGCACACTTTTAGTTGTATTCACCTTTAAAAAAATAAAATATGGCTCTCACGGAAATACATTTGAAAATAAGTGTCGTTTAGGCTGTCTTAGACCGAAACGTTCCCGATCCCTGACCTATACCATATTAATGGGGATAGTTTGGATTTTTTGACATGAAGTTGTATGACATCCCCATCACCAGTGTTGTTAAGGTCGGGTTTTGGTGATAGGAAAAGTAGTTCCGGTTAGTTTCTGGGGACACTTAAGTAAAGAGTTTGGCTTCATGTTTTGAAGTGATCTGCTGTTCCAGCATCCCAGGTAAGAAATAGTTATACTAGCTAACCTGTGCCAACCTAACCTAACCTTGTTTACCAGCTGATCAAACACCGTGAAACTCATACACAACAGTGGATAGCGCGTAGTGAAACAACGCCAGAGAAAACCCGACCAGAACTCTGCTTACAGGATAAAGTGTACTACACTGGTGATGGGGGTGTCTTACAACTTCATGTCAAAAAATCCAAACCAACAGGTGGCGCCAAAAGACCTCTCTCCTGAGGAAGCCAGAGCTTTTCTTCCTGCCACTCACACGAGAAAAACTGTTTCTCAAAGGTTGGACATCCGTCCTAAAAATGGTTGGAAATTGACTGGGAAAACGGAAAGATTATGATTGTATTAATAATAAGCACCAAGTTGCTAACAAAAGTTAGGGCACCGGCAGACAAAGTCTGTTTTTTTTATTTTTTTATATCCTACTAAATCCACGCAATAAAAGGCTTTTTTGTCCAGCATGTAGCCTCCTTTAGCGTGCCCCCAATCTCACGACCCGTATTCGAAACCGTGGCCTTGTTAAATGAGGTCCGCGTAAAAGGCGCTCGTGTGCTTTGCAATCAGCCAATTATTCCGTTCTTTATTAGAGACCAGCGTCTCTGCTACCAGGGACTAGTTAACGTGTCCTAATGAGCCTTTAGCTCGCAACCAGAAGCCCTGTCAAGCATTATTAATTAAGAGGCTGTTTGTGCAGACCTTCCAATTTGAACACGGTTAACACCATCGAGATTTCTCTGCACGATGCATGAAGAGCACGCCGCCGCCGCCGCCGCTCTCAAATCGGAGGTCCTGCCCGGGCTACAGCACGTTTGTCGTCGTCTTCCACCGCATTCATCCACGGTGCATAATAAGCAGCGTGGCGCTGCTGCTGCAGCGTGCTGTAAATATCCTCCGGCTGTTTTAAAATGACGTGGCAACTCAAATCTTCCTAACTGAATTTATCCCACTATTAAGCTGTCAGAGGGAACAAGGGGAGAGCAGGGGCATGTGGAATCGCTTGCTCTTTACGAGGCAAGGAGGGGAACATATTTAGGACTCAGTCGGCATGCTGTAGAAATCCACTATGCGCGTCAGCTAATGACATTAGAAAAATGTGACAGGTTGCGTTTAATTGGCGCGGGATTTCCCTCAGCGCTGACGCGAACAAAGGCGAATGAAGGCACAGGCTGTCAGCTTTTCCGCAATGCCGTTTCAAACGCAAGCACGGCGCTGACGCAAATTATACAGCGTGCAGGCACGTCGCCGCATCAGCTGGCAAGTCGTCGCGGATCTAAATAACCTCCGCCTCGGGCGCCAAAGACCTCATCCAGGTGATTAGAAAAATTGAGGTAACGGGGTCGTGTAGGAAGCACTGACGTCGGTAGACTCAAATTCACTCGTTAACATCTGCTGCCTGAAGTCCCTCCTACTGAGTTTTGCAAAATGTGGAAAATCAGCCGTAGGAGGGAAGAAATGTAATCTATCCAAAAAAAAAAGTTGTAATTTTTTGGAAAATTAGGTTGCGGAAAAGGTTATGATATTAGGAGAATAAAGTCAAAATATTACTGGAATAAAGTCATAATTACATGAAATTCATTCATTCATTCATTTTCTATACCGCTTATCCTCATTAGGGTCGCAGGTATGCTGGAGCCTATCCCAGCTGACTTTGGGTGGGAGGCAGGGCACACCCTGGACTGGTCGCTAGCCAATCACAGGGCACATATAGATGCTCACATTCACACTCTAATTGACAATTAATCTAACATGCATGTTTTTGGAATATGACATAAATAAGACCTAAATGTGAACAGGAAGTCATGTCAGGGATTCAGAACTGAGTTTTAGCAGCCTGTGTTAGTATAGTTGTGATTATTATTATAATTATGTTATTGTTTTTTAATAAAAGCTTCTCTTGGCGATCAAGTTTGATGCGTGTTACTAGTGACACCAGGTCGCAGTTCATCAACATCTCCTTTTGCTTTGAAATATATTTGCATTTTAATTATTACAATTCCATCTATCCATTTTCTACACCCCTTATCCTCATTGGTGTCGCGGGTATGCTGGAGCCTATCCCAGCTGACTATGGGCGGGAGGCGGACTGGACTGGTCGCCAGCCAATCACAGGGCAGACAAACAAACATTCACACTCACATTCATACCGATGAACAATTTAGAGTCGCCAATTAACCTAACATGCATGTTTTTGGAATGTGGGAGGAAACCCGGAGAAAACCTACACATGCACGGGGAGAACATGCAAACTCCGCACAGAGATAGCCAACGGAGATTCGAACCCAGATCTTCCAAATCTCTTGACCGTGTAGCCAACATGCTAACCACCGTGCGGCCTAGTGAGTAATCATGATTAATTAATGTAAATAATTAATCGATTAATCTGTCTTTAAAAAAGTATCAATCATTTGACAGCCCTAAAAACATTGTTCCAATACCAAAATAGTTCAATTTATTGTTGCACGCATGCACGGTGAGAACATGCAAACTCCACACAGAGATGCCCAACAAAGATTCAAACCCGGAACCTCCTGACTGTGAGGCTAACATGCTACCCACTCAGCCACTGTGCAGTCTGTCTTTTTAAATTATTTTTAGATTATTAAATATTGAAATAATAGTAATTCTTGAACAATCTTCATATGTTTTTTTTTGGCAATATTATGGTTTTATTTCAATAATATTTTGACTTTATTTCCATAATACTATTCCATAATAACTTTTTCCCCAAGCCAATTTTCCAAAAATGACAGCTTTATTTTATTTTGTTTATTTATCATAATATGACTCATGACTCATGACTTAAGAACATTTCTTTAATATTTCAGTTTCGTGCTACTATGAAAAAAAAATTGTAATATTTTTTCTCATACTAGTCACTATAAGTAAAGCTGCGACTTTTTTCTCGTTAGAATGCAACTTTTTTTTTCCTATAATATTTTGGCTTTATTCTTGTAAAATTGCAACTGTATTTTTTTTCCTGCTGTATTTTCAAATCTATTCCCTCTCCATAATTATGACTTTGTTCCCATACCATTTTGAAATTGTTCTCGTAACATAGTAACTTTTTCCGCAACCTAACTTTCCAAAAATAGCGTCTTTATTATCAACATTATACTACTAAAATATCATTTCCTTATAAAACAACACCGGTATTTTTTGTCAAATTATAACTTTTTCTTCTTATCTTGTTAGATTGCAATTTTATCCTCAATATTTTGACTTTATTTCTGTAAAATCACTGCTGACTTTTCCATTTTTTCTGTTCTAGGGGCCCGATGCATATAAGTAAACCAAAAAAAAACCACTTTAGCAGGGATGATTAAGGGCACACTGAAAAGAATATAGAGCAAATGAATTCACTTTACATTGTTGTGGGTGAAATTGTTTGAAATTAGAACACGCCGGTAGCCAACCAGCGTGGCAAATAATGTCACAGCACTTTTATCCTCAAAAGAATTCTTTTTAAGTGATGGATTACCTAAGAAAGCTCTTAAGGAGCACAGTTAGACAATTAAAAGCCGCATAATTAACTGTATTGTATTGTATCCATCAGTGTATATGCCATTCAAGCAGATTTTCTTTGTTCTGCATTTTATTTCATCAGGGGGGAAAAAAAAGAAGCACTTCAACAATTGTGACTACAGAGTGGCTGAAGGCTGACGTTGAAAAGGTTGAAACCACCCGCTTTTCCTCTCGGTACACGGCATCGAGGATTCCGACCGTATGGAAATTCCACCTAACAGCAGTCACGACCTCGGCTTATCGCAGAAGCACAACTGGTGTCAGCCGCCTGGGAATCTTTTACAGTCTGAAATGTGCCTGCACCCCCCCCTGCCCCGCCCCCACGTCCCCTCATCCCCTACCACACCCCCCTCCTCGGGCTCACAGCTTCCCCTTCAACGCAAGCGTGACTGACTGATCCTGTCGCCATCACATCTTTGCCGGAATATGAGCACTGTCGCCATTTCGACAAGACAAACCGGCAGTAACAACGCCGCACGACAACGGTGACAGCCTACAGCGGTGCTCGATGACGCCATTTGACAACGTTAGCACTGATGCCAGCCCACACACAGACACGATTCACAGTGAGTAGAGCATGCGACTAAAGGGTCAAGGCCCAACAACAACCTGCAGTATACACCGCGGGCCTCAGGGTCTCACTTACTCCACAATAAGTAAGTAAAATAATAAAGCCATTCTTGCCCTGCGATTCTGGTGATCAGTCCAGGGTGTACCCCTCCTCTTGACCCGAAGTCAGCTGGGATAGGCTCCAGCATACCCGCAACATACCCGCGAAGCGGCAAGAAAATGAATGGATGGAAGAAATGTAAAAGTATTAGTACTCAGGCAATCGAGCCTGTGCACCATTGGTAAGGCCACTGCAAAGTATGCTTATAAAAAGAATAAATATTAAGAAAGATTTTAAAAAAATAAAATGTAATATATCTAAAAATGCATATTATAAAATTAATATTTTTTATATAGAATTAAGTAATTTATTCTTTTTTGTAAAGAAAATTTATTTAGTTGTATATAATGGTAAGTTTTTGTTATTGTTCTTATTGTATTACTTATATATATATATACATCTAGAAGGGTAAGCGTCCACCTAGGGCATTTTTATACGTTTTTAATTCCGCTGACAGGAGGCAGAGCTGGAGGTAGCAGAGATGAAGTTGCTGAGGTTGTCTTTGGGTGTGACCAGGATGGACAGGATCAGGAATGAGCACATCAGAGAGACAGCACATGTTAGAGGTTTTGGAGATAAAGTCAGAGAGGCCAGATTAAGATGGTTCGGACATGTCCAGAGGAGAGATAGTGAATATATTGGTAGGAGGATGCTGAGTTTTGAACTCCCATGCAGGAGGCCTAGAGGAAGACCAAAGAGGAGGTTTATGGATGTAGTGAAAGAGGACATGAAGGTAGTTGGCGCAAGAGAAGAGGATACAGAAGACAGAGTTAGATGGAGGCAATTGATTCGCTGTGGCGACCCCTGAAGAAATAAGCCGGAAGGAAAAGAAGAAGATATATATATGTGTAAAATATTATATTAACATAATACATTATTAGTTAGGGCCACACGGTGGCTGAGTGGGTAGCACATTGGCCTCACAGTCAAGAGGTTCAGGGTTCGAATCTCACAGTCAAGAGGTTTAGGGTTCGAATCTCCGTTGGGCATCTCTGTGTGGAGTTTGGTTGTTCTCCCCGCGTGGGACTCCGGTTTCCTCCACATTCCAAAAACATGCAGTTAGGTATGAGTGTGAGTGTGAATGTTTGTATGTCTGCCCCGCGATTGACTGGCAGACTTATCCCAGTCAGCTGGGATAGGCTCCAGCATACCCACGACCCTAATGAGGATAAGCGGCTGGCGGAGGTGCCAGGGGCATACGGGCCGCTGGGGGTCCCTTGGGGTTGGGCTACGCTGCTCTGCGGGGGACCGGTGTTTATCTCTGTAGAGGCTGGGGTAGGTCTGGTGCCGAGACGACCGGTTGGTGGAGGGGTAGGGGACCGTAGGTTGGGGCCCCAGCCACACCCATCGGGCCCCGGGTCGAGTGGTTGGGCTGGCTGGGTGTGGGTGGGTGCGGTGGCACCCACCCACAAACATGACCTCCTTCTGTCATGCCCTGGGGGCCGCAAACTCCCCAGTTTTAATTACACTTATTCACTATACATAGACTCACAGACACCTCACATTCATTTTTGGGGTGGCGGGACTTGTGTCACAGGGTGGGCAGAGCTACTTAGCTGTGCTTAGCCCATGGTGTCACGCAGTTTCGGCTCCTCAATTTTAATTGCCTACACACACACATCTCACACCTCATAACACTTTTAGTTGGGTGGGGAGGCGGGGATTAGAGGGTCCTATTACACCCCTGTTTTCTTGGACACAAAAACATGCATGTTGGGTTAATTGGCGACTTTAAATTGGCGACTCTAAATTGGTATGAATGTGAGTGTGAATGTTTGTTTGTCTATATGTGCCCTGCGATTGGCTGGGGACTAGTGCAGGGTGTACGCCACCTCTCACCCAAAGTCTGCTGGGATAGGCCCCAGCATACCCGCGCTTCTGTGGTGAAGATAAGCGGCATCGTAAATGGATGGATATATCATTTTTGTGAAATATAATATTTATTACCCTTATTTTGCTTTGTACATTTTAATAGTGCTATCAAAAGCAATTGTTAAACTGCACTAAAATATTATTCAGTTATTTGGCACATGCCCAAGGACTATACAAAAAACTCCCTCACTGTATTTATTTATAATGCTTTTGTTACAATTTCCGGGCTTATTTGCCTTATAGTGACTCAAGTTGAACGTTCCACGTACAGTATGAGTCCTCTGCCTCAAGATAGGGGACGCGTTCGAAAAAATAAATAAAAATGGAGGAAATTAAGAAACGGTGTAAAATGACATGACAAGTGAACAATTGCAAAGACGGATTTTTTTTTTTTTTTCACAAAAGCCGTCAAGACTTGACAGAAACGGCGGCACCAAATTGCGACAAAAGCAAAGAGTGACAAGCCGAGTGTGTCGGGCTGATATTGTCATTGTGTTCTTCAGCAGCCCAGCTCTGCTGATGATGGCAGCGTCGTTTCAGCCTGACGAGCTCGTGCACCCCCGGCCCGGTCCGCACAATAGCCAGCTGATGACTGAGTGATTGGAGGAGGAATAAAGTGAAATGCCAAAGAAAAACTAAAAAAAAATGCCGGTAATGGAAGAAGGGGAGAAAAAAGGGCGAGGAGGAGGTGTAAAGAACACTGGCACAACGCAGCCGCAATTAAGGGGGCCGTTTTGTGCATGTGAATGTGATCATTGTACCCTTTCTTTGTTTAGGCGCTTGATTGGCCTCCGCAGTGTGCACCAGGCAGGCATGACTCCGACTCAACGGAGGTTAAAACAATGAGAAGGTTTGTAAAGTAGCAGCTATCCTTCCACATGCGTTTTGCTCAATTAGCAAGCACCAGAGAGGAGAACAAAGGTCCTCATTAGGAGTCATGTATGACCTTTATGCATATATTTTTATGCAGCCAATATGCCGTACATGAGGAGAAGCACTATCTGCTAAGGACAGGCGTAATTTGGAGCCGAGGGACCCAACGTAGTAACACTGTTATATTCAATGGGGTCGGTTCTAGTAACATGGAAATTAATCTTAAGCTTAAGCTTTTTTTGCAATGTTAATTCCAATTCTTTCATTGTATGTAATTTGGGCCACTTTTTCTCTGCTTTTAAAATCTGGAACAGTTTAAGTTTCCAGTTGCATCACCATGTTTATACAGTACACCCCAAAAAATGATTTAAGTATTGTTTATGAATTAAGACTAATACTGTAGTTTGTAGCAGTATCTTTGAATCAAAAGAAAAAAAAATCAGTGATTAGTTTTAATGAGACTTTTGGTGGTCCCTAGAAATTTCAGAACCCCAGGCAATTCCCTGGGTTTGCCTAATGGTAAGTCCGCCCCCGCCAGTATACAATATGTTTGCAGTCCCTCATTAATTGGTTCCAGACCCCATCGTAGAAAACCTGTTATTATTAGTGTCCTTAAGGCATGAAATAACATCCCTATAGTCAGCTTTGAACGTGTATTACCCAATATAGTGGGCTTAATAGAAAAAAAGCCATCTTAGACACAAATAAGATAAGATACATTGATAGCATTCTTCTTGGTGGATATTGTCTCGTCAATGTAACGTTACTGACGGGTGAAAAAAAGTATGGGTGTGATGTGTGGTAGTAAGTAAAAGGAAAGGTGTACAAAACTGTGGTGAGGCCACCGATGACAGAAACAGTGTCGCGGGAGGCAGAGCTGGAGGTAGCAGAGATGAAGGTTGTCTTTGGGTGTGACCAGGATGGACAGGATCAGGGAAGAGTACATCAGAGGGACAGCACATGTTAGAGATTTTGAAGATAAAATCAGAGAGGCCAGATTGAGATGGTTGGGACATGTGCTGATGTGAGATAGTGAATATATTAGTAGAAGGATGCTGAGTCTTGAATTGCCAGGCAGGAGGCCTAGAGGAAGACCAAAGAGGAGGTTTATGGATGTAGTGAAAGAGGACATGAAGGTAGTTAGTGCGAGAGAAGAGGATGCAGAAGACAGGGTTAGATGGAGGAAAATGATTTGCTGAGGCAACCCCTGAAAGGATAAGCCGGAAGGAAAAGAAGAGTGTAACGTTACTGACGCCTGCAGACCAGTGTAGAATACTACTTTACTGTTGCTGTGTGTAAATATGCATATAATGTTTAACTAACAATATATTGCTTGATCCGTGATGTAGCTGATGATGACTGTACTTGAATATCATTGACTGGTTTCATGATGTTGTTGATCCAGATTACAATCAGAATAACACACAGGACAAAGATGCACACACTAAAATAGTTTGATCAGCAAATGTATTTAACAATGTTGAATACAACAACATAAAACAATGTAACTGTGTTATAGTACAGCGGACTCCCGGGTAGCATCATTTATTCATTCCAGAAGGCCCCGCTCTAACCGAAACAGACTCCAGTCTAACTGAATCAATGTTTTTCCACAAGAAATTATATAAATCCAATTAATCCGTTGCAGAAAACCAAAGTAAAATATAACACATAAGACATAAAACATGTCTTGACAGTTTTACAATTAGTTTCTCATGAAGTAAACAATTTGAAATGCGTGGAGATACGTATAAATAATGACTGAAAGGAGTAAATGAACTGAAGATGTGACTGTTCCCAGAGACACCACACGGGCACCACCTTCCTATTTTGACATGAGGTTTTTTTTGTTTTTTATTCGATTGTGTTTCTCACTTGAGTCACCCAAAATGGAACAAAAAGAAAGTTTCAAGTGTCAGCGTTTTGACAAAGAAGGTGAAAAACAATACTGAATTGAATGAGATTCAAGAAATAACTCATGACAAAACAGGAAGGTGGTGTCTCTGTTGTGCTGTATTTTGTCTTTGGGAACACTCAGATCAAGAATGACGTCTGCAATGAAGGTAAAAGTAACCTTAAATGCACATTTATCCCTTTCATTCAACATGTATACGTCGTTAGGATGGTTTCATGCTTGTAAAACCATGAAGAGGTGTGTTGTGTCAAGGACATTGTTGTCCCAATCTAGAAGGGAAAGGGTGATACCCGGGAGTACAACAGCTATCAGGGAATTAATATCCTCTCAGTGCTGGGTAAGGTTTTTGCCGGGATCCTCTTAGGAGCTGTCCTGGTTCACTCCAAAATGTGAACAACTGTCGACCGAATCCTAACCCTTCGGCTCCTCGCCAGGCGCTTCCGTGAATTTGATGCGTGGATTTGATGCTGCGTATTAGCTCCTTCACTTTTCAGTGCTTGTATGGACTGAATCATGAGGGCGGTGGGGGGACGGACATACTGCGGGGCGTCGTTTGGCGAGGAACGGGTCACAGATCTGGACTTTGCGGAGACCCAGGCGGCCCTGGTCGGAGCGCTCCAGACGCTGAGTGAGGAGGCGGAGCCACTGGGGTTACGTGTCTCCTGGATGAAAACCAAAGTCCAGGCTTTCGGTGACTTGTTGTTTGCTGCTGTTGATTCCTTGTCTGTGCCTGGTGAGAGCGTGGAGAAGTTCACCTACCTTGGCAGCGTTACCTACCCTGGCATCGCCCAGGGAATGGTGAGTTCGCTGAACAAGACCGTGTGGCGCTCCCGATATCTGAGCACGGAGACAAAAGTTTGCGTGTTCAGGTCCCCGGTGTTATCGACCTTGCTTTACTCTTGTGAGGCTTGGTCGCCCACCGGGGACCTGAGGCGCAGACTGGACTCCTTTGTAACTAGGACCCTTGGGGTATTTTCGGGTAGCAGGGGAATGACTCCCTGTGCGAATGGGACGAGTCACATGCCAAATTCAGGAGCAAGAGCTGCGATTCTACGGGCACGTGGCCCGATTCCCGGACCCGGCTCACCAAATCCCATCTGCTAGGGGCCGAGGGGCTGGACCTGTCGAGCGGGTCGCCCACGGGTATCGTGGCTCTCGTAGCTGAGAGGATACATGGAGGGATGGGGCATGGGCTTGGACGGAGAAGGCCGGAGGAGCGGAGGGGTAGGGAGAGCACGGCTGTGGACAATATACGTATCCACTGTGTTGATCAAAAGCCCTCGATAGAGAGCTAAAAAAGAGCAGAGGGACGGAGGAGTGACGCTTATCCACACTTACCTCAGCATTTTTCCCTTTCCCTGTCGAGGGCCACACAAAAAAGTTGGCAATTATGAAGTAATGAGGAACAAGCTAATACCTTACTCAGCAGGTTGGAGCGGACACATAAACGGCAGTTGATGTCGGAATGATTGTAAAATAATGAGGCAATTCTCAGGGACTACTTATCACCCTGGGGGTGCGTTGGGGGGGAACAAAGTCTTGTTTATATACAAGCATGAAAGATTGATTAGAGTTTTGTGGCTGGTTTTTATGCCTAATGGGAATGTCTGAAGAAGTCGATTGGTGGATTTATGAGCAAGTCGTTTCTTGAAGGTAGCGGTTTGTACCACATCTGCTGCCTCTCAGCTGGCACTGCTAGCACTCAACTTGTTTTTTGCAGACATTTGACAGCATCAGCATAAATGTGCGCTACCTTACCTCAACCCAATGCCTTTAAAATCCAGCGCATGCTTCCTTGAATCTGCGTGCACGTGTACTACCGTGCATGCGAATAAAAACCCCCATAAGCAACCCACAATCATGTTTTTGTGTTATCTGTCTTTTTTACAATTATGATTTGCGCCTTAATGGAATTTACTGTTAAACGCTGAATCAACTGGAAATCCTGTATGTAGAAGGAACGTTCTTGTGGGAAATCATATACCCGGCGGACGGCTCAATCGTGGCGAAATCTCATTACATCTTCTCAATGTCGAAATGACAATAAACACCGGCGAAAGTTGGCGGAACCTCCTCTTAGCTTTGCTTCCGCTAGCAGTCAAGTGCGGCTGGATGAGTATATTTTCACTGCTTCGTGTTCTACCGCGGGCCACACGGTGGATGAGTGGGTAGCATGTTGGCCTCACAGTCAGGAGGTTCAGGGTTCGAATCTCCGTTGGGCATCTCTGTGTGGAGTTTGCATGTTCTCCCCGTGCGTGTGTGGGTTTTCTCCGGGTACTCCGGATTCCTCCTACATTCTAAAAACATGCATGTTAGCTTAATTGAATTACTGAATAAATGAATTACTGGGCTAAATTGTCCATTGATGCATTGCATCAGTAAAAAATTTTATTTTCCATTAATCAACTGAGGTTTTATTCACTAACTCAAAAATCACACAACTCTATACTGGTAAAAAAAAAAAAAAAAAAAAGTGTAGAATGTAAAACTTCTAAAAAACAATTCAATTGGGAAAAAAACTAAATTTGGAAAAACATGAAACTGAATTTTGGAATAAATGAAACAGATTTTATAGCGCCCTACATATATTGTGTGTTTGCTTACAATTAAATAAATGCAAAATTCTTTACATTTATTGATGCATCGCTGGACAATTTTTCTCAGTATTACTCAAACTTTGCATTGCTACGGAACAACAAACCATCGTATCCATGCTTGAGGTTAAAGAAGATTCATTTTACTAATGTAAACTATTTTTTAAAGGTTCCCCTATTGTATTACCACTATTACACCCTTATTTTGAAATATCGTGCATGTGGTGAAAATGTATTTTGACTGTTGCTAAGTGCGATAGGTAGCTGAGTTCAGTCAGTAGCTCAGTCTAAAACTAACTTTGGCACCCACACATCCGCAAAACATGAATGAGCAGTCCGCTAGGGAAAGATTTCCCCACACCAACATTCCTTCGCCCTAAAATTACAGCATTTCAATTTTTATGTTATCTGATCTGAAGTAAACAGAGGTATTGCCACCAGTATTGCCAGTATACAGGGGCGTACGGGGTCGTTTGGGGGCACCGAGGCAAACCTCGTCACTGGGGCACTCCACATCCATCTTCTACAAAATGTGAGTATGTAATTTAGGCCACTTTTTTCCGCTTTTAAAATCTGTAACAGTTTAAGTTGCAACCCCATGTTTATATACCCCCCAAAAATGATTTTAAGTACTTAAACAGCAGTACGTAGTAGTATCTTTAAATTGAAGGAAAAAAATCAATTATTTGTTTTTATAAGACATTTGCGGGGTCCCTGGAAATTTCAGAACCCCAGGCAATTCCCTGTGTTTGCCTAATAGTAAGTCCGCCCCCGCCAGTAGACAATACGTTTACACTCCCTCATTACTGCGATTAATTGGTTCCACACCCAAGCATAGAAAACCTGTTTACTACCGTCTAAATGCGTGTTTGACCATTGTTAGAGTCCTTTAGGCATGAAATAACACCCCTATAGTCACATTTACAGTTGTATCACCCAATATAGTGGACATAATAATAGAAAAAAAGCCATTTTAGACACAAATAAGATAAGACACATTGACCGCATACTTCTTTACTACTGCTACTACTACTACTTTTTGAGTGAGGCTCATCAGAAAGCCAAAGAAAAAGCCAAACTGAGGTGAGGACTTCAACCTATTGCGATTAATGCGGGACAGCAGTTCAAGCGTTTCTATGTTTTTCCCCGAAAAGTTTACCGCTGTTCATTGTAACACTGTCAAAATGTCAATCTTCGATTTGAATGACAAAGATGTAACGTGCATCTCACTTTAACATTTCTATTCTTCACAAAAAGTGTGAGAAGTTCACCAGAAAAAAGTACAAGCAACAAAACATTTCTTTTTTTTAATTGCGTCACATTGTGGAAGAAGTGTAGCAAAAAAAAGTAAAAGCAAAATATTGTGCGATATGCACAGATCGCAAACTTTAGGCATACTTTCGTCCCTCGTTTATCGCGGTTAATTGGTTCCAGACCTGAAAGCGATAAGTGTATTGTGGGATTCGATATTAATAAACTAAATATAAATGGATGGATGGATGGATTTTCATAGTTAGAGCATAGACAACTATTTTGAAAGGTTATGACTTTCTAAATACAGTTTTTACCGTTATGCACCTTCTCACACACAATACTGGGGTTTTACCCTTTGCCTTCACCTCATACATATATGTGGAAATGCAAAAAGGTAAGATTTGATGACCTTATGTAGTACTAACGTGCGTGATTGTTGGTACACAATCTCTGAAAAACCGAGTCCAGGCTGGTACTAGTAGATGGTGGGTCTGTATTCATTTATTTAGAAATTAAATTTGATGTTATTCATGCAATAGTTTTAACCAATACAGCCGTGGTCGCTATACGTACTCTACGTTAACTGGCAGCCAGTACCCAAATTGTAGCTGGCAGACTCTTGTATGCCAAGATACCGCTGTATGAATGACACTGGCAGTGCTTCAGTACCTTCTCGCTTTCCCCTGGCACTTAGCCTGTGACAATGCCAGTCACAGCAACAGCCATCAACCAGGGCTTTGAAGCTACATTTACCGATCCAAATAGCCTTTTCTTTGTCCATTTCTGCTCAATATTTGTTCCCGCAGGTGGCTTTACAGCGCTGCGTCCTAAAACTAGGGTGTGGGCCCACGGCCAAACAAGACGCGTGCATGTTAAGCGCGCGTCAAAAAAGAAAAACAGCCCTAACTCTAAGCAAATCAAATTTTCTCATAAGAAAAAACGTAAATCCAGTTAATCTGTTGCAGAAAGCCAAACGTGTTGAAAAGAAGCACGGTTTTTTATAGTTTTGCATTCATAAAACCATTCAAACTGCATACAAACGATGAATATAGGGGTAAACAAACAATTAAGGTAACTTTTACCCTCATTGAAGACTCGATTGTTGGCAAAGACAACAAATTCAATATACAAATGTCATATTCTTTGTCCATTTTGTCTTATTTCCACTTGTCTGCATTGATTGTGGATATTATGAGTACTGCAGGTTTGGATCCGCTTCACATGTTGCTGTGTTTGGGGCTTTCTGCCGTACGGACGCCAGTATTACAGCAGCCAATGCAGACAGTGGCTGCTCCCTGTCATAAAAGGTTCCACCGGGCTTGTTCCGAAACGACACATGACCAAAACACATAAACACGATCCCTCCACCGACGCGTGTTCCGCTGATAAATCGCTTACGTAAAAAGACACAAAGGAACGTTTGTTAATTTTGCTGGATCCCTTCCACATCAGTCTAATTGAAACACTCGACGAGCAAAAGCGGGGGGCATCGGCTAGAACGGAAGCGTGGGCCGACGGCGTTCCTGCAGCCCCAAGCGTCACCGATGGCTGTTTCACCCTCTGGCTCGCTAAATTAACTCCCGATCCATTTACCAGCGTTGCAGCTTAAGCCCTTCAGTTTGGTCGTGGTCTTGGGCGGTTTCCCCTAATTGGGTTTCTAGTAATTACCGCGAGGCTAATGCATTGTAAGTGCCTTCTAAATCAGGGGTAAAGATTTTGTTTCAGACTACAAATGCACTTTGTACACGTGGTGGGTGAAAACATGCTCTGATTCACTGACAAATCATGCAGACATGCTGCCC
Source organism: Oostethus manadensis (assembly GCA_024372805.1). Classification (NCBI taxonomy): domain Eukaryota; kingdom Metazoa; phylum Chordata; class Actinopteri; order Syngnathiformes; family Syngnathidae; genus Oostethus; species Oostethus manadensis. Next base: position 2,217,580 of record QODF01000026.1, on the reverse strand, counting down.
GTCTGCTTCCCTTAATCCGCAACTTTGATTCAGGACGGCGAGACGCAGTAACCTGACTGACATCACGCGTCAGCCCCTTTGGTTTTGGACAACAATGAGTGGGCTGCTTGGATCAACGCGCTTGAACTAAACAGCCTGGTGTTATCCTAACCTTGACGCGTGAAGGAATGAGACATCAACTCTCAAGCCTTCCATGGTTTTGTTTAACTGCTTTGTGGTCCCCCCTTAGAGACCGAACGAAAGCAGGACGCAAATAAACACAGCGCTGCCGTCCCCTCGTGAAGTTCCCGAGACCTTCCCTCCGTGTCTGAAGGCTCCTTTAATTAGGCTTTAATTGCCTTATTAGCCTGTGCTATTGATGGGGAAAGGAGAAGAGGCAAAAGGGTCAGCCAGAGGAGGAAAGGGAGAAAAAAGGAGATGGCAGCAAGGTAGAAATACATGCAAACATGCAGTCATGCATGTGCAAGGAGAGGGTTGCTGCCCATAAAAGGATAAGACGGGCCCGGCAGGTGATAGCAAACAAGGTGCAGATAAATGACCACGCTTCACTCGGACCTAAGTACAAAAGTTTGTGGGAGGTGAAAGGGGAAGGAGGAAATAAGGGTTGTGATCATTTGTTCCTTACTTAGACCTCGTCTGTTCACTGCACCACAAATTTTACTGTCATTTGGGGGTGCAATCTAGACACGGTCATTGGTGCTCCCCACAGCATCCGCTGCACTGACAAAAAAATTTTCTTTAAATATATTTATTATTATGTATTTTATTTTAAACTGATTTTCAAAATGACTGTTTATCATCTACTAACTCAGTTTTTTTTAAACTGGGGGGCCCGACGTTTGGGGCGCGGGGCTCCCATAAACACTTTTCATTATTGCCGTGTTTTTCAGACTACAAGTCGCTACTTTTTTATATCCCCTAGAACCCTGTGAGGGGCAGGGGGGCGCTGGAAATCATTTTACCTCCAAAAGGGGGGCTTGTTTGGGAGCCACTGACTCTCTTGCCCTTACTGAAATAGATGTTGCATTATGTCAGTGACACTTTTCACTATTACTGCATTTTTCGGGCAGGGGGCGCTGAAAATCATTTTATCTCCAAAAGGGGGGCTCTGCAAAAAAAATCTCCAAAAAAAAAGTTTGGGAACCACTGTACATAGTGTGCATATGAGAAAATTCTCTTATGTCATGAGCTCCTAGTTCTTAGAATTCTTTTGGGGGTTTATTCTTTCCTAACAAATGAACCATCTGAGGACTTTAACTATCATTGATAAGAACATTAACGGACTTCAGCAACAGTTTGGCAGTTTCTCGCACCCCAACAAACATTTCCTGGGAGCCATTGCTCAACTTTGCCCGTATAAGGAAGTTCAGGTTTTGTGACGTCACAACTACTACACAGCATACAGAGCCATCCAAAACTGCTTTCAGGCATGTGATGAAAAGCGAACCACTGCATTCTCCGCGGCTGAAACCGACAGCAGTCCTGCTGCTGTAGTCTTCGGTCTGCGTTTGTTGTGACTGTGAAGAAGTCTACACCTTTGGTAGTTTTTTTGCTTCATTTTCCCCCAAACTGTGCCAGCAATTTGGCTTTGCTACATTCTTCCTAAATCTATCTGCACATGGATTAGTCCATTGCGTGAGAAGCGTGGGGGTAGAGGTCAAACCAATAATGGTATATTATGCATTTTGTTGTAGTTTTAGGGACGCGGATTTTTCGGAAGTCAATCATCACTTTTTATGAGATGTTTGCTGGCCCCTGAAAATCTCGGGTAATGGTAAGGCCGCCCCTGCTGGAGCCTATCCGAGGTGATCGGTTCTGATCGGCAGTCAGTTGCACGGCGGCCGTCATTGGAGCATTGAATGAGAATATCCATTTGCAACAATTCTTCTAATATTGGCTGTCCCGTTAAATTAACATGTGGCGCACTCCAATGAATTGCCAAGTGCACCATCCACTCCGCACAAATAAATGCTGAGCTCCAATAGATTTAGTTTGAAACTTCACTTCCACTTGACTTGAATTGTAGTATACTAATAATCTTATTTCAAAAATGTCTCTTGTCAGACACATCTGCAGTAAATAAAACTGTTTGATATTTGGTGAAGCAACACGTGTAGATATGTTAAAGAAAATATACAGGTATAGGTGAAAAAGTGTATTATTATATATATAAAAAAGTGTATATATTATATATGTATGAATTCGAACTCATTTTTGCTGTTTCCATCCATCCATTTTCTATGCCGCTTATCCTCATTAGGGACGCGGGTATGCTGGAGCCTATCCCAGCTGACTTTGTGCGGGAAGCGAGGTACACCCTGGACTGGTCGCATTTTTGCTGTTTTTCCTCCCAAATATTTCAATTGTATTCTTAAATCATCTTTGTACATTTTGTTTTTACAGTAGAACTTTTTCGGCAGCCTAATTTGTCAAAAATGACAACTTCATTCATTGTTTTGTTTTTCATAGTATTAACATTTTTTTTAATATTATATTTAATATTTCAACTCCATGATGCTAAAATTATTTTCCTCATAATGTTACTTTTATTCTTATGAAATGAAATTTTTCCATTCCATTTTTTTCTGCTTATCCGGGTCCGGGTCGCGGGGGCAGCAGTTTCAGTAGGGATTTTTTTTCTCTTAATATTTTTTGAATTCATTCTTGTAAAATTATTTTTCTATTTTTTTTTCCTTTTTTGAAATATATTATTGCAATTAGCAATCTAATAGTTTTATCTGTGTTGTGCGGTCAGGGCCAGCAAAGCCTTCTCTGCTGGCCTATCTACCACTAACCACTATCAGAAGCACTGACCTACATTTACAAATGAAATGATTTATCTGTTTTTATTAAATTGCATTTATATTTGTTTTGTAATTAGACAATTACATTCTTGCCCTGCGATTAACTGCCGACCAGTCCAGGGTGTACCCCGCCTCTCGCCCCAAAGTCAGCTGGGATAGGCTCACGCATACCCCGCGACCCTAATGAGGATAAGCGGCAAGAAAATGGATGGATGGAAGGATAAATGGATGTTTTAATTTATTCCCAAAAGTCTATTATCTTCATTTTGTAGAGTGCCTCTTGGCTGCACTGCTTCTAGAAATACAGTATATGTACTGGTTATGTTTTTTTGTCCAATCAGATTTCAGCTTCTATATGTTGCCATGTCAAACCAATCTGCCTTCAGACTAATCTTGTCACCTAAACGCTATTAGCAAAGTGGCTTTTTCTTTGACCAATCAGGATTCAGATTTGCCTCACAGGGCCACCTAGCTGGCCTACATCATCATAGGCATCAGCATTTGGCCGTCCTCTGATTGGTTGATCACAGGAAAAATTGTACGCTGACAAATTGACATCTCTGCTGGGTAGATGTATTTCATTGAAAATGTTTTTGTCAAGTTCTTAGACATGTTGAGTCTGCACTGCTCCAGATGATGCTGCAGTGGAGAGGTTTGGTGTGTTCGGAAGCCTGTGTCACAGGCGATGCTCAACGTTAGTAGCAGGATTGAACGTCAAGGCGTGGCGGTGACAATGCATTCCAATATAAGGGTTAAGTGCTTGTCTCGCTTTATTGTTTTTGTTTATTAACGCCAACCTGGCCGTTATGTATAGGTGAGTCCGTCTGGGTGGCTGGAAGGCCAACTGGTGCATTTTCCCTCTACCGTCGTAGATGCCATGTCTTAATTAGTCACTAGTTTCCTCCAATAAAGCAATAGTGCCTTGGGTCTCTTCCACTGCACGCGCCAAGTGCTGTTCCAGTTCTCAGTGTATATTTTTTTGACTTGTCTCGCAAGCGTCACACAGAGAATCCATCCTTTTCATTAGCGTGTGGGTTTCGTACACAAGACAGAATGTTATTTAAAAAAAAAAAAAATGAAAGAAAAGAACTTTGAAGATGTGAACCTCTGCCGAGTCAAAGCCCAGCGCACAACATCACAGAACTAAAACTAACATCTGTTGCAGAGGCCCGTCATTGACATCACACCGTCGTCGTCGTCAAGTGATACTATAAAAGGAGTGTAGGAGTAGGAGTGTGGCTTTCGCTTCGCACGGCTCTGCAGAGACGATGTACGCTTTGCGTTACGGCCCCTGTTTAGCTTACACCCGCAGTTTATACTTAGTGTGGAAATCAGTATGCAAGTATTTCTCCATCCCGTGCATGCACGCTAATGTGATCGCACACCTTTGCACCGCTAACGGCCCGCCAGCGAGTGTTGTTTGCACTTTCGTGTGTGTGCGTGTGTGTGTCTTTGTTCGTTTGGCACACGGTTGAACCAATCCATCAGGGGAGTCTTCCTTTTTCCCGCACGTCGTTCGCCAGCCCTCGTTAGAACCCATTCAGTCAATCATGCGTGAATCCCGAACACAAAGACAAGCAAAGTGCTTTGTCGGGGTGTAATTGGCCTTTCCAGAGCTGATTTGTCTTTTTCTTGCTTTTTTTTTTGCTTTTTGCTTTTTTCTTTTTTGTCCTCAAAATGTGCTTCACTCGCTCAGACCGCAACCGGGGGTGCTTTCTGTCCAAGAAATCCGACAATGGAGAGATCAAGCACGGAGGGACGGAATTGATAGATAAGACTATTGATTCCGCAACAGGACTTGACTTGTTAGTCCTGCTGAAAAGAGATGGCAAAAGCAGAGAAAAAAGCAAATATAGTGGAGATCCTGATGTCAAACCTTTTGGAAATTTAGCCCAATATTTCTCAAGATTTTTTTGGTCTAATGGAGTCATAAATAGAGTCAGAAAACAAGCAATATGTTCCATTGCTTTCCTTTTTTTACAGTGCATTCTCACATGGGGGACTGTACTTATGTTGGCATTTTGAGACTAAAAATGGGGTAAAAAAAAAAAAGTTTATTACTGTAAAAATCAAACCATCCATCCATAAATTTTCAAAGTTAACAGAAATGTTCTTTAACAGCACCATTTAAAAAAAAAAATGTGTGCACGCCCGGTTTGACCCCCGGCCCACCCGTAGTTTGAAGTAACACAGCAGTGACTGAGCGGTAATATTGAGCAGTAATCGACCAAACAGTATTTGAATTGGTAGATTTAGCTTCTTGGGGGATGCCTCTCGCAACAAGACCAAAGTTTTTTGTGTCACCTGCGTGACGGTGGCCCCCCAACCCGTGCAAAACTTTGCTCAAATAGTCTAATTTGTTTGTGCTGCGTTTGCGCTGTTTTGTGAAATTAAAATTAAAGTTTGTGCTGCTTTCGTTTTTGAGTTATTACAGTTTCTTTTATAGGTCAACCAAAGGTCACGCAGCCCCCTATTTTCTCCAAATGAAACCAAAATAATCCCATTTGTTTGTGCTGCGTTTGTACTGTTTTGTGCAATTAAAATGAACGTTTGTGCTGCTTTCGTTTTTGCGTTTCTTAAAGGTCAACCAAAGGTCACTTAGCCCCCCCACATGCTCCGAATGAAACCAAATTAGTCTCATTTTTTCCGTCTCGTTTAGTGGAGTTTTGTGCAGTTAAAATGAACGTTTGTGCTGCTTTTGTTTTTGAGCTATTGCACTATTGCTATTGTCAGTCACTTGTCAACACGCTCCGCATGAAACGAAAATGGTCGCATTTTGACCGTCCTTGTTTGTGCTGCTGGTTCAGTTGAAACCGTCATTTGTGCTGCTTTCGTTTTGGAGATATTAAGCATTAAAATTTTGGGATATTACATAATCAGATAATATTGGTCGCCGATAATAATCGGCCGATAATGTCAATAATGACGACACACCGATAATTCAAACAAAATTGTTAACTCACACACGGTCTCTTGAGGGGATATCCGCGGGCCTCGTTCATACGGAAAGTGTAAAGGCTGGGGTATTTAACCTGCCCAGATCCTACCCCTGCGTCGCTCGGCACCTCTATCGTCCTCTTCTGAAACTCGAGCATGAGTGACGCGTCATGCAAAATACTTGCATGGCTACCATTCCTCTGTTGTCATACAATCTGTTGTTGTTTAGCTGTTGGACTTGCTGGCTGTTCGCATTTGATGTGGAAAAAGCAGAGATAAATTGTGTTTTTGTACAGTTACATCTTGTTGTTGTTTATATATTTCATCCCCTTACATGCACCTGTACTCCAATATTTATTTTTTCATTTTTTGTTACTCTTTTAATACAAATATTGGTTTGAAATTGTCGACTTTTGGCTGTAAGGAGGAGCAAATGATCGGTTTTCGGTATGGGTTGAGAAATGCATCATCGTGCATCACTGCTTCTGACGCTTCTGCAACCTAATGCTCCAAAAATTACAGTTTTATTTGTTGCTTTGTTTCTCATAATATTACAACTTTAAAAATATATTTCTTTTTATTTAATGTTTCAAATTAATGAAACTAAAATGACAATATTTTTTCTCACTATATTACGTTTTTTTTTTTATTGTAAGATTGCAACTTTTATTTCATAATATTTTGACGTTATTCTCGTGAAATTACAAGTATTCTTTCCCTTTTCTGCTTTTTTTTTTTTTAAATTATCCAACCAGTTCAACTTCCTTCTTGTAAATATTTGTCTTGTAATTATGACTTTATTTTGACTTAATATTCCTGCAACTTAATTTCCCTAAAATTTTACAAACTTCTATTTGTTGTTTTGTTTGTTGTTTGTCGCAATAATACAAGTTTAAAATTTTTTTTGTTCTTTAATATTTCAACGTTATGCAACTAAAATGTTATTTCCTCATATTACAACAACTTTTTATCGTTAGATTACATTACATTTTCTCGTAATATTTGGACTACTGTTATAAAATGACTTTCCATTTGTGCTGTTGTTTTTTTTGGTTTACTTTTTAAAGTGTGTGTTCTTTTTAGAATGTGCCGTGGCCCAAAAAAAACATGGCCGCACTTTGGATACCCCTGCTTTAGGATTTAATGCAAAAAAGCAAGTCAAAGAACTTTTCTACTACTCCAAAGACGTATTTATACATCTTTTATGCACAAAGAGGTGATGAAGCAACTGCACACTAATGTCATTTTTAGAGCTAAACCGCCATAAAAACGAAAAATAGCTCTTTTGCATGTAACCACACCTGACAGCAAGGAGGAAGTGTAAGAGCATGGAAGAGTGTAACAAGCAGAAGGTTACGCATTGTAAGGGAATTTTAATGGCATGTAATACCACGCTCGACAGCATGGAGGAAGTGGAAGAGCAAGAAAGAATGTAACATGCAGAAGGTTACGCATTGTAGGGAAATTTTAACGCATGCACACACACCTGTCCACACACACACACGGTTCAGTTCCAAATGTGAAAATTGTAACTAGTTCATTGTCACATATTTGTAAACAAATTGTTATTTTGATGCAAAACTACCCGTAAAACAGGCTGGTTGTCTCCCTTTTTTAGCTGGGAACTGATATTTACCTGACACTTACCTATGTTGCACTGATGATTGCTAAAGAACAGAAAAATGTTGAAACTGACTTTTTTTTTCTGATGAAACTTTTGGTAGGTTCCATGTTTACAAAGCCATAGACCACAATATTCGGTGTGCTGTGAAAGATCAGTCACGATTGTCTAAAATGACGGGTGCTGAAGGGGTTGTCCTTTGAAAAATGTCTGGGATTGGATGAATTAAGTATAAAAACTGTAGGACTGGAGCAAATCTTAGTCGTTTCCCAAGTTTTGAACTGCCCATATTTGGCCCCAGCTGGGATAGGCTCCAGCATACCCGCAAACCTAATGACGATAAGCGGTATAGAAAATGGATGGATGGATGGATATTTGGCCCCTGGGTTGCCAGTTGAATTGCCTTGATTTAGGGAAAAATACATCTTTAAGGGCGACACAAATACGCATCAAAAGGCATACGGCTGGACGTTGATACTTTCCTCTGAGCCATTCTGCTCAAATAGCGTGTGACGCTTTCTTGAATAGTGTGTTGTCTTCCTAACAATGGCGCGCTGACTTGGAACAGAAAAGCAGCATGGCCTGTTTTGAGTGTTGTTGTGTTTGTCATCCAAGCAGTGCAGAGGCGTAATAATCTAAGCAACACGTATGACTTGGAAGAAGCACTGTGAGTGATGGGGAGGAGGACAGGATGCTTAACAGCAGTCGAGTGCTGACACCGAGTGGGAGTCACGCCGCACTGCACTAAACGGACAGTCACTGACGAGGAAGCTGACAAGACAAATGTAAATCATCAATTGTATTTGAAAATATGGAGTATTTGGATTTTTTTGTAATGTAATAATTTCCCCTAACACATGACAGTGCACAATTTTCATTGTCGTAATAGTGTCCATATAATGATATTTTCATTATGAATACATGCGTGCAATACTTGAAAGTGCTTGAATCTAATGAATTTTGGTGGCATATATCTTATATATTATCTAATCTTCTCTCACACCAAATGCTTAGTGAAACCCAATTTAGTGTTTTTTGTTGCGTGTCCCGGATGATGTGACCTAGCAGACTATATTTAATAGGTAGGTAGGTGTTTGAAAAAGCTTCTAAAGGATTTTGGATTTTTTACTGAGTTTAACTTGATTGTTATTCCATCCATGCATTTTCTATGCCGCTTATCCTCATTATTTTCAAAGTTATTGTTAATTTGGATTAATGAATTGTAATTGTAATACTCTAGTTACATAATTCATAATTATTATGATCATAATGAAGCAAAGATTGCTAATGTGCTCTAGTTGAATTTTATTTGCCGTAGTATGTAATACACTGCTTTGATTGCCATCATTTATTCTTACATTCATAAAAAAATTTCATTAAAGAAAAATTACCACAATGCTTTTTTCGACACTCAAGTGTTCATCCTATCACGTGGCTCGTTATAAGGAGGTGGATCAGGTTGGATTCCCCAATTACGGGTAACAGAAGGTGATTGGCTGGTACCACATCACATGTTGTTCTGCCAATCAGCTATGTCCTCTCTCTGATCAAATGCTGTTGTTTACACAAGGCCTCCCCCAATTGGAGGAGGCCATGCGGGAGATGAAGAAGATTCGTCTAATCATCTAACTGGCTTCCTTTTCAGAAGACTCAGACTGATTCCAATTGATTAGCACTAAATGAGCTTTTGCGTGTGCACGGTGTGTGCGTGTGATGTCCGAGGATGGGGATTGAGCAAGACCAGTTCTTTGGTGCGCCCCGCCCCCTCTTTTATGTCCTCCTTTTGTCTCCTTCTGGAGGCTTTTTGGAGTTCCCACCTGATGTCGTCCTTTCTGCGGAATAAACGTGACGATAACGATTTTCACGTCTAATTGGCCCGCGTGGACGCTGTCTCACGCACTGGTGTTAAAAAAATGAACTTTTTTTGCTGCTTTTCAGCCACTCAATTGACAAAACACTTCCAATCGCTCTTTTAAGTCCCTGTGACTGGGCCTGTTCTGTTTGCAAAGGGACGCGGGGAGGGCGTCTGAGGTGTCTATGTCCCGTTTAGTCAGGCAAGTTCTTTTCTCGCTGCCTCAGTGTCGCCCCGCTTATCATTCCAATCATGTCACCCACAGACCTAATGTGACATTTGGAAGTGATGTGCACTTTAGGTGATTTCGGTAATTACATTATTGCGTGTGATTAGAAAGGATGTCAGACACCTCATGGGGAGAAGAAAATGAGAAAATGACAGCAAAGAGCGTAGATATTATAATCCTAATTGGGATCAGCTACTCCTGCAATAGACCAAATTTGGTCAGTAAGATAAATGCATTTAAAGTACTGTATGGGGAACACAAACAGTAGCCTGGTTTATGGTCTGGTCCAGTGCCATGTGTTTTGGGTGGCGGTCGAGGGTGGGCCTCCGGGCATTTTGGTTTTTGGCGGCCAAATCTGGTTCTTGGGACATGGGATGTTACTTCTCTCATGGGGAAGGAGCCCGAGCTCCTGCGCTGGGGACGTCTGGCAGATTCTCTCATTCGTCGAGTCTTCAACGCTTACCTCCGGCAGAGCTTTGACTGCATCCCAGGGAAGTACAGGGATATCATCCAAATGGGTCGTATTCCATGCTTCCATTGCTGAGGCAGCCAGTCGCAGTTGCGGCCGCAAGGTGGTCGGTGCCAGTCGTGGTGCAAGACCCGAACCTGATGGTGGGCACCAAAGGCCAGGGCTGCCGTCAAGCTGAAGAAAAGGAGTCCTATCAAGCATGAATGGCTTGTGGGACTACCAAAGCAGCTGAAAGGTACCAGCAGGCCAAGAGGCCCGTGGCTTCGGCAGTGGTCGAGGCAAAAATCCGGGTGTGGGAGGAGTTTGGTGAGGCCACGGAGTACAACTTTTGGTTGGCCTCAAAGAGGTTCTGGCAAACTGTCCAAAGCCTTGGGAAGGATAAGCAGTCCCCAGTTTGCAATGTTTTCAGTTACTTTGAGGACCTTCTCAATCCCACTGACATCTTTTTTTGTTATCTTTTTTTGATAATGATGCTTAATTTCTAATTATTTGAATACGTATGTATTTTAGTATAGAAGATTTGTTGTTTTTTTAGGTTTTGAATTCATAATAAAGAATGAATTAATTAATTAATAATTATTCTTCATTGTGATTATTGTTACTATTATTATTATTATTATTAATATTACACTGCTAAATAACTTAATTACTGTTTTAAAAATATTTTCACTAAGAACTGCCTATCTTTAATATAATATGTTGCAGTATGTTATTATGATTTTGAGTATTATTATATATTTTTTTATTTTATATTAATTACTTGGTTACATGAAACATGTTTTCCCCCAAGGTTTATAAGAAGGAAGGCATTAAGTCGAGAAGAGACCTTTATTTGTTGCATTTTTGTAAAATATATTTTGTATTATTTAGCATTTGGTATTGTTTTGTTTTACTACATTACTACTTATTCTGAGGGGGGAAATCAATTGAGGCATGGTGTCTATTAGAACAGAGCTTACAAGAAAAAAGTGGTTATTTGTGATTATATGGTGTATATTATGTTTACTTTTATTTAAAAAAAAAAAAACATGCTTAATTGGTAAATTGAAAAATGAATCCCAGATCAGCGCTCACATTTGATGGGCTCTTGACTTTTCACATAGCCGTTGGACAAAATGGATATGGGTCATTTTTGCGTAATGCTTATGACAAACAAAGTGCAAGTGCATTTCATCTCCATGGCGGAGGTAATTATCCTCTCTCCTCTCGCCCATCGAGAAATGCAACATTACTGTGTTTCTACTGTTCCCCGCATGGTCTGATGGGCACTCCAGTTTGATGGCCAGGCGGTAAAATCAAAGACACTTAAGTTCGATTGGCCGTGACAAACAAGCTGGATCCTTTTCAAGCTTTTGCGGTTTTATTTGTGGAGACTTTATAGAGCACAGAGGAGTGACGCAGCACACCATGTACAGTTAGAATATTAGCACTTTTAGGGACGCTGTTTAGCTGGATTGCCCATAAAAAACATAAAAGCAGCTCGGAGATGACTTGGTACGCGTTTAACGACATTATGAAAATATATGAGTCTAACTTAGCTGAACGGCTCAACTTTAAAATATGTCATATTCCCAAATCATCAATGGCTGAGTTGTGGTTTAAAAATAAAGAAATTCACTTTTCTCACCAACAAAGGAATATTTCCCAAGTACTGTTTAGAAACAGTTTACAGTAAATGAGGCCGAACATTTTTAGTACAAGGTTATTTTTATAGTACATATTTAAAGGGTATGGGACATGATCTCTCAGCTTTGCTTAGGTATAGAAGTCGAGCTCTGAATCGGGGTAGTAGAGTTGCGGACGTTTCGCTTCGATTCGAGGCTTTGTCAGCTACAGTCTTCGGTACAGGGAAGGTCTTTGGTACAGACTTGGAAAACTTGACTTTTCCAACTGCAAGGTGAAGCTGTGTGGCTCTTAGGTTGAAGTTGTATCTGAAAATGACTAGATGGACCGTTGCACAAGATTAGCGGACAAAGCCGAAGCGAAACGTCCACAACTCTACTACCCAGTCCGGATCCACGATTCATATCTCTACTACTACGGATAAGATCTGGACGACTGAGATCCTCCACAGGAATTTTGCTTAAATGTTTTACATATTGTTCAGGATTATGTTCTCCATAGTTTGTATTTTGAAAGTCAACGAGAAATTTGCAAAAAATGGCATTTCTAGTTCATGAGGGCAGCCATGATGAACTCATTTCCGGAAAGTGACATCAGCAGAGTAACACCGCTCAGTTACGAGAAAGCAAATGTTTACAGCGATTATAGCGGATTTTGGAGCGATGTGTCTATAGTTTTGAGGAGAATAGAAGGGAGACTCACTTGGCAATGAAACTTGCAGAACGTGTACTTAAATATTAAGACATCCAGATGGAGATTGGTTGCATTAAAAACACAGAATGACAAGTGTATCCTTATCCTTCAATTGTTGTTTCAAATTGGCTTATTATTAAGCGTATTGCCCCACCGTCAACATATTCCTTGAACAGATGTTTACATAACATTTATAATGCTTTGCAGCCTTGTCTCAATGATGGAATAGTGTTTAAAGTACAATATGTATACAAGATATGACTTACTCTGTTCTGAGGCAACTTTGATGTACTGGTCTTTTTTTTTTTTTTCCTATTTTACTATTCCACCTGGCATTTTTCTCAAGCCAAAATGCTTCTTGTAAAGGTTTTCCTTTTTAGCTGCCGTCAGGGTAATGAACACTGCAAAAAAAAAAAATAATAATAATAACTTAGGGTGGGCTTCCCTCTGTCTTTCGTTCTCTGCACTTGTTTGTCCATTTTTGTCTAAAACCAATGGGGGGCAAAATAAACTTGCAGTAGCACTTGGGTTTTGTTAACATCCAGCAGCAACACGACACTTTAGGACAACTACTGTTTTGATGAAAAATATTTTGAAAAATTATTGTAGAGGATGTTTATGCACCCCAGACACTGAATACCAAGTTTTTGTTAAACTATTTATTAGATTACATCTTACATCCTTATGTAAAAAATACAAAAATAAAAAAAGGCTGGAAAAAAACTTATCACTCCATCATTTTTCTCCTGTTTCTGGTCCTGCAAGTTCAACAAAGAAGTATTTAAATAAAATGTGAAGCAACGGGGAGTGAAAGGAAGTAAGGAACTTCGTTTCTTCCATACCTGTTCACACTAAGGGGTAGCTAGCTGCAGTAGCGATGCCACACTGGTTGCGTTTGTTCCTGCTCATCATGATGTAGCCCTTGTCTCCCCATTGGAGACCCCAGCTGTAAAACACAACATTATTGTTATTATTATTTGTGGTATCAGTGAATTCGAGACATTCATACAAAGAAAGATGAAACCCGTCCACCACAATGTTTGAGTTTATAGGATAGACCAACAACCTAACGAGTCAATTTGGCAGCAGTACTGTACTTACTTTAATTTTAGGATTAAAAAACTTGACATGCATGTGGGATATGTGTGCATTAAAAAAATGCATCTCTGCTAGTCACAGTGTAATAAATGTCATTTTTGGCTTCTGTTGTGATAAGATTACCCTCACACTGCATGGAGACCGCCATGGCATGTATGACATGACATACTGTAGCAAGTTCTCCTCCCTTTCCGTGTGAAAGTGGTACATGTTCTGCTTCTTATACCCTTCTTCCCCACTCAGTTTTAAACCCTTTCTTAAGAATACAATGAATAAATTGGAGGTTAACTAGTTAGCTCGGCATCTTGCTACATGTTGGGCACGGCTGCCATTTCTAATGTGCCTGCAGAGATCCTCTATGTCCTTTGTCTCAATAACAAATGACAACAACTACATTTTATATTATTTATTCACCTGAAAATTTTGTCAAGGAAGCCCCGAAATCTTAAACCACATCATAGACAAACCTGTTCTTGACCAGCCAGTAGTCCTGTCCTTTGTCAGTGCCATAACCTACAGCCAGCACACCGTGGTCCAACTGGGAGCTGCTGCAATCGGGCTCGTCGTACACACCTGTCGACGCACACAAAGGTAGATTAAAATCTCCTGTATTCATATTTGATAACTCCCATTAGTGTCAGGCACCGGAGTGATAGAGCTGGAAGGACACATGTGAAGCGTCAATGGCAACCGATACCGGTCCAACGGTGGCCACGGCCTGCTGCAGGGCGCGCTCGTTGCCTTTTTTGACATCGACGTAGCCCGTGCATGTGGCACCGACTGTGGCTGGATTGAAGCGACATTTTCCATCCTGCGTGAGAGGGAAGACGATGCAAACCTTATCTGATTCCACTGAATGACTCTGACTGTGAATGACTATCTTATGGGAGACTCACACTGCTAAGCCTTTCACACACGCTGGCCATTCCTGTTTTGGCTTCCTGCAATTTTCCTGACCTTGTGGATTATTTCACAATGTTCTGATCATTCAGATTGTGATTATTTGTGGGAGAGGAACAATCACATGCATCAAATGAGACGTCTGCATTACGCATTGCAGATTTTTGAGTGAGTGGTGGTGTTGTGACGTTCACGAACGAACCGGCTCTTTTGAACACCTCCTATGAAGAGTGAGAGTCGCAGCTGGGAACCGATCTTTTTTTTTCTAGTTCCATGGGGAGAAGCGGTGCTTACTAGATACACACGTGAACGCCCCTTGCCTTGGAGAGCTCTCAATGTGGCGGATGAGAGTTTATCTTTGCACTAAAAACTGTTTTGCACGTAAATTCATTGTAGCCTGCTTTGTTTTTTTAAAGAGTTTAAATGTCTTCAAGTCATGGTTTACACACATACGGGGAATTTGTACAAAGGGTTATTTAAAATAGAGTCGTCACTGTCAAAGCAGTGATATGGCGCTACCCTGTGGAATATTTATCCACAAATATATTTCATCCACAAATAAGATTATTATCAATATTTTACAATAATAACTATAAGCCATATTGGTGGGATATCTAAATTCATTGATTTTTTTCCAAGATGAAACAAGTGAAAGCCAGGCTGGCTTCTTAAAACCCAATCAATACAAAGCCAAATGAGCCAGTTTTTTCAACGATTCCTCTCACCGTGATCCGGCTCCTCTCAAAGAGCCATAAATCCCGTTCTTTGACTCAGCTTTGCGTCCCTGGCCAATTGCGCCAGAAGAGGTTACTGAACTTGAGTGTGAATCAGCGGACTTACACTACCCAAATGTGCTGGACTTGGTGTCCCCAAGCACGGTACCAATCGTCTGATGGTCATATTTTTGGATATCCACAAGATAGTCGTCGTACTGTATAGTGTCTGAGATGACACCTACCTCAGCCTCATAGGTATAGGACGCCTCTGTGTCGATTCCTCCGTTTTTCTTGATGTACCTGAAGGCATTGTCCATGAGGCCTCCCATGCAGCCCATGTTGCCAAAGTCCCCAGAGCAGTCCACTAACTGCTGCTCGCTCAGAGACACTAGCTTGCCAGTCTTCCTGAAGGTTTGACCCTCCAAAGACCCGGTCTGGAATGAAGAAGAGTGCATAACAATTGATTTATTCCTCAGTGATGCAGCTGAAGGCAGCATCATAGGTACATACTGTACTGAAGGCCCAGCAGGAACCACACTGCTTCTGATCCTTGACGTCTGTGACGTAGCCCTTGTTCCTCCAGTCCACGGTGTTGGGTAGGTCAGCTCCTTCTGGCTGTGGCAGGAAGGTGGAGCCACCGCGAGGGAGGGAAGTGTTGAAGTTCATCAAACATCCCTGGGAAATTAGACGCTTGTACTCCTCGTTTTTCATATCAGCAAAGAAGGTCATGCCAAGGCGGTAGGAGCGGATGCCCTGATCAGCCATGATGTTGTGCACCAGCACCAGTCGACGATTGCTCAGCCAGGTTTGCTTGCGCTGCGTCTCCTCTGAAGGCGAACTATAGGACTTTCCTGCCAACCACAAGAGGGATCAAACATAAATGCAATGCGACTGTATACACTGATATGGATATCTTCCAAATATACAGTGAAACTCCAATCCATTCCACTTTCAGAACTCAGTCATTCCACGTGTTTAACAAACTCTACTCTAAGTTCTTTTGTTGAATTCGCATTTTGAACTCTTGTTCTAACTTTGGACCATAGTTTCTTTTCATTTTCGGTCAAAATCACAGTTTTACCAACAAAATGTTTGAGGGTCCACTATACAGCAGTATTCATTTGTAGTTTTTGGAGAAATGCGCAGAATCTGACGAGAGCGTCAGACGTTTCAGGAGCAAATTCATTTTGTCTGGGATTATCCTCGAAGTAACCATGACTTCGGATGTCAGTTAGATCTGCAGTTAGGGGGTGACAGTGCCTCCCTCAGCATCTGCAATGTATTTCGCCAATACTCATCAACGTAGGTGAGACTTACCTTAGATGGGGGTAGGAATGTACCTCGACTGGTGAATTCAGAGCTTTGCCTTTCAGCTCAGCTCCCTTTTCACCAGAACAGACCGATGCAGGGTCTGCATCACTGCAGGTGCCTCACCAATCGGTCTGACGAGCTCGCTTTCCATCCTTCCCTCACTCGTGAACAAGACCCACTTAAACTCCTCCACTTGGGGGAGGATCAGATCAAGATCTCGGGTAAAAGCGTCCGAAATGAGTTTCCTCCGTAGGGTGCCTGGGCTTTCCCTTAGAGATGAAGTGAGAAGCACTGTCATCCGGGAGAAACTCGGAGTACAACCATTGCTTCTACGCTGACGGTGTGACTCGGGCATCTGGTCAAGTTGCGCCTCCCTGGGGAATTGCTCAGGCCATGTCCGACTGGTAGGAGGTCTCTGGGAATGTCCCTCTACTGGGCTGAGAACGACTAGGCATCCATCAGGAGAACCTGGACGAAGCATCCCTAGCTTAATCTGCTTCCCGCCCAAGACCCGACCTCGGAAAAGAGGAAGATGACGGACGGACGTTTTGTTTAGGACGGGGAAGTTTCTGCCTCACCGAATTTGAGTTTCCATGCGTGGAACTCCAGGTCCTCCAGAGAAATGCTTGCACAGCTGGCGGCAGCCAGAAGAGAAGCAGCGACGAGCAGCAGCAGCAGCTTCATCCTGTCTCACAAAAAGACATGGAAAGAGCTCGGAGAGATTGCCAAAAAAATCCTCTTCTACTTAGTTCACATACGGAACATGTCGCTAGGTTTTTGGGGAAAATCTTGACATGTCAATCAAATGTTTCCTGCCTTGTAGTAACACATGGGGATCCTTCATGCAAAACTGATGTGTTGCAAAGAACAGTTTCAAAACAGTTCACGGGGTTAGGGATGAGGTCTTAAAAGGTTTCAAAACCATGAATCGGATAGTTAGCTTATTAGCTTTTCTTATTTTTTCTCAAGCTGTTGTGCTGAGGTTTTTCTTCCCCCACACACTGGAAGTCACTGGGGTTTGGTTACTATTTTTCTAACATAATGTTTTTTTAATAATACAGCTCCTTTCACACTGACTGTAGACGTCTTTTTTCCACCTTTTCCCTGGGTGCCTGTTCTGTATAAATAGCACAAACACGGAATTGCAGGGGTGCCAATTTTCCATCCATCCATCCATTTTCTATGCCGCTTATCCTCATTAGGGTCACGGGGATGCTGGAGCCTATCCCAGCAGACTTTGGGCGAGAGGCGGGGTACACCCTGGACTGGTCGCCAGTCAATCGCAGGGCACATATAGACAAACAAACATTCACACTCACATTCATACCTATGGACAATTTAGAGTCGCCAATTAACCTAACATGCATGTTTTTGGAATGTGGGAGGAAACCGGAGTACCCGGAGAAAACCCACACACGCACGGGGAGAACATGCAAACTCCACACAGAGATGCCCAACGGAGATTTGAACCCAGGTCTTCCAGATCTCCTGACTGTGTGGCCAATGTGCTAACCACTCAGCCACCGTGCGGCCGGGGTGCCAATTTTCACTGGCCAATTTTCTGCCTTCCAAAGTAATAAAAAGCTGTATTTAAGGGGTTTCCGCAATGCTGGGACCAGGGGACACCTGAGGCTAGCTTCTTACGACCAGCTCCTAGCCGCCGTGCATGTAATCGTTGCACAAACATGAATGTAAATATTATCAGGGATGCTTATCAATATCCACCAATTTTTGACAAAATTGCGCATGCTGATTAACACCTATCAAAGCCGATCACAAAAACGGATCGGCGTGCGGCCGCAAACCCTACACGTCTGCTGCCAGCAAAATCATGCGTCTCGTATTGAGCTTGACACAGGCTACGCCAATTGATGCCAGCATGTTTGATCACTCCTGTGCCACATTTTTGTTTGCAGGTTTTGCCTAGCTGTCACCTGCTGTAGTTTGTGTTGCCGGCAGCCAGCTATACGCAGCGACTCTGGTCTTTGGTCTCAAAACGTGACTATTTACCACAGTGACCAGCAATGCGGTTAGTTTGGAGCTCGTTTTTGTCCTACGGGGAAACTACAAGTGGATGTCACATTCAAGTGTCACTGAACTTGACTCTCTTGTCATTATACTAATTATGTCTTGTTCTCGCAAACACTATTTGTGTGTGGTTGTTTGATGAACATAAACACATAGTCTGCCCAGCCTTCTGATGGCGACGCTATCACAGGGGTCTCCTATCTCACAAGAAAAGTCAAAGGATATTTGCTTCAACTTTAAGTAGTTTTTTTTTTTTTTTAACTGTTGAAAAATGGTCATAAAACAGCTTTAAGATGATGGCCATACTGTTCAAGAGGAGACCTCCTTGGTAAATAAAGGAGTGTACTGTTTAAATGTTGCCAGTCGTAAATACAAAGAGTTGACTTCTCTAATGGTGATGAAAAACGGGGAACCCTGCAACCTGGACACTTAATTTATTGTTTTAAGTCGAGCAGGGCAAATTTCTACTTAGGAAAGATTTTCATTTGTGTTATTTGATTCTGTAAAATTTTTACCGTGAGCTAAAAAAAAAAAAATATTTGAACGTTTTTTTTTTTTTTTTCCCGTGTATTAGCATTAATCCGTAACATGCATCAAATTAAATTTAGGTTTCAAAAAAAAACATTCACACAAATAAAAGCACTCAAATGTTTATTTTTTAATAATTACCTTTAATAATTACCTACGGTGCCCCTGACCAGTACCGTTCATCATAAAAAATAAAATAAATAAATAATAGATATACATTTTTGAGAGGTAATACTGTACGTTTAAATCACGACATTCTCCCCGTCTATGTGTCTCACAGCGAAGACGGTGTGTGTGTGTGTGTGTGTGAGTGTGATCTGTAGCTGCTTACCTGTTTCAGTACGAACGCGTTGACGGGTAAGCGCCTTTGAGCAATGCAGGGCTTAGTTTCAGCTTTTTTTTCTTATATAGCCGACTTCGTATATGACTTGCAGTGTGTCCAGTCAGGCGGATGTCACCCGCCCATAAAGAGTGTCAATCATTGAAATGAGGAAATGATGCATCATGACTGCTTTATATGATGCAGTTCATTTTGGGAAACCTGTCAGCAAAACTTTTGATAATTAAGTCGACGTATGACTGCAGAATCTTGTTGGTGTGTCACAAGTCTCTACAGTCATGAAAACATTTTTTTTTTACAGATGTCACTGACCTTTCTTAAGTTGTCTCTTTAGAGTTCCTTTGGGATTAGTTTTCATTCCCTTACTGTGTGAAGAGTTCACTCAGTCCTGCACACCTGATCCAGGTCATGTGAAATGGAAAAGTACTGGTATGTTGTTATGATGTTTTGATTCCCCTCTTGCGTGACTATAGGGTGGGAAGGAAAGATCCAGCATCTTGTTTTTAATCTTGTTTTGCAATTGACAATTTGCTTATGCAGGCAACTATTTTATACAAACTCTGTGGACGGACTGGCGCCTTTTTGTTAACTTTGAAAAAAAACAACTCTGTGTGTTGATGTCTGAGGTATGGGCTGGCCACCCCCGCCTCATGATCTCACGAACAGACTTGTATAAAGGAAGGGGGAGCCCACTCCCTGGTAGAGTCTGCTGCGGGTTGTGTACAGACGCCCAGCTGGTTGATGCACACTCTGCCGGAGTTGTAGGCTCTCCAACCCAGCGCGTCATGGTAAGAGCTGATATATCGATGCTGCTTTGTGCATAACCGACCATTGCTTGTTTGTAACTCAGTGTAAGGGGTGGAATAAAGACGCTGTATTTTACACTTACCCGTGTGTCCGAGTCTTTCTCCGTAAAGCCGATCACCCACAATCCTGAATTAACAAATAAAAGTGTTTTAACACATCATGTCATACAAATGTGGTTTGCTTGCTCCATGCTTTACCATTTTCAATGACACGTGATGGCGTGATAGAAGTACCGGTATAGTCAACGCCATTTTTATAACATTGAATCTTTGCAGAATTGTTGCAATTCAGCCAAATTGGAGGGTTTTCAGTAGGAAACGGGTGGACTGTACCCTTCGGGTTGGGAGTGAGGTCTTGCCTCAGGTGGAGGAGTTCAAGTATCTCGGGTTCTTGTTCACGAGTGAG
>QODF01000026.1:2178036-2196656 GCA_024372805.1 Oostethus manadensis | reverse complement strand
ATGGAGGGTTTTCCAGCACACATTACCTTTTTGGGGTCATTCCACTTGAATGACGTTCAGGATTTTTTGGTAGACAGCAAAATTCACAGTTGCTTTTATCACAGCCTTCCAGGTCCTGAAGCGGCAATCAAGTGGAGAAATATAGGTTGAATATTGCAAAAACTCAAAACTCAAATCCCGCAATTCCCAACCAGCTATCCATTGACAGGGAAAAAAGTGGGTTGCATGTTTGGTTTGTGCACATGCACATGACAGTCACGAGAACCGGGTCATAATTCTGAAAGTGAAACATTAACTTTCGAAGAACAACCGTTACGCAATGGCACCAGCAAAGGAAACCAGAAGTGTTCCTGTTGCACACAAAAGAGTAAAATACATTTGGCGGAACAGAACCTCTTGAAAGCGCCAGTGATGAAATAAAGCACAAGCTTATGTGAACTGCAATAATCCATTTTCCTATGCATTTAGTTTAGTTCAAAAGTATGCCGAGTCATTTTGTGACTTTCACGTGACTGTGGTTAGGATGACTTTGAGGGTTTTTTCCGAAGTACGCTTGGATAATTTTGCTGCTTACGCAGTAGTTACTGTTATAATACTAGTCTACTGGCATTTTTTTTGCTACAGTCTTTTTGGATTTAAAGGAGGCCTATTATACTCATTTTCTACCCTTTGTATTGAGTTCTGGTCTCCTATCGAGCACATAAGATAACCCGCACAGAAAACTTTCTAGATCTTCCGGACTCTGCGCCTCTTCCTGCAGTGTTCCCTTGGGTTTCCTGCCTCCCACCCAAACGGTCTGTGTAAGTTACTCCACCAGGTACGCCTCCTGCCAAGCCCACCCTGCTTTCATTGGTCACACTCCCAAGCTCTCCCGAGGTCTCCTGGACATCTGCCGAATCCCACTTCCTAGTTCTGGCTAGTCCAGCTTCGTATTGGCCCATATTCACAAATCAGCTGACATTTTGACATTATTTTTTATTTTGATATTTTTCTCAGCAGCTCCAGAATCAGCAACTCCAACCACTTTTGCCTGATGCTTGCCTCTTTAGGAAAGCCAAACTAAATTAGCTTTCCCTTACACCCAAACCTGAGAGCCATCGCTCAACATGGACCACATAAGGTAGGTCGTGTTGCGTGCCAGGGCTCACTTCCAAATGGCATCGTTTAACGTGAGAATACAACATTGCAACAACATTTATTGGTCGGAAAGGAGCAAAAGCATGAAAGGGCCGTTGGAATCTTGACGAGACAGAAGCATTGCACAAGGGGCAGGTTGCAAGGCAGCTTTTTACCGACAAACACAATTCCCTATTTCATCCAAAATTTTATCCAAAACACAACAACAGAACACTGTTGTCTCGCATGTTACATTACATTTGTGCTCCTCAAACAGTGGGGCAAGCCCCCTGGAGGCGTGGTGAACTGTAATGGGGGGGCGTGAGAGGCAGGAGTACTGCAGACCTGCCAACATGTACAAATTTATTGTACTCAACATGCATACATACGCTTGTATGTTTCACAGCTCTGAGAATTGTTGGATTTTGGGGTGAAAACATTTCTGTCTCCTAGGGTGGCGTGACAAGCTAAATGTTGATACTGATGGCACATCAATACGTACTGTTGCAAGAAGGTTTTACTTTAAAATCCAAGCAGTGAGAACCACCAGGAAATGTTTGTGTGTGTCTGTATGTGGCGTCAAACTTTGGAACAAATTGGGGCTACAGCTCAAGCGATGTCCAAACATTCATCTATTTAAATCAAAATACAAAGAAACGGTTCTGTCTCAGTACAAGAATGAGGAAAGAGGTACTTGAACGTTACCTTGTGTTGTGGGTACTATTAGATATCATACATTAGAAGGGTAAGCAGGCCTGTGTAAGGCCAAGATAACAGGGTGTTTATTGATCGCTTTGAAGTATGTACTAACTCTATGATGATTTATTTAACATCGGCATGGAAACTCACACAATTATGTAATATGGTGATTGCATCACAGTGCATTATATTAAGAATAGAATAGGAATATGATACCTCATATCACACATGTATAGTACATATTTTGCTTATATATGATGTCCTATTAGAAGCATAATTTCTTTGCTTTATGGTGTCCATTACCATTATTATCATCACCATTATATTCTTACATAACAACCTAAATCCTGATTTCAGGCTTATAGACTAAATTGATCTTAAACAGGGGGTAAAGGTGATGATGGTAATCATTTATCACATGAAAGATATACATATTGTCATTACTATGTTGTCTTTTCTGGATTTTGTCTCATACAATAAACTCAACAGATCAGGGCAGATAAGTGGAGGTTCTTTTGCAGGAGATTTTCAACCTTCTTGCAGCAGACCACCAAAATCTTGTCTCTTTTAATGCACAGGATAGGACACTCACAGAGCAAAATTCATCAGAGTAGGGCAGACAACTGGAGGCTCGGCTGCAGGAGATCATCCACCTTCTCGCAGCAGACCTCCAAAATCTTGTCTCTTTTAATGCACAGTATAGGACACATGCAATAACATCCCCAGAGTAGGGCAGACAAGTGGAGACTCCGTTGAAGGAAATCATCCATCTCCTAGCAACTGACCTCCAAAATCTTGTCTTTTTAATGCACAGCATAGGACACTTGGCCAGGAGTGTTGGTGTTAGATGGTGCTAGAGCGCAGTCCCTCTCTGGCAACAGTTCCACAAGTCTTTGGCTTCTCTTCATGCGGGACACATGCTATCCATACTATATATTATTACCATTAACACTGATTACTATTATATCTTTTAATGAAATATCTCTTGTATGCAAAATTTTTATTTTTTTTATTTGTATGTATATATATGTATGCATGGGTATGTGTATATATACTGTATATTCGCTGTATAGTAAACACAGGAATTATCTTTAATACATGTTATATTGATATGTGGTGATGGTATAATAATGAGTAATGTCACAAGCTTTACAAGGATTTAGCGCAATAATAATGTATATTGTACATGTGTGTTTGTAGGTGTGATACCTTGTTCATGTAGTACTGTATATTCCATTAACATAACAGCATTTAGTACTACGAATAAGGGGGTGGGAGTAAATAAGCTTGTCTTCTTCCCACTCCTTATCGAGACAAATTGTTCCTGTTTATTGGTATATGTTCATTATGTTCTGTCCGGTGTATTTTGTGTGGCTCGAAATAAATATACATCAATCAATCAATAAAAAGGTTTGCTGTGACTCCCATTGCAGTCTCAAGAGCATGGAGGATATTCCAGGAGACAGGTAGTTACTCCAGGAGAGCTGGACAGGGCCGTAGAAGGTCCTTAAACCTTCAGAGGGATCGGTATCTTGTGCGAGGAGGAAAATAAAGGGCACTGCCAGAGCCCTAAAAAATGACCTTCAAAAGGCCACTGGTGTGAATATTTCTGACCAAACGATCAGAAACTGGCTTCAAAAGGGTGGCCTGAGGGCCCGATGTCCCGTAGTGGGCCCTGTGCTCACTGCCCAGCACCGTAGAGCTCGATTGCCATAGACCACCAGAATTGGCAACTACGCCACTGGCGCCCTGTGCTTTTCACCGATGAGAGCAAGTTCAACCTGAGCACATGTGACAGACGTGAAAGGTTCTGGAGATGCCTTGGAGAACATCATGCTGCCTGCAACATCAATCAGCGTGACCCGTTTGGTGGTGAGTCAGTGATGGTCTGGGGAGGCATATCCCTGGAAGGACGCACAGACATCTACAGGTTAGATAATGGCACCCTGACTGCTATTAGGTATCGGGATGAAATCCCTAGACCCATTGTCAGAACCTACACTGGTGCAGTGGGACCCGGGTTCCTCCTGGTCCACGACAATGCCGACCTCATGTGGCTAGAGTATGCAGGCAGTTCCTGGAGGATGAAGGAATTGATACCATTGACTGACCCCCACGTTCACCTGACCTAAACCCAATAGAACACCTCTGGGACATTATGTTTAGGTCCAGATCTGCGAGGAGATCCCCCAGGACACCATCCGTGATCTCATTAGGAGCATGCCCCAACGTTGTCAGGCATGCTTACAAGCACGTGGGGGCCACACAAACTGCTGAGAATCATTTTGAGTTGCTACAATGACATTTTGGCAAAATGGGCCAGTGTGCTGCATCATTTTTTCATTTTCATTTTTGGGGTGTCTTTGATTTCCCCCTTCTATGAGGTGATCATTTTCATTCCTATCAAATTATGTGGCATTGGCATCATTTTGTTACTAATACATCTCCTACTTATTATCAGGAAAGATAGTCAAGATCATTTTTCCCCCGGTTTAGATCTGATGTGTTTTCAAAGTGTTCCTCTCATTTTTTTGAGCAGTGCATGATGTCTTGTTTTAGAATGCTATTGCAGTGTTGCAAATGCAGCAGCAGAGGGCAGCATTTCACTTGAATTATTTGTGCAGTACAGCCCAGCCATAGGTAAATAAGCCTTACACATAATTCATTGCAAACCACACCATATGTGATGTGTCTTACTCATTCACTTTTCTTGTACGTGTAAATGTGCCTCTCTTTAGTTTTATGCATTAAACATAAGCTGTTAGTGATGCCACCTTGTGCTTAGTGATGTCTAAGCAGTATAATGTGATAATAGCCTTGGCCACATAGTAACAGTGAAGTACATCCTGGTGGATCCGATGCAATCACGAGGCCAAGTGTGAAAAGGCACTAAAGATGCTTGGCCTCTTTTAATTTCATTACTGTACACATTTCCCCAGCTTAGAGCCCATCACATAGTTGGCTGCTCCCAAATGGGTGGGTCGGGGGGCCAAGGATTCACACATAACAGCCGCTAAATCGTGACACCGGCCCAGACCGGCATACCTCGGTGCATGATCTGATTATCAGATCAATAACACAACAACATTGGGCGCATGGCTGGGATGCTTGCCGTCTTCTCCGGTTGCGCATAGCTGGCATTCGGCACTCGTTCCCACTTTATAGGTGACAAAGTGCGAATGCCAGCGGGAATTCAAATGGGCGGCCTTTTAAATGAGACGAGGCGCACCGCGGCCTTGATCGAATGCGGACGCCGCTTCTGTCCGTGCCGATGCTGGAATAGCGAGTGGACGAGTTTTCTGTTAGGTTCCATTTTTCCAGAATGATTATCTGATGTCAGATGAATTGTTTTAACTCAGCGGTTTTCTATTTGTGGCACGGTGACCGTATTATATAACGTCTCAGGTCTTCACTGTAATCACCGTAACCATCTTCCGTTTCGGACGCTGCTATGTTTGTGTAGCGGCGAGGTGTTACTCCGCTCGGGTCACCTCCGGAAAGGAAGCTTCGCTGCTTTTGTCACGGCTGCTGTCATTAACTGTTAATTTACCGTTCACTTTCAAAAACAAAACAATGCGGAACGTAACAGGAGTGTTGAAAATAATAGAAGTCCAATTGCGACTAACCAGATGAATCACTTATTAGTATATTTTTATTGCTACGTGTCAGTTACCAGTATGTGCGCTCGATTCTCCGGAAACAAACAAGACCCGGCGTTCCTGATATGCACGCCCCTAAGGCTGTGCAATTGGGCAATTAGTTGAAAGGGGTGTGGTCAAAAAAACAGCAGTGTCTGCCGTTGACTTCACAAACTCAAAACTATTTTGTGAAAACTTTTTTGTTTCTAGGATTTGGCAATCCTGTGAATGACTAATATTTATTTTTTATTGCTTCTTCACATCTGTGTGGCATGGACGCAACCGACTTGTGGCACCTTTCAGCTGTTATTCCACTCCAACATTTAACAACATTCCACGATTCATTAACATTTCTTGGTTTTGCCCCACAAACAGCATTTTGGATGTCACCCCACAAGTTCTCCATTGGATTAAAGTCCGGGGATTGGGATGGCCCCTCCATAACATAACATAACAAGATTGTGCTGGTTTACTAGTGTGTTTGGGGTGATTGTCTTGTTGAAAAAGCCATTTCAAGGGCATGTCCTCTTCAGCATAAGGCAACATAACCTCTTATAGTATTTAGACATATGCAAACTGATCCATGATCCCTGCTATGGGATAAATAGGCTCAACATCATAGTAGGAGAAACATGCCCATATCAGGATGCTTCACTGTCTTCACTGTGTACTGTGGCTTCAATTCAGAGTTTGGGGGTCGTCTCACAAACTGTCTGCAGCCCTTGGACCCAAAAAGATCAATTTTACTCTCAACAGTCCACAAAATGTTCCTCCATTTCTCTTTAGACCAGTTGATGTGTTTTTTGGCAAATTGTAACCTCTTCTGCACATGGCTTTTTTTAACAGAGGGACTTTGCGGGGGTTTTCTGTAAAAGGATTAGCTTCACACAGATGTCTTCTAACTGTCACAGTACTTACAGGTAACTCCAGACGGTCATTGATTATCCTGGAGCTGATCATTGGCTGAACCTTTGCCATTCTTGTTATTCTCCCATCCACTTTTAAATATGTCAATCATGCTGTTTTGTGGTTGAATATGACCTGTTAGTCGTCAAAACATGCATATTTTAGGTACCTTTTTTGCCAAAATAAGCATGAAAAAGGGAGAAAAAAAAATATGGCATTTAAAAGACGCATTGAAAGATGTCATGATGATATGTAGTACTGTACACTAGGTGGCTGGGTTTTTATAAAATACTACTCTTGAAAAAAAAATGTTAATTGGACAAATCAGCTTTTTGTTGAACCAGAAAAAAATGTTGGATTCGCTTAATATATAAAAATCTATTGATTATAGATTCCTATAATTCCTACTATAGTGTGATTTCATTTGGGAATCGCAGATGTTTGATTCTGTCCACCTTATTCCCGGCCAATTAGGAATAGAATATACACATTCATCCAGTCCCAGGCATTGTGATATATTCCAACGCTGATAATGTTACAGTAGTGGCGCGATACGGCGATAATCCATGTCTTTGGATGTTTACATCACCTTAGGATACTGTCATAATTCGTATTTTGATAGAAACCTGTTTTTCTTATTCAGCATGTTTTATTTTCGTGTGCGTGTGATGATAAACACAAACGAATTGAACATTCCTTGGACCTCCGTGAGCGCCATCGGACGTGCAGGCTCGTAGTATCACACCTGTCCAAAACCTGAGGTAGTCCAACTTCCATTCTGGGATATTTTGTATCTGAGTGGGTTCACACGCCCAGCGAGGCGTATTTCACAACATTGCTTTCTTTTTTGTCACCCTCAGACAAAACAAGCCGTGGAACTATCTCCTCCAGTTCATCATCTATCTAAATCTTGTAGGAAACGCCTTTTTTCCATGTATTTTGTTTATTAGGTATTCTGTTATTTCCCTTCTGTTTTTCAGGAGCCTGTTCGTTCTGGAAATGTACTTGAAAAGGATGCCACATGTGCTGATAGGGCCGCACGGTGGATGAGTGGGTAGCATGTTGGCCTCACAATTGGGAGGTTCAAATCTCTGTTGGGCATCTCTCTGTGGAGTTTGCATGTTCCTCCAGGGAGTGGGTGGGTTTTCTTCTGATACTCCGCTTTCCCCCCACATTCCAAAAACATGCATGTTAGCTTCATTGGCGACTCTAAATTGTCCATTAGAGTGTGAGTGTTTTTTTGTCTATATGTGCCCTGCGATTGACTAGCGACCAATCCAGGGTGTACCCCACCTCCTACCAAAAGCCAGCTGGGATAGGCTCCAGCATAGCCGTGACCCTAATGAGGATAAGCGGCATGGATGTATGGATGTTTACTACTGTGGTTGCAATTTATTGTTTCGTTCAACCTTGTTGTTGGACGCTAGAACCGTTAAATAAAAGTAGCAAAAAACACAGCATACATTTCTCTGTCAAATGTTAATTTTTTGTGAATTCAGTGTGGCCCTCAGAAGGCTGACCCCTGACATACAGTACATTGACTAACATGAGAAAGTGTCTCTATTGATCATATTTAATACGCTAGAGGAAGTGTCAAACTCTACCAAAAAAAAAAATTGTTTTATTGATATCACAATCTTGCCGGACACCAAAATAAATCAGGAAACAAAGATGGCGCACACACAAAAAATAAGTCCTGATGCAAAATTGTAAACTATAATCCAAAGAACACAACTGACGAGAACGAGCAAAAAAAAAACAAACAATTGTTTCCAAAAACATAATAAAAATCGTCCACAAACATTGCATAGGCACTGGCCTATAAACCAAACCATTCAAAAGAAGCAACACCAATAAATAGAAACACTTTATTCCAGAAGATAGTCACAAAGTCCATACTTATTGGTGGATGACGACAACCACAGTATAGCAAACAAAAGGCATGAAATGCAGATAACCAGGCACATTGGAGTCACACCCCCTTAGGTCCATCCCTCCATCAGCAAAAGTCATTCCAGGTCCAACATGGGTCTGCCCAGGGAGAGGGGCACGGCTAGCCGGTCCAGATTATGTGTTATCTCCATGGTGCACTCGCATCCACCTGGAGCTGCGTCCTGTCAAGTGGGACGCCAAGAGGGGGGCGTGCGGTTGGTGGGGGAGGAGGGGTTGGAGGCAGATGAACGCTGCTGCTGGTGGTGCTGGTGAGGGGGATTGGGATAAAGGGGACACGCGTCTTCAATAGCGGAGCAGGTCCAAGGACTAATTGGCTGTGGTAAATGGCTGGTCAATGCGACTGAGGGCCTTGTTAGAACCAGTACAGCTCTTTGCCTTTCTTGTGCTGCTGGAGGCCTGACAGAACAGAGAGAGTGATGATTAAGAGCATGTTGGACAACAACGGAGCGCACGTTGTCATGGAGCCTGCATGGGGCCGAACATTCTGTTGAAGAAGGCTAATGTGATGATTAGAAGGTGTTTGTGCTGGTTTCCACAATGGCTGGTGGTGGGTGGTGGTGGGGTGTCTCGTTGGGCTACAAAGGCTGACGCTCCTGACCTATGTTTTAAAGTTGAATGCGAGGTGAGAATCTCCAAATTTGTACTTTTTTTTTTGGAAAAATGACATGTTTTTCTGATAAACCCAGACAGAGTTTTGAGACAAAACTGCTTTTCGTGCCGCCACGGTGTTATTTCAATATTTTTTTACTTACTTTGCTACCTTTGCAGATAGATGGGACCTTTTAATACAAGGCTGTCCAAAGTGCGGCCTAAATGTATGCAGTGGTACCTCTGTTTTTGTTAGTCCAGAACATCAGACTGAAACCCAACCGTGCGAAAACAGAGGCAGTTTTTCCCGAGAAAAATAAAGACCGGTCGTCGCTCGCTACTTTGCCCAGCACATTTTGCGACTCCACTGTATCAGTAATTGGCTGACTATGACCTAATATTAGTTGTAAAAAATGTTCTTGGTCCACATGAAGCATTTTTGTCATGTTCTGCTGCCCCCTGTTTGCTTTCTCTTGCAGTGCACTTCTGGTCCTGCCGGGGCGGCGCCACTTGCACACACCTGAGGTAAGTAATCAGGCCATGCCGGGAGACTCACTTGGGAGACTCAGATGGTTCAACCATTACCTGTGCATGCTGGTGTGTACTTTCTGGTCTGCTTCCCTTCTGGTGAGTACTTGTTTCTGCGTGGCTTTTTCCAGCAGCACCTTCTGTTGCTTGCATAGTTTTAGCTTATTTCCCTGCTTGGCCTTTTTTCCCAGCAGCACTTTTTGTTTACCTTTTTTGTGTGGCTTCGCCCGGCATCTTTTTACCTTTGTGCTTTCTTTGTTTTTGTGCCTTTTTTCCTACTCGGCTGGTAGTAAACTTTTTGTTTGTATTAAACGTTTTGTCTACACCTTGCCTTTTGCCTTGTCTGCATTGGTCTCCAACCACTGGCGTTGCACCACTCTAACATCTAATGACATGATATGTAGTCTTCTACGCTGGGCATGAGGTGTCGGTAATGTTACATTGGTGAGACAATAGCCACCGCAGGTAGTGCGCTTTTTTGATCGCTACTGTGAGTCTACAGTATGTTAGATCTGATTTTTGCGTCTTATTTTCTGTCCACTATTTTGAGTCATGCAAGTGCAAAGGTATACTATAGGTGTGTTACTTTATGTCTAAAGGGCTCTAACAACGTTAAAAACTGTGTTTAGAGGACCGTAAACAGGTTTTCTGCAAAACTATTTCATTTATAAATAAGTATGTGAATAAGTCATATTTTTTTGTTATTTTTTTTTTTTTTTTTAATTCTTTTTATGGTGATAATTTCGTACCACAATGCTGACTAGTAACATTAATGGAGCCCTCTAGATGTGAAATCACTAAAGTCACCATTACACTCGTATTATCCAATATCGTAGACATAACAGAAAAAATAAGCCATTTGAGATATAAAATAAATAAAATATAATTTAGACTCACTCAGCACTGGTAGGGTTCCTGGTTCTTGGGTTTTTATCACTTCTTGTTCTGTGCAGTACATCCTGCAGTGGCTATTGTGACCCTTGCGAGCATTTTTATTGTGTTGATGTTATTGTGCTCGTGTGTCCTGCGGTAAATGTGTCCCGATGCAACCGGAGCTGAATGGGTGCAGAGTTGAGTTTTAGCCTGGTTATGGCCGCAACCGTTCGGTGTTATTGAGCCTGTTGTGAGATCATTCAAACCTCCAATGAAAGCCTTTTGTTCTGGCGATCAAGTCTGGTGCTTGTGCGTCTCACCGAACATTACAGCAACATGACGGAGTAACGTAACTAGTGACCAGAGTAGAATACTACAGCTCATCACAGCGTCTTCGAATGAGTCTTTTGAATTTTTTGTATTTATGTTTCACTTCATTTTGTCATTTTTACGATTGAAAATGCCTAATTTACGCAACTTATGTCAAATTTGGTTCAATGGCTAATAAAACGCCTTATTCAACCGCAAAACTGCGCTGATTTATTGCGTAGTATAGTTCTGAAAAACCTCTCTGAGAGTTAAGCTGCAAAATTCAAAGTGTGGAGAGGGATGACTGTAATGTAAACAGTTTCAAAAGTATAAAGCAATGTGAAAAATCACAAATGAAACGTAAGTTATCGATGCACACTTTTCGTACATTCTGGCGCGATAAACATTTCTCCCCTTCTTTATCAAATTGCCGGCATTTGCAACTTTCTTTGGCCCCATGACAGGTGATTTAAGAAGTCACACTGCATAGCAAACATGTACAGTGCAGCGAAAACGGACTAGTTTGTATGAAAACCAAGGCAGTCTACGAAACCACCGATTCATAGGAAAATTGGGGTGTACGGAAACTGAGGTTTGACTGTTTTTGTTGTCCATAAAAAGCATAGAAAACCTTTAAAATTGGAATCCTATTTGTTTGAACAGAACGTGTAGGTTAGGGTTTTCCAAGGTCTTTTTGTTGTCTTCTATTTGTTGGAAAAATACTTGGGTTTAGTAAGTACCAGGAGCAGTAGGTTTTTTTTTTAGATTGGCAAGCATCCTGGAAAGGATGGGGTTCGGCATTAGAGGTTCAGGTACAGGTGAGGGGTGACCCGAAGCCCAAACCCTAAAGTGTACAAGTAGAGTACCCTTTGTGTGATTACCTGCATCCATGTTGAGGGCCAGCGTCTGGCCAACGTCACCTGGGGGGAGCAGGCCTGGCCAGGAGGCCGTGGGCTCCAGCTTGCTTACTTCATAGTGGCTGGGTAAGGTCGGCAGGTGAGGTGGCCGCACGGTGGACATGAGCAGAGGCCCGTAGTGTGGCTCCAAAGCAGAAGGGGAGTACAGTTCATGGAGCGGCCTCGGTGGCCCGTAAGCCTGGGCCTGGGAGTATCCCCAGCTCTCCACCGGGTGAGGAGGATGGGCGTGAGGGTGAGCGTGTGGGTGAGGGTGGGCGTGCGGGTGTGGCAGTCCGGGGTGAAGTCCTGACGCGTAGGGGTCCATGGAATACGAAGGTGCTCCTGTGTCGCAGTGGGAGCGGCTTTGAGGTGAGGCGTAGTTACTGTCCCAGAAGGATGGAGGGAAGCTTCGTCGGCTGCTAGGTGAGGGGGCTTCTGAGGGAGGGTGGACAATGGGATACTGGTTAACATCAGAATAGAATAACTCACTAAATTCTTTACTGTATAGCCATGCTTTGTTACAGACGGATCATAAGTCCTCCTGTATCTGGTGCTAACTTACTAACAGTTTTCCATCCATCCATTTTCTTCCACTTATCCGAGGTCGGGTCGCGGGGGCTGCAGCCCATGCAGGGCAGCACAGACTTCCCTCTACCCGGCCACTTTGTCCAGCTCCCCCCGGCCGATCCTGAGGCCTTCCCAGGCCAGTTGAAAGACAACGTGTCCCGGGTCTTCCCCGAGGCCTCCTACAGGTCGGATGTACCCTGAACACCTCACCAGGAGGCGTCCGGGAGGCATCCTAACCAGATGCCCGATCCACCTCGTCTGGCTCCTCTTAATGTGGATGAGCAACGGTTCTACTCCGGATCTCTCCCGAATGACAGTGCGGAAGAAAACTCATTTCGGCCGCTTGTACCCGCGATCTTGTCCTTTTGGTCACTACCCAAAGCTCATGACCAAGGGGGGATAGGAATGTAGATCAACCGGTAAATTGAGAGCCTTGACTTGGCTCAACTCTCTCTTCACCACAACGGACCAATGCACCTTTTTTCCATGAGTGTCAGGACTGCATCTCTACAGGTTACCGGTGTGTGTGTGTGTGTGTGTGAGCGTCAGGAAGAAAAACTCGGACTTTGTCGAAGTCAGTTTGCATGTACAATTTAAATCTCGAGACCTGGACTGTGAGAAGACCCATCTTATTTTGCATTATATTGCATCATATACTGTAATTCATTCCAATGTTTTCGGGGGGGGGCAGAAAATCATTTTCTCCATCAAGGGCAAGCCAGCATGTGGAGCTGGGCAGCAAATACCGCCCACTTCTGTTATGCACCGCCTACAGTGGAGCGGCATTGCCCATAGCTTCCTTCCGGCTTGTTATACAATATTTGCATTACCGTCATAATTCTTACGTTCCCACAAAGTTTATGGTCCGATCCGCAGCATCGCGTGCTGACCTGAACGGCACGTAAAAGAGGAGCAAGTGCATGTTAAATAGTGTACGGCAGTCACGTGACCGCCGAGCCCTCTTGCCCAGATATCTTCCCCATTGGATCATACCGTCACAAAGTGCTAGGTCCGATGAGACACAGAAATAAACACAACCACATGCAGCGGAGCGAGAGGGCGGTAAAGAGAGAGACCCTATATCCCCTGCATGCTATATAAGGCAGACGCTGTGACCTACAGCCTTGAATCCCTCTCTGTGGTGACATCTCTCACTCCCATGTCAACCTAGCCCTTGTGAAAGTCCGAAAACACACTCATGTGCGCGCAGACACACACGGCAGCGAGCCTGGGCAAGCGCCGGCGGCCCCTCTCCTCTGTCTCCTGCACCCCCACCTGTTGTTTTCTCTGCACACCCCTCCGCCATCCTCCGCCTCCTCGCCCTTGACAGAATGTCAGCAGGCCATTATATGTTTTCAGCAGCAGACTTTTATATTTAGATATTCCCCTGAAAAAAGACACCGTGGCGGCGGGTAGGGTCCGATCACACGGCCTGTATAAATCTGACGGCGGACCATTGTAGGGGGGGGCGACATCGTTGAAGGAGGTTCCGCCAGGGGAGCTGGGCTGCGCGCTTACCGCCGCGTACAAACATAGCATCAGTTGTGAGGCAGGACGTGCGATGCGCTTGAAAGGAAGACACAAACACCAGTCGAGCCATCGCAAGATGAAAATTGTTTTAGATGCCTTTTAAGGGGGATGTCTGTTACTCAATCAGGTCAATCGCAAAAGTCAGCAATGAGACATTACATTACCTTCTTTTCTGTCACGCCCCCCCCAGGAGCCAGAAATGTTGTCGCACCCCCCAGTTTGAAATACTATTGACAACTGATAATATCTGTTTATTTATCTGTACTGTACAAACTGTACCCCCCCACCAAACCCCACATCCGCCCACACCCCAAGGGGGACCCGCCCCACTATTTGAGAACCACTGCATTACCGTAACACTGCTTGACGTATACAATAAGATGGGGGGTTAGACTGGATAGGATGACGGAATGAGGCAAGGGGTGGTGGAGGGTGGTGGGACAATTCCTAACTAAACTCCTATCGAGAAGCACTGACAAAAAACCTCAACATACATGGGCACAATAAGCACACTTTTCAACATAGACTGTCCAACACGTTAGAGTGAAAAAAAGTCCTCCTTCCATAATGTGGTAAGTTTCTCATCCTTAAATGAAGTTAAGAAGAAATTAATTTGAGGCTCTCTAGCTAGCCGCCGTCTCGATGAGTAATACGTGCATAAAAGTGGCTATAGGGGTGTTATTTTAAGTCTACAGGGCTCTAATAATAATAGACTGTGTTCAGAAAGTCATTACTATGAAAATATTCCATTTGTTAACATTGATTCCTATATCGCGAACATTCAGTTAACACGGTCGGGTCCGGAACCAAGCAAATGCCATAACTGAGGGACGACTGTAATATGAATCAAACAACTACAAAGGGAAATGGAAAATAATTGTAAAGTCAGCTCTTTTATTTTAAGGTGAAAAATATTAAAATAAAAAATATTGTTTTAGTGCTACATACATAGGGCCCGGCGTTATGGCAGGGGCGCTCAAAATCATTTTATCTCCAAAAGGGGGCGCTGCAAAAACAGTTTGGGAACCACTGCCCTATGGGATCAAAATTGTTTGGAGACAATCAGAAGTTGACCAGTGTTCAAATTACAAACGTTTGTAATATGCGCCATTCGAGCCAAAGTCAATGAAGTCCCACGGGCTGCCCCGAAGGCAACCCTTTTGGAAAATGTCACTCCACCTTGAGGCTCTGTGTGCCACCTGTACCCACGTGAATGAATGAATGTTGCGCTACCTGCCCTTCTGACCTGTATCCAAAACATATCTAGATGTTACTGGATACGCCTGTGATATTTACCTGTGGTACCTGCAGCGTGCTGCTCCGAAGCCCGCCGCTTGCCCTCCCCGTCCATGTAGGAGCTGAGCGCCCTGGAGAAGTGCTCGTCTACCACGGTGCTGATGTCCCCCTGGTAGTAGGTGAAGAGGACACAGCGGGAGGTCAGGTACTCGGCCTCGGGGCCCTCCTGCTTGTCCTTGGCGCCCTCGTCTGGCCGCGGAGCAGCCGGCGTGTAGGAGGACGAAGACGAGGAGGACGCGGACGAGGAGGACGAGGTCGCGGAGCCGCCGACAGTGCCCTGGCCCCCGGACATCCCCTCTGCACCCCTGGGAGTGTCCATAAAGTCCCGACACGGAGGTGAGGTGCTGGTTACACTGGTGGGAGTCTGTCAAGTGGGGCGGGGTGGATATAATGAGATATATACTGTAGTTCAATACCATACGTTGCCATGCATATACAATACAGTAATACATACAATACAGTAATACTAGTCAATACATTAAATAGTAGTGTGTGAAGAGACACCGGATATTAGGAATGTCCTGATCCACATTTTTTGGCATCCGATCCAATCCTATTTTTTTATCATCTTGCCGATCCGATCCGGTACCCATACTTTTTTTATTTTTATTTTTAATAATAAGCTTTTGATACAAACAGGAATATAATATGGTTATATTAAATAGCGAAAAAACAAAGCATTAACAATAATCCAACCAAAACATTGCCGAATTCACTTTTTTATTACACAGCAGGACCAACAATATCGTTTGGCTTTTGTCACAGACCTCAGTGAGTCAGGTCCCTAACGAAAATAAAATGACAGCTAAAACTGAAAAATTGGGTGTGCAAAATACTGTAGCGTTGGGATTAAGATAGATGAAGTATCTTATCTATCTATGTATCTATTGTTTTGATCCCGCATGCTGGTTAGAGCAAGCATTTGGAGTCAAGTGCAAAGAATAAGAAAACTAGCATGTGAAATGTCTTGTAAAATAAATAAAAAAATGTAAATAAATGAATAACAGCCATCTTGACGTTTAATTCTTTAGCCGCCATTACAATACTTCTAGGGTAGGACTAATCATTTGACATGGTTGTACTGTACATCCATTTGTGCTGTGATTTTGAACAACTATTGGTTAAAGCGGCACTCCCCATGCGAGCTCCCATGCGGCACCATGACAGAGGAGTCCGGGCACAGCAAAGGATGACTGTGACCGCTGTAGATCTAGCTTCCAATGTGAAACTATCTTGACCACGGTACCCCACGGACATGTCTGCAAGGCGGTGGTGCGCTTTCTCCTTTATCCGGGTGGCAGGAGTCGAGTGGCAACCAGCTGTGAGGCACCGCACCTAGCATGTTGGAGTGTGGCCCAGATTTACGGCAACCGGATCGGCCCGTTCTTGTGATGGTAGCCGATCGGGTAATGGGAATTTTCTGGAGCCTATCCCAGCTGACTTTGGGCGAGAGGCGGGGTACACCCTGGACTGGTTTATCATGATATACCTTATTATAGCTATCTATGTCGATAGCCTGATACAAGGTATACTGCATGTAGACACATTGCGAGGAAGATCTACGTACATCTAGAGAGTATGGCATATACAATATGTACTGTACATAGCCAAATAGATTTGCATCCATGGCATGCACGTAGCTTGAAATAAGAGGATAGTAGATATAAAGCTACACCGCATCTAGACCAGACAACATTTTCCACCGAGGTCCATATGCTAAAAAAATGAAAGGATGGAGAAAGAACTTATATACAGTACTGTATATATACATGTATACATGTATATATATATATATATATGTATATATATATTTCAAGAAAAAAATGCATCTTAGCTTTTTAATATAAGTGAAAAATAACAATTATTAGTATCAATTGTGCTCTTTTTTCCCCCCATTTTTGCGTTACATTTTGCAAATATTTCAACTTTCTTCTTAAATAATCTTTTTACACATTCTTCTTATTAAATAATCCACTTGATTAAATATTATGGCTTTATTGCCACAATATTTTGACTTTATTCCCACAAATTAACTGTTTCCTCGACAAAATTTCCATAAAATATATTATAACTATATTTTGTTTTGTTTCTCGTGTTATTGCAACTTTTTAAAAAAAAGAGATTATTTTTCTTTGTAAAACTTCAAGTTTATTCTTGTAAAATTGTGTATTTTCCTCATAATAATTGGGCTTCTTTTGAGGGTTTATTTTTCCATTTCGGCTGTTTTCCAACTACTGTCTTTCAGCTTTGTTTCATGTACATTTTCTTCTAACATAATTGATGTCCAATATTGGCTTATTTGCAGATATCCGATATTGTCCAATTCTGAATTTCCGATTCAAATATCAACCGATACCAATAAGTGTAACATCACATACTGTTTCTTCTGTCATGGAATTAAACCATGCCAGTGGATACAGCAGGAGCAATTAGATTCTCAACGACCGAGGAATCTCCCGCACGTACTACCGCATCTGCCTGCCGTTCTCGCCGACCCATAGACACGCAATGAATGAATGAATACGGTGTTTTCCACAAGGTGGGCAAACCGTGCTTTCAAAACGGTGTTATAACGGCCAAATCATGCGGTCCATGGACCAAATTCTATCAAAGGTAATTGTTAAGTCTTACGTGTGAAAGGTTATTAACTGGGATTTGGTTTGGCCAGTAAAACGAGTGCTACGCTTCCATATAGCACATGCATTAGGCAAAAAAAACCGGTACCGCTATTAACCAATATTGCATTTTTTTGCTAGTAACTTGCCAATAATATCGTTGGGACGATACAGTATTGTTATATTTTGACATTATTCCCATATTACCACTATTACTAAAATGACGTTTGTTTATTTTGTAGCTGGGGTATACAGTATACAGTGAAATATGCAGACACGCAGTATTGTATATTAAGGTATACGTAGTGGCCCGCCACGTCATTTTATGTGGCCCTAAGAGAGAAATTGTACTGCCTTCAGTTCTTTTAAATTGTTATTCAATCATGCAACAAGTTATTCCAAGCATTGTCTCCGTCACCTTGACTTTCTCACTTTCTCGCTCATTTCAAAGCAAGTCGTCCATCAGTTTGTTAGATTTAAAGACATAACCACCAAAGGAATGGGCAGTTGTGCGGTTACATCAGTATTTATATTCATGTATATTGGCCGTCACAAGTGGCCTTCACTCAAACCAGCTTGACACCCCTGGTATTCAGGATGTAGATACCAGGTACAGTCGATGCTGTAGATACTGAGACATGAGTATTGTACGTATATTATCAAGTATATAGAAATATGTATCTCTAGTTTCTATACATATATATATTTATATTCTGTGTATACATACAGTGCATACACACTGTGTGTAGCTACTAATATAGATGCACATTGCGAGATAAATATACAGCAGATAAATGTCTGTAGATTGTATATATGTTGTAGCTCCATATATACATGTAGATAATCAGACATAGATAGTAATATATATATGTGCATATATGTCTCCATATATTTTGATACCTCAATATATAAGTGCATGCCTTTAACTCAACCTATTGTACATTGATAGTAATGTGTGTGTATGTATTTGCATGTACTGTATGAAGTTTATGTTACATGCATATAAATAGATGCACACTGCTCTGCATATGCATAGTACATGACAAGATACTGTAGTGTATGCATGAGAGAAAATATAGTGTTTATTGTCCCCGATGGAGGCCTTT
>QODF01000026.1:2097435-2176893 GCA_024372805.1 Oostethus manadensis | reverse complement strand
ATGGACAGGCTGACGGACGAGGTTAGACAGGAATCTCCATGGACTATGATGTTTGCAGATGACATTGTGATATGTAGTGAGAGCAGGGAACAGGTGGAGGAGAAGCTTGAGGGGTGGAGGTTTGCCCTGGAAAGGAGAGGAATGAAGGTTAGCAGCAGCAAGACGGAGTACATGTGTGTAAATGAGAGGGACTCAAGTGGAAGAGTGAGGTTACAGGGA
Source organism: Oostethus manadensis (assembly GCA_024372805.1). NCBI lineage: Eukaryota > Metazoa > Chordata > Actinopteri > Syngnathiformes > Syngnathidae > Oostethus > Oostethus manadensis. Next base: position 2,176,674 of record QODF01000026.1, on the reverse strand, counting down.
GAAGAGATAAAGAAGGTGGGAGATTTTAAGTACTTAAAGTCAACAGTCCAGAGCAATGGAGAGTGTGGAAAAGAGGTGAAAAAGCGTGTGCAGGCCGGCCGGAATGGGTGGAGAAAAAGGTAGGGTGTGATGTGTGATAGAAGAGTTTCAGCTAAAATGAAAGGAAAGGTGTACAAAACTTTGATGAGACCAGTGATGTTGTTTGGTTTAGAGACAGTGCCTGTGAGGAAAAGACAGGAGGCAGAGCTGGAGGTAGCAGAGATGAAGATGCTGAGGTTCTCTTTGGGTGTGACCAGGATGGACAGGATCAGGAATAAGCACATCAGAGGGACAGCACATGTTAGAGGTTTTGGAGATAAAGTCAGAGAGGCCAGACTGAGATGGTTGGGACATGTCCAGAGGAGAGTGACTATATTGGTAGAAGGATGCTGAGTTTTAAATTGCCAGGCAGGAGGTCTAGAGGAAGACCAAAGAGGAGGTTTATGGATGTAGTGAATAAGGACATGAACGTAGTTGGTGCAAGAGAAGAGGATACAGAAGACAGAGTTAGATGGAGGCAATTGATTCGCTGTGGCGACCCCTGAAGGGATAAGCCGAAAAAAGAAGAGTATATGTAGTAATAAATAATGATAATACTGTAATTAAATTAAATATAACATCTAATAATTGTGCATTCTTCTCCTGTGCCATCATCATATTTTTATGAATAAAGTTACCAAAGCATTTTTGAGGTATGGGGATTAAATGAAATGAAAATATATTCTTGTAAATGTATATGACTTTTATTCTCAAAATCTCCCAAACTTTTGTAATAAGCCCTTGTAGGAAACAATTAATCGCAATAAAGAAGAATTACTTAGCATCATGTATCGTGAGTGACGGCAAGAAAAGCTCCAACTCGCTAAGGGAGAAGTTGCTTTTTTTCAATGGCAAAATCATGGTCTTAAGTTTACAGGTCTATGCGACATTTCTTTTTATTTTTATTTATTTTTTTTTTTTTTATTTCATTCAAAACAAGTCATTCCAAACAACTACAATAAACTCAACACAATAAATGAATGAAAAAGAGCAGAAAGAAGAAAGGTCAAGGAATATTTCACGGAAGATTTTATTACCACTCAGAGAGCATGTCCCTCATACAGAGGGTTGTGTCAGGAAGGGCATCCGACGTAAAACTTTTGCCAAATCAAAACATACAAAAATGATTCGCTGTGGCGACCCCTGGGATAAGCAGGGATAAGCCGAAAGGAAACCGTGGTTGCAATATAACACTACAGACACAGTGGGCTTATATGCTACTAAATTAATGCAATCCAATTATTTCATGTATTTACCTGAATTGTATGCAGGAGTAATAAACTATAATAACCTGACGTATAATGTGTGTATATTTATAGTCAGATTTTAATTATTGTAATGCAATTAAGCTATTTCATGTATTTACCTGAACCTATAACAATATTTGTATGCACCAGCAATAAAATAAATGTATGTTACGGGCATGACAAAGAGATCCCACCTGAGATGTTTTCCACCCTGGGGTGTTTTTTTCCTTCAGTGGAATAACGGAGCTTCAGGTTGTGCAGGGGCGTCAAACGGCAGGTGGCTATGTGGAGATGTTGCAGGGGGCATCCGTCATGACTGAAGGCCCTCAGCTTTGTCATGTACGGAAGGTGAAAAGTCTTTGAATATTTTTTCCCTTAAGTGACACTTTTTTTTGCACTTTTTCCATTTCTGTTGATTTTTTTTTACAGCATTTACATTTTCTTGTAATAATATGATTTTATTCCCATAAATTATTGGGAATTATTACCATATAATAAACCACTACAACGTTTTTTCCCCTAAATTCCCCAAATTTGACACTTATTTTTTTTTCCCCTCTGTTTTGTCTGTCATTATATAATAATTTATCATATATAATCACATTTAAAAAATATGTAATATTTTAGAAAATACCATATTTTCAAGTTTATGCTTTTAAATGTTATTTTTATTTGATTATATATAAATATTTTAGATTGTAGTAAAAATTTTCCCATAAATTTATATTAGGATTTTTTTATTCTAATATTTCAAATGTATTATTGTAATATTACTGCCTTTTTTGGTTGTTGTTTTTTTTTTTTTTTGCTGTTGCTGTCTTGTTTATTTGTATTTTTAGAATGTGCCATGGGCCGCAAATGGCCCCAGAACCGCACTTTGGACACTGCTACTTCACACAATAATAGAGAATCCCGTCAGGCTCATTCATTGGCAAACTCCATTGAAACTCTCATACAAAGTAGGCTTTTTCAACAACAACAATAGAAACAATTGAAGAAAAAAGAAATCAAGGGCGCTAATGTTGCAAAAGGGAAAGAGGTGTTAACGAAACACAGATTACAAACGATGTCGAGATGGTTGTTGTGGCTCTCCACCCCTTTCTCCAGGTAAAAGTGTGGGAAAAATTGCCTGGATTTCAGTATGTTTCAGTTTTGCCGGACTGCATTCTAATACCTCCTTCGTTTCTGGGCGCTAACTCAAGTCCGAATCATTTTGTCACAGTGTCTATGTCAAAGCCTGTGGCGAATACCATCGCGGTCTATTTGTCGTTATCGTGTAAGACAACGATCACGCAGAACGAGTCATTTATTTATTTCCGTGTACCGTCAAGCCTCAAGCTCGGTCTAAGCTGAAAGTGCACCCACGGTCTTAAAACAGCCATCGGTTGCCAAGTAAACCTTTGAGTCATCTGAAGTATTTAGTGTGTTCCCAGAACGACACGTAGGTGTCAACTACAGGTTGCCTACACTGCCCATACCAGCATGGAAGAGAAAGGGAAGCACAAATCTATGACAAATGATCACCTATCGGCATTGCAACCTTCTTTTTTTTTTTTTTTTGACACAAACACCCTCGGGAAAACATGTTTTGATCTTCCGATATGGACACGCGCCTGCGTGCAAAATCAGCATTAAACAAGCAGAAACAGAAGATGCTATGTTGTTTAGGACCGCATTAATAAATAGTGGCCTTTCTCCCTTGTTTTAGGACTTTACAGATGCCTGCAGTTTGGGCACGCCAGTCTTTTTGACAGGCACTTCAGAATGCCTTGGAGAACAGTGTGGAAAATGTGCAGAATTCCATGGACGAGTGTCAGATGAGGTGGAATGTCTCTGATGTATGCCAGTGGACAAGCTCCTTGGGAAGTTACATCGTCCCTCGGCGGCGTTCCCCGCATTAGAGAACATGACCAACATCTCGCTATGCCTGCGACACGCATTGTATGAATAGCTCGTGGCGGATCGTCCCCATTGCTCAGGAAGTGAAACGTGCTCACAGGCGAGCGCGTGCAATCAAATCTTATTTTACTAGACGTCGGTTGATGCGGCACCAGACGTACCCCGACTTAGCATGATGTGCAAAACAGGCTCCATATAAGTTCAGGGTAAGTGAGGGCATCGCCCTGTGCTCAGGGGGGAGTGATGCAATGCTCAAACGCTCAGCGTTACACCAGCGTGATCAACAGCTGCAGCTGACGGAAGGCGGGAGAGACGCGGCTAATAGTAGTAACGGCAATGAGTGTATTACTCACCGTGTCTCTCACTCCCACTTCCTGGCCTATCCCCTTGTTAGCAACAGCCCTCATGTCTAGATGGTCACTCTTTCCACCTACGAGCTCGTATGGGGTTGTGTGCATGCAATGCTTGTTGGAAAAAAGGCCCCCCAAACTAGAATGGGACTGGCAAGAGCCCTTGAAGCCCTAGCAAAACCAGCGTTTGTAGGATTGTAAGATGACTAGGGTTGGACCATTTTTGATTCTAGGGTAGAAGGAGCAGTTCCATCAGGACTCTAATGCCAAAACATTGAAATTCTCCAAACATCTGTTTGTTAGTTAGCACTGAAATAGCTGTTTCATGGAGAATGCCACTTGGATGATAATCTATGATTTTTATCCTGGTGACAAAGGATGATGGTTCCGTTGTGACTGGCATGGGAAAAATACTAAGAAAGCACCAACAAAATATCTCTGATGACAAAAAAATGGAGATACATGATGATGGTGATTTATTCACCAGTTTGTTTGCTTTGTCTTTTTGTTTCCTGGACAAATTCCATTACGATTAGATGAGAGTAATAATCTATGATTTTTACAAAGGAGACAAAAGGGGATGGTTCCATTGGGACTTCAAGGGATAGTTTTACCGATTTTTTTGACATGAAGTTGTATGACATACTCATCATCAGTACATCAACAGTGACTAACCCCCCAGTGGGACCCATGAGTCCAGTTTTGGTCGGATGTCAATGATGAAGCACGTAGATCCGGTTAGTTTATGGGGCTACACAAGTAAAGACGACCTCACAAATCGCTTGGCTCTTCCATTTTTAGGACATTTTCATCCGCTGTGGAGCACATACGCAGCAGCCATTCTTATTACATACAAAGCAATGAAAGTCCAGTTCTGTTTGGACTTTCATTGCTTCTTATTACATACAAAGCAATGAAAGTCCAAACAGAACTGGACTCATGGGTAAAAACAGGTTTTTTGTGCTTTAAATTAAAAAATATTTCATTGGTAGAAATTCACTTATCATGGTCGGGTCCTGAACCAATTAGCCTGCAGAAACGAGGGTTTAATTTATCTCCAAATGCTTATAATCGCAAACAAAAAGTCATATTTGTTTGTGTTTCAGTTTGAAAAAGTCACAACACTTAAAGATACAGTAAGTTTTTTTTGATGGACAGTCGGTTTGTTTGGCCGTTCCTCTGTTAGCTATGAGTCTACTTCCTGGTGAAGACGTTAGGAATAGATGGAATGGAGCCGACCAGAGGTTGTGTACCAAACACATATGCACATTAGCACATTTATGCATTCTCACATAGTATCAGCATTTCAGAGCAAGTTCGTGGTGAAATTGGGGAAAAATACATACAAATCGCCGCTCAAATTAAACATTCAAATATCTGCATATTGCTTTTGAAAAACATAATGGCCCATATTTACAAAACGTATATGCCTTTAAACACAATTTGATGCATTTTTTCATCTGTGATTAAAAGCGATCAATTATGAGTCAACTATGGCCAAAACTCGATTAATCGTGATCAATTATTTTAATCAATGCCAGCCCAAATAAAAATGCAACCCTAGGATATACGTGCTTTTTAATAATAACGGAAATTGGACTCTACCATTTCCATTTTTAGGTGGAGGGAACTATTAAATTGTGACAAAAAACATAAGGGACACAAATGTTAAAATGACATTGCGTTTGCCAGTGTGTTTTTTGTTAGCATTTTGTTAGCATGCTATTGGGAAAGTAGGATTAGATTAATGAGCTGCTAACTACCAAAGCAAAGGCGAAGGTAATTATATCATCTGGTACGTTTGTCAGTGATCCAGAAAGGTCCATGTTAGTTTTTTGCATGTGAAGGACGCTATGTCCAACAGTGTGTGTGTGCGTGTCTACATTTACACCTATATGCTGAAAATAAACACAGGTTACATCACTCCCTGTGACCCTGTGGGACATCGAGGCTCCGCCCCCTCTTAAAACGAGCCCGACCAATTCCATTGGATGAGAAGTCACAGGCCAGCTGACACACTAATGGCAACCCGGCTTTATTTAGACGGCTATTCTCATTGCGACGCCACCGTTAATAGTTTATACTAGACATACCGCGGTGTGTAAAATACAAAGAAGAATAAATAGCAAAAAATCCAAGTGTAAAAATAAGCTAAATGTGATCCGCAACCGAAAGGATGGGTTTGTAGAGACAGGAACCCGAAAGCAGCAGCTATACCTCCTGAAACAACAGGACCTTTATTAAGGTCTCAGTGTGGCTTAAGTCTCAAGGGGGCCGGACCTCGGGATTCCACCGCTGTTTATGTATGTGCATGGGTGTGTGTGTGTGTGTATGTCCAAGACAGAGATGTACAGCTGCCCCGTTGCCCAGTTCCTCACAAAATGATCTCAGCTGTTCAAAATCATCTCCTTGGTGTCATCGGAAACACACACACTCACACACACACACATACACGGCCACCACATATGGACAGGTCCCCTCATGGTTCTACACAAATGTTAGTGATAAATCCTCGGTGATGTGCAACTGTGCAGTTATTTTTTTCCCAAGACAACTCCCTCATTGTTCACACTGACAATCGAGATCTTGGGAAGTCTCTGGCCCCCCGTTACAAACTGTATGTGCATGTCAATAGCAACAGCAGTGCATGTTTTACAACATTTAAGATGGAGGGGAGGGCATGATAAACCATTATATGATTGCTTATCACTCTATTGGTTGTCAATCATTCTCAACAGGACCAAGCTGTTTGTACTTAAAAGGATAGTTGGGATTTTTTGACATGAAGGTGTATGACATCCCTATCAGTAGAGTAGTACATCAACAGTGACCTGCCCTAAAAATCGTTCCACGAGTCCAGTTGTGGTCGGATTTTGGTGATGAAAAACATACATTCAGTTAGTTAGTATTTTCCCAAAGGTCTTAGTGTCAAGATGTTTTCTGGCAAATTTGAAACGAGCCTTAAAGGGATAGTTGCAATTTTTTGACATGAAGTTGTATGACATCTCCATCATTAGTGTAGTACATCACAGTGACTTACCCAATTTGTCTTGTGAGTCCAGTTGTGGTCGTATTTTGGTGATGAAGAACATAGATCCGGTTAGTTGCAGGGGCTTCTCAAAACAATATGCATTCAAAAGAACAATACATTTGCGTGACAAAAATCAGACCTAACAAATTTATTTTTCTCTTCCGTCTTATTGATGCGCTCTGTCATCTTGTTTACGTATGTGTTCCACAGCGCATGAAGAGGCTCGAGTTGCAGCCATATTTGTCACAAACACAACAATGTAGTGTAGTGTAGTGCATATTGTTTTGAGAAGCAGAATGCTTAACGTATGTGATCTCGGCAAATAACTGGATCTACGTTCTTCATTACCTAAATCCAACCAGAACTGGACTCACAGGGCAAATTGGGCAACCGCTGTTGATGTACTACACTAGTGATGGGGATGTCGTACAACTTCATGTCAAAAAATTGCAACTATCCTATCCCTTTAGGGCATGTCTGAAATTTGCCAGAAAACATTTTGACGCCAAGACTTTGGAAAAATACTTTGTGGTCTGACGAGGCAAAAGTTGACATTTTTGGAAGGTGTGTGTCTCATTACATCTGGGGGTAAAAGTAACGCCGCATTTTAGAAAAAGAACGTCATACCAACAGTAAAATATGGTGGCGGCAGTGTAGTGTTCTTTTGCTGCCTTGGGACCTGGAAGATGTACTGTCATAATGGAACCATGAATTCCGCTGTCAACCAAAAAAACCTGATGGAGAATGTCCATTCATCTGATCGTGACCTCAAGCTGAAACCATCTTGGGTTCTGCAGCAGGATCCAAAACACACCAGCAAGTCCACCTTTGAATGGTTGCAGAAAAACAAAATGAAGACTTTGGAGTGGCCTAGTCAAAGTCCTGACCGGAATCCTATTGAGATGCTGTGGTATGACCTTAAAAAGGTGCTTCATACTGGAAAAGCCTCCAATGTGGCTGAATGGCAACAATTCTGCAAAGATGAGTGGGCCAAAATGTGAAAAAATCCATCCCTTCAAGTATTACAGTAGGCGACATACAGCTCGGTCTCGATTGACAAGCATCCAAACCAAACAAATTGTATTTTTATTTATGTACTTAGCAATTATTCTTAAGAATTACTATAATATTATATAATACTATATAATATAATATAATAATATATAATTACTATACTATAATTGTATTAATAATGTTATATACATGTTAATTTATAATGATTTAATTCATTGAGTGTATACTGTGTTGACTCATTAATTTCTAGCTAGGGCCGTCAAAAATAATCCGATCATGGCAGTAACTAATTTATTTCCTTATTGTGTACATTTTTTTAGCGTCATGCGCCTCACGTCAAGCCACTTATGTGTGTAAAAGCGTGGCCTAAACAAACACGGACAAAGAAAAAGTGGATATTTTTATCTCTCACTAAAGTAACGTTTACTGGGGAAATAGGATTTAGAGTATGCTCGGAAATCCCAGAAAACACTCAAAACATGTGAATTCTACTTAAGGTGCGTGGTGTCTTTGAATAATGGTTTATAATTGATTCATTCATTTTCTATACCGCTTATACTCATTAGGGTCGCGGGTATGCTGGAGCCTATCCCAGTTGACTTTGGACGGGAGGCGGGGTACACCCTGGACTGGTCGCCAATCAATCGTAGGGCAGACAAACAAACATTCATACTCACATTCATACCTATGGACAATTTAGAGTCGCCAATTAACCTAACATGCATGTTTTTGGAATGTGGGAGGAAACCGGAGTACCCGGAGAAAACCCACGCACGCACGGGGAGAACATGCAAACTCCACACAGAGATGCCCAACGAAGATTCGAACCCTGAACCTCCTTACTGTGAGACCGACGTGCTACCCATTCATCCACTGTGCGGCCAATGGGTCATAATAATGCGGTTAAAGTGTGATGCAAATGTTACTAATTGACTACACCTCAAGTATGTGTGCTATCTTGTAGCTTGATTTTCAGTCCAGTTCAGTTTTCAGTTTATTTGGAGCTATTAAGAAATACAAATACAGTATATATTGCGTTCTGTCCATAAAACACAGCATATTTTGCACATTGTGAAAAATGGTGATTATTTGTGATTAATTAGTTTAAAAACCATTCAAAACAATAAAACAGTTTTTAATCATTTAACAGTACTATTTTTGCCATTGATTTAATTTTTAAAATACACGTGTCAATGAAAAACAGTCTGTGGGTCGCAACCCCCCACCACCCCCACCCCCATCCTATGCTTTTCAAGTAACCTCCAAAATATATGTTTTGTACTTATTATAAAGTGCATTAATGGTTTTTGCACCAATAGCCACCAAAATAAACTAGAGTTTGGGCACGGCCCTGACAAGAACAAATTGTACTTCTACATCAAATTACAAGCTATCTCACAATCAAAAGTGTTTTTCTAGTGAAAACTACTGAACTGCGCAGGAAAGTCAGTTCAAGTTAAATATGCTTCCAGTTCATTAAAGGCTAACCCCTGAAACGGACAGAATGTGAATTAACTGCATCCTCAGGGAGGCTGACAAGTGCCACATTCCTGACATCCCCTTATTGAAAGTGTCCCGCCGCCAAACCGGAGCTGGGTCACTCCAGTTATGCGCACACACAATCACAAATTCACACAAATGCGCATGAGGATATCATGGATACGCGGCCGGGGGGGGGGGGGGGGGGGGACATATTCAAACACATGGACCGCGTTCACAGAAAGAGCAATCGAGACATGCGGGATTGTCGCCCTCCTGCCTGACATTTGTGCTCCATGTGCGGGGGATGGGATGAGGGGGGGTGAAATCACAAATTCGGCACGTCACATGGTCAAAGAGGGAAGATTTACGACAGATCGGGTTCCACATGGGCAGCATGGTGTTGTGGCCTCAGAATGCCAGTTATGGGAGTGAGATCAGACTCCGGCTTTAGTTTGCACACGCTCTCTGGCAACTGTGCTCAGGGTGGAAGTGTTATTGGTGACCGGCATGGCCAAGCAGTCGGTCCTGTCTTTTCACTGGAGGACGCATGGCAAAATAGACCAATGTAAGGGATACTGACTCAGGTTTCCATCCAAAGATTTGTGTATCATATAAAAAGCTTTCTATCAGATATCTTTGGCGGGGTTGCAGGAGTTTCTGTAGCCTAACCCTGCTTACTTTGGTGAGGGAAGCAGGATACTTCCTGGACTAGTCACCTTTTGGGCAGCTGTGTTTTTAAATAGAAATGGTGAGGGTTAAAAAAATTAGGAAGACCATGCATCCATCCATTCATTAATTTTATATACCACCCTTTTCTACTAACTTTGGTGACAGAAGTGGGATTTATACTTGGACTGATCTCCAATTGGGCAGGGTTTGTATGGAAAAAATGGTCCGAGACAAACAACTCAGGAAGACTAGCCTTCCATTTTTGATATGGCTTATCTTGTCCAGGGTCAAGGTAGAGACTGTCTCTGCTAACCTAGAAGCAAGAAGCAGGATTCCCCCTGGACTGATGTCCAGATGGACATTTACGTGAAAAATGGTGGGATATTAACAAAGTAAACTATCCGGCCATGTATCCAATGTCTAAAGCTGTTACCCTGTTTAGGGCCACAGTGGAGCTGGAGCCTATACCTGCATGCTTTGGTCAGAGAAGCAGGAAACTCCCAGTACACCGCAGATTTTCAGTTGGACAGTTATTTTGAAAAATTGTGGAGCACTTACAAATTAGGCAGACCATGTATCCATTGTATATACCACCTAGTCTGGTTAGCTTTGGTGACAGATGTGGGTTCACAAACAATTCAGGCCATCCATCCATTCATTTATTTTTATACCACCTAGTCCAGATAACTTTGGTGACAGAAGTGGGATACCCCTTGGACTGACCTCCAGTTGGGAATGATTTATTTGGAAAAATGGTGGGGGACAAACAATTTAGGTTGAGTAGCCATCCATTGTACTGTATATATGGCTAATCCTGTCAAGGGTCAGGGTAGGGCCTGTCCCTGTTAACTTAGGCACAGGAAGCAGGACACCCATGAACTGATTTCCAGTTGAACAGTTATATGAAAAATAACAAACTATCCAACAGATACAACTTAAGACTATCCGGCCATAGAGCTGGAGGCTATTCCTACTAACTTTGGTCAGAGAAGTGGGATACCCATTTGGACTGATTTCCATTTCGACAAGTTTTATATGAAGACCAGCCACTAAAGTAGTCAATAGAGCCAATTTTAAATGTTTCTGTACCACTTATCAAGTTAGGCATTACATTAACTTTGGTTATAGAAGCGGCATACACCCTGAACTGGATTGGATTGGATTGTGGGAACTGAACCTACCCTCTCAGAGTGGAAGTCAGTCAAGTGAACTACTACACTAGTAATAGGTATCACAGAAAAACAACATAACTATCTGCAAAAGCCTTGTTTCCACCAATTGCTTCCTCAAATGTTCTGTATTTACAGTATATCCAAACCACACCATTCGCGTAGCCACTTGTTGCTAGGCAGACTTCATAGGGCTGAAGCCTATCTGCCCCTTAAACCACTGAAAAATGACTTTTAATGACAAGTTAGATTGCTGCCTGCATCTTACAACTGCAACACTTGTTTGCCAAATCGCACGACCCTTTGACTTCTTTGGGGTTATGGTTTGCCCACGGGTGACATCATGGAGCCCAGCAGTTATTTTTATTGGCTGGTGGAGCGCCAGCGTTTCTTCCCGGGGCCACGCCACCTGTCCCGTTCCGCACCAGGCAGCTGAAGTCAAGCACTCCAAAGTGATTGAGAGTTGAAAGGCTGAATATGATACATGCATAAATATTCACAAGCCAAAATGACTTGTTGCCACTACCGGGTCCGCGCCAGTCCCACGCCTATCTCCTTGATATGTTGTTGTAAAATAAGAATAATCATACAGACCACATGCCACCTGTTGATCATTTTCAAACTTGCACCCTTCTTCACCTTGTGGAAGTTTTTTTTTGACGTGTGCAAGTGTGTGTTTGTGTGACTTAGAGGGTGGAGTTATTCCTGGCCCCCGTGTCATGTGTTCTTAGGTGCAATTTAGTCGCATGCCATCTGACCGACCTATGGCCTTGAGAGTCGGTTCATACAGTAGCTGTGGGGGGGGGGTTAAAGAAATGTTACAGACTCCAGGAATGAACACCGTTAATACAAAAATGTATTCATATATTTTTGGTGAACCCTGTGTAAACCCTACAATTGGATTCGTTGTCATTGCAATGACTGAGTATGTAGCTTTATGTGTATGGTACATAAACTCATAGTAAAGCTAGCAAATTATGAATTTACTATAGTCATGTTGTCATTTTAGATTTTTGATTTAAATATATATATTTTTTAACTATACTTTTTAAACATCAATTTGGACAAACCCAGAACACGTCCTAATATCCCTCATACTGTAGTTTTTATGAATGTTTATGTTTATAAAGTAATTTATATATTTTGGAGTCCATACTCATATTCAGTAGATGTTTTTTTTTTTCTTGTGTAAATTCGATTTTGTGAGTTATTTATTCTAGCACAACATGGATAACGTTGGCGTCCGGCGTTGTGTACTATTTTAGAATTAACACGTAAAAGCATTTACCTCATTAGTAACATTTTCATTAGACGTGGTGGTGAAACGGAGCATTTCCCAGACTGCAGTTGCTAATTAGTGTCCGGGTGAATAGGAGCGTGTTGCCTGGATACACATTGTCAACAATGCTTTTAAGAACAGAATGGAGGGTTTCCAATGACCTCGAGCTCAACATTACGACAATGACTGTAGTAGTAGTCCACCTTGTGTTAGACTTGTGCAATTGCAAGGTTTTATTTCTGCTAAACTCTCATGCAAACTGGAGTTGAATGTGTGTTTCTTGCAATAATAATAATAATAATAATAAAATTGCATGGGATCACTTTGGATTATGCAGCTTTAGAAGGTCCTCTAGCTACTCCCAAAACATACAAAACAGCCAAAAACCTTTATATGACATCATATATGAAGTTGGCTCTTCTTTGACAGCACATGCATCACATCATGAGACATGCTCTTAACTGATTGTGACATATACTCACGGAAATGAAGGCAACAAATGCATCTACATGCAGAGACGCAGAAGAAAAAAAATGAAGAAAAACAGTTGCTTGCGGTTGCCATGCTCAATATGGCTGGAAAAAGTGTGAAATAAAATTTACAAAAATGACAAAACCAAGAAAAGTTCACTATCAAATGGCGGTTTTAGTGGAGGTAGTTCCTAGAATATTTGATAATCACTAATACACATGTATTTACTAGTTCCTTGAATATTTGATAATCACTAATATACATTTATTTACTGTATGTGGTCAAATACAAAGGGTGTGATAATATAGTGAGGCTCGGGTGGAAACAATATCGCACAGAAGTTATTTTAAATACATTTTAATGCAATGAAAATAACCACAATTATTAATATTTGTTCTTATGTGACGAAAAGGCATTGCTTTCTTGAGGGAGCTGCTTGCATAGGGTATTTTGTTGATATGCCAAGTCCGCCGCGCCGCTGGGGGGCGCTGGTCCGTTGTTAATAAAATGTGATGGAGGGCTGACGAGGCCGCCCAGCCATGTTGAGAAGTCTGTCAAGCAAAGTGCAGCCCGCCATTGTGTAGACAACCAGGCTCTGTAGGCAGATAGGGGCGCTTGGCTGGAATCCTCCTCTCGCTACAACGATTCACCACCCTGCCGCGTTTAATTTAGCTGTAAATAGCTTTACGCAGTCTGCCGGGGGAAAGACATGTCAGCCAGCAGCCTCCTCGATCAGGTAAAGAGAGGTATTTTGTGAGCATTTACCGAGAGGCCATATTTGCCAGAGCATCGCGCGGCAGCGGCTAGCGAGGGTTAGCTTAGCTGAAAAAGAGCCAGCGGCTGTGGCTAAGTAGTGCAAGTAGGCCCCGACCACCTGCTAAAGGCGACTGACCGCTCCAACGGCAACCATCTCTTCGTCTGTTTTTCTCCCCTTCCTCTCTTCTCATAAATCAAACCTTCATGAATCACCTGGACCCAATCCAGAGACCGAAAGGCCAAGGAAGCAAAGGTAAGCGCGGCACAAAACCACCCACTTGAAGGCTCCACAACGTGCGCCGAGCTTTGAAAACCCCTCGCGTGTGCGGGAAAACCACCTTGCGCGACTTGCCGCACACACGCCCAGCAGCGCGCGCTGTTATTAAATGGCGTTCTTAGCGGAACCAGAGCACGCCTGGTCTTTTAGGCGACCGACCGCACGCGCTGGAGGGGAGCGGAGGTTCCCACGGCTAGCAAAAGTTGGCTACATGATGCTCATATGAGTCATTTTCCTTAAGCTAGCGCGCATCGTGTGCTGCTATTCTTTTTTTTGTGTGCTGTCCCGCCCCCCCCACCCCCAAACGCCCGATTAAACAAAGGTTTCTTGTTGTTGTCGCATGAAAGCTAAGGTGCCAAGCCAGTACGCTGGGCTAACGTTAGCAAAGTTCGTCATGTTGAAGGCAGCCCTTGGCGCTCATTAAATGGGCTGCTAGCGGTTGCTAGGTTAACCCCAAATGACACGTCTTCTAGTTGGCTCTGACTCTCTAAACAAATCCCGCAACAATCAACAAAATTCACGCGTTCTGTGGATTTTTGGCTTTCTCTCGTACTTCCTGCCTGCACGTCACCTCTGACAGCAACGCGACGGATGGGATCAAATATAAGTCAACACTGGAAGTATTTGATGCTCACCATACACCCGGGCTGATCAACAAAATGTTTGAAAGCCCGCTCGGGTATTATTTCACATATGCTGTCAATGCACGGCTGTCATAATTTCACATTTTTACCACAAGTGGCTCACGCACTCCCAAACCAACCTGTCGTAAATTAAAACAAAAAGTATGTTAATGATAGTGAATAATCTTCTACAAGACAGGTGAAATGTCCTCCAGAAAAGCTAGTTTTAAGATTGACTCGTCCGCACTTTAGCAACCGCGCCCCTGTGACTGGCAACCATGCGATCCAAATTTTCGGCACCACACACACCTAGGAAAGTTTCTAACTACACGGCAGAGGTTCGAAAACACGGACATCTTTATGATTCAACCGATTGTCAATAATTCCAGGAGAGAAATTGCCACTGCTCTGGGAAGAGATGACAAGGCAGTAAAAAAGTGTGCTAGTTGACGATCTATTTATTTGTTATTACATTTTTATTTGGTATTCCACCTTGTTTTAGCTCACGCCTGTTGCCATACAACACTTTTCTACTTCCATTGTGTATATTTGTATGCATGCCATAGACGCTCTACACCGCCCCCTATCGTCTGGAGAGAAAAAAATAGGGCCTATCAGGAGGGACATGACACACTGACTAAATCCTGCAAAAGTTGTCTATGCCTGATCTTGCAGGTTCATCAGTCAAGCATAATAAGACCTGCCAACATGTACTCGTGTTTGTTACTCCACTCATATTTTGACCATTGAATTTGCTTGTTCACTTCGCTGCTCTCCAGGTATGCATTTTATTGCATTTTACCAGTTTCAAGATTCAAGTTCAGTCTCTAAAACCCTGATAACACTCCTGTGTTGAGGCCTTGCTCCTCTCCCTGTGAATTTACCGTGACATGCGCCCCCAAAGAAAATTGTAACCTGTCAGACTAGAAGGCCTGTGATTGGTTGGGTTCAAAACATCATTTCTTGTGCAGGCTTCTCATTCAGAGGGCGTACCTCTTCTGATTTCAAATAGACATTTTTAATAAAAATGACTAAGTTGTTGATTAGTTCTTGCTACAATAACACTCCCCTTCTACTTACCACCAATTGCTTGCAAAGAATGAAAACTAATAAGCTAAATGATGAATTGCGGTTGCTCAGAGTTAACATCCAGTCGTGACCACAACCCTGACAAAGAGCTATTGAAGCAGGGGGCTCCTAAATGTGGCCCAGGGGACTGTTTGTGGCCTGTGGCTCTTTCTTATATTGGCTCATTGTAGAAATAAAATGAAATCAAATAAACATCCAAAATGGGAAAAATAGATTTAAATATTACAAGAAGTTTCAAGAGCTTTACTATATCAACAGAAGCAATGTGCTGTTTAGAAAGCGTGAAAATGTCGAGTATTTTCTACACAATAGGAGAACTCTGCTCTTATGGACCTGCTGCAAAAATGCCAGTCAAAAATCATCTTCTCGACGAGTGCGCTGCTGTTTTTAAGAATCTCTTAAGGAAAATGATGTCTGTATGACATAATTCAGGCATATGCACCCAAGTTTTGAACTGTTTTGTTTGGCTCATGGGCCACCGGTTGAATAGCCCTTCTGCACCCTCAGTTGAAGACGGCAGTGTGATTAATTGCCTGACATATATAACTACTGGGCTATTTCTGTGTTCTGCTAATCAATTTGACAGGCATGGCCACTTGCAACTATATGTTCATTAATTTTCTTTCTTTGCAGTGCAAAACGGAGCTGTGACCCAAAAGGATTCTTTGAATGACGATGAGTTCGAGCCTTATCTGAATACTCAGGCCAGACAGGTAAACGTATTGCTTCGCTTGGTTGTCAAGGCTTGATGCTGCGTTTTTGTCCACCAAACTGGACACATTTCAGACCTCGTGTGACTAAGACGTGTTGTTTCTCACTCCAGAGCAATGCCTATACGGCCATGTCGGACTCCTATATGCCCAGCTACTACAGCCCCTCCATAGGATTTTCCTACTCCCTCAACGAGGCGGCATGGTCCACAGGCGGGGACCCCCCTATGCCTTACCTGGCCTCCTATGGACAGCTAAGCAACGGGGAGCCCCACTACCTCCCGGATGCCATGTTTGGCCAGCCGGGCCCCTTGGGGAGCAACCCCTTCCTGGGACAGCACGGCTTTAACTTCTTCCCGAGCGGCATCGACTTTTCGGCGTGGGGGAATAGCAGCTCTCAGGGACAGTCAGGGACGCCGCAGAGCTCTGGCTACAGCAGCAGCTACGCCTACGCTCCCAGCTCACTCGGAGGGGCCATGATTGATGGACAGTCCCCTTTTGCGCCTGCTGCCAATGAACCCCTAAACAAGGCTCCTGGTATGAACAGCCTGGACCAGGGCATGGCTGGGTTAAAGATTGGGGGTGCCGCTCCTGGTGGTAATGGGGAAATGGCTCCTAAGGTGGTTGGTTCTGGCTTACCTGGTGGTGGTCCTCTCGGCCCCGTGTCATCTGTAGGACCCCCAAGTATGCCCCCTGTCTCAATCGCCCCCGCCAAGCCTGCCTCCTGGGCAGATATTGCCAGCAAGCCAGCCAAGCCTCAACCCAAGCTGAAAACCAAGGGTGGCATGGCAGGGGCCAATTTGCCTCCGCCGCCCATTAAACACAACATGGACATCGGCACTTGGGACAACAAGGGTACAGTGCCCAAGGCTGTTACACCTCAGCAGGTGCCCCCAATTCCCAGCAATGGGCAACCACCCAATCAGGCTTCACCCCAGCCTGGATCTATGGCGGCAGGGAACCCACAGATGCCCCTCAGCAACGGACAACTGGTTGCCCCCGTTTCCCAGATGGGTCAGCATCAACTCCCACCTGGCGGGCAGCCTGGTATGGCTCAAATGCCCCAGCAGCCTCTTTCCCAGGGCCCCCCACCGCCCCCAAGTCAGCAGCAGCAGCAGCAGGCTGCTCAGCCTAGTCGCTGGGTGCCTCCTCGGAATCGGGTGAATGGATTCGGGGATGCCGGAGGGACTGGTACAGGTCAGTCACCTCCCACCTCCTCTGGGCTGGGCATGGTTCCCGGGGTGCCCTCTGAGCCTCATCCAGTCTTAGAGAAGTTGCGGATGGTCAACAACTACAACCCCAAGGACTTTGACTGGAACCCTAAGCAGGGCCGGGTGTTCATCATCAAGAGCTACTCAGAGGACGACATCCACCGCTCCATCAAGTACAACATCTGGTGTAGCACGGAGCACGGCAACAAGAGGCTGGACGGCGCCTACCGCTCGCTGGGCGGCAAGGGGCCACTCTACCTCCTGTTCAGCGTCAACGGAAGCGGACACTTCTGTGGCGTGGCGGAGATGCGCTCGCCCGTGGACTACAACACGTCTGCAGGCGTGTGGTCGCAGGACAAGTGGAAGGGGCGTTTTGACGTGCGCTGGATCTTTGTAAAAGACGTTCCCAACAGTCAACTGAGACACATCCGACTGGAGAACAACGAAAACAAGCCAGTGACCAACTCTCGGGACACACAGGAGGTGCCTCTGGACAAAGCCCGGCAGGTGCTCAAGATCATCGCTGGATATAAACACACCACCTCCATCTTTGACGACTTTTCTCACTACGAGAAGCGGCAGGAGGAGGAGGAGTGTGTGAAAAAGGTAACGTTAGATCAGATCTTCATCAGAGGAAAAACCTAATTTTGTATATGGAATGTGTACTCTTCATTAGTTGGTTTGATTGATCCCTGTCACTTGTATTAGCTTAGAGAAAACCCTAAGCACTAAAACCAAACCTGTTTGGTCAATGTTCCCATAGCTGGGTGGTGATCTTTCTACATTTCTCAATGCGTGCACATTTGACAAAGCTGTTTAGGCCCAGAACGACTCGCTCAGTATCTGTTTGTACTATTGGAGAGGCATTTTTAATTTGGATCAGTATTTCAGTCGAGTCCCTCCCCCCGCATGTTTTTCCACCTGTAATGTTATTACTTTTGTGTATTATCTTTTGCTGAAAATGGCAACAGGCTGTGAATGAAAAGTTGGAACGGCTTTACACAGCACCTCACTCAAAAGTTAATATTGGAATCTTTTAAAAAGAAATGTCAGCAACAGACTATAAATCAAGATAGTATTTTTTTCTGCTCACAAAATGGGGTTAAGTACTTCTTTTTTTTTTGTATTCTTAAAGTTGAGGTGGGAACATGGTGCAGGTAGTCCTCAGGTCACATTCGAGTTCCGTTCCTAGACTAATGATGTTGCACATGAATCACTCACACACATAAAAGCATATAACACACAGTACAGCAATAAATTACAAGAATGAATGAAACGGTTATAATGTACATAAAATATTTTCTTACTTTTGTGGTTGTCTTGCACACTGGAGGTGTTAAGAAGAGTGAGTCTCTTATTGGGGGGAGGACGTCTCCTTGATGAGACCAGTATGCTGCTTATGCTGTTTTTACGCTTCCATTTCATAGGAGCAGGTCCTTTCACGTGTTCAAAGATCTTTTGTCTTCATGGTGGTATGGGCGCCACATTTCAGCAGCTCGGACTGGGCGTGCTACCAATGTTGATTTCTTCACTGCGCGTCTTACAGTGCCTGATTTGAATTTCTTTCAATTCCCCTTTCAATTTTGCGAATCTGCCGCACTGCCTTAGGAGTCATCATAGGGATTACATTTAATAGTTGACTAAAAGTGGCATTGTGTAGCAGAGCGACACGACTACCTGTTACTCTGCCAGTCCTCTGGTGTATTCATCCGGCTAAGTATTACTCCACCGCACGCGCTTACGCCACAGGTTTTCTTTTTGTACAATATGCCTTTATTGGCAGTGTGTGCGCAACCATAAAACGGCAAAACTCTTGAGCACCGTAAACCGAGGGACCATCTGTAAAGAGTTGTTACGCAAAATAAATTGTGTATTGTTAAAGCTTTCTTTTCGGTGCTTCTTCAGAAGCAGACAAGCGCTCTTAGGATTTCGCGGTCAAATCCTTACACTGTGATTTTGCTTTATACTTGATGCAGAACAAAAGTGTCCTGGACCAGAGACACTAACATAGAAAGTAAAGGATGAAGAAACTATCATTTCATTTTGCATTGTCCATCCATTTTCTGTGCCGCTTACCCTCACTAGGGTGGCAGGCAATGCTGGTATAAACTAAATTAATGTATTATTGTTTAGAATAATAACCCTAATAAGCATGGGTGTGTCTACTTCTGAGAGGTCATGGCGGTCAACAGCGCCTCTGCTGGTTGCAGCCGAGTAGTGCACTCATCACTTTAACACATTTGACAGATTTGTTAATGAATTCCTGCCCCCATTTCAGTACGTCAGTGACTAATAAACATATAAACGATTGCCATTATGTTCCTTGACAATACTGTAACAATTTGGTATATAATGTGGCATTACTCATATGGCTTCTAATGTGTGAACACATTAAGGTTTTAGATGGGGTGTTTTGAGCACTATAATCAAGCATACATGAGTATGTTTCTTACAAGCTGCGACTTTTTGCGTGTGTATTTAAGTAAACATAAATAATACTGCAAACTGACTGGTACTGAGCCGTGCTGTTCTGTAATCTGAATGGGTTTGAAATGTCCTCAGTTTTCACTCACTGTTTGTTTGTGGCAGGTGGAGGTCCAAGGCAGCGAGCCATATCCCAGCAACAGGAGTCACTACAGGCTGCAGGTAACACACACATCATCCTCATGGCAATGAAGTTCACTGTACACATTTCCATACGACGATCCTGCTGAGGATCTTCCTCCGAGTTGTCGGCATCATTAAACATTTATTAACTCCACGGGCGGGGTTTTAATTAGCATAACATCAACTGTCCGGGCCCTGTAAAATCCGTTTTGTGTTTAAATTCTGTTAGAATTTTTTGGAACTCTGTTTTGTTTCGTTTTACTCTTATTTTTACCAGAATAGCATCTCTGCTTTCTGGGTTAGTGAATAAAATCTCCTTTTTGAAATGCAAAAATGGTTACTTTTATTGGTGCAATACATGAATGGACAATTTTGGCCAGTAATTGAGAAATGGCTGTAGCCTGGCTTCTCCGCTTTTTTCATTCAGAACCTGCGCGTCGTAAGCTGCCATTGTAAAACACAACACGGTCAAAATATCCAACCCGACTCGCACAAACAAACTCAGCCGCAGTAGCATGCTAAAGTAACCTTGCTAGCTCCCATCCAAGCTCCGCCAGGAGGCTCTGCCAACTTTGGCCGGTGTTTATCGCCAGTTGAACATGTTTAGTTCAGAAGGGGGCGTTTTAGCGTTTGTAGGGAGAGACCGCCATGATTGGGAAATACCCACACAAACTTTCCTTCTCCTCACAGCATTTTATTTGCATTATATCAAATTCCACGAGATTTCCCATTGAATAGTAGTTTGTTTTTATTGGCCAACTCTGCAATCACAGCTCTACGATCCGCACGGCAAAAGATGCAACCTTTCAAGGGCGGTGGTTTACGCAGCCTCTGTGGTGCTTCAGCGTAAGTCATTCCAATAGGTGGGCATTGACATACACGGTCAACATTTGAGTCCCAAAGCGGTCATTCCTGGTGAACGTTCACCTCGACCAAAGCTGCCCTTTGTCGCCGTTTCTGTTCATAATTTTTTTTATTTTTTTTTTACTAACAATGCACCTATGATGGTCTGAAAAAGATGATTAGACAACCCGTGTTTATTTTAATGCCCGTTACAAGTAAAGAGGCATTTGTTTAGACAAATATAATGACAAAAAATACCTAACATGAACATTTCGGGATATTGCCTGTTAAATTATTATATTTTTGTTATATTTGTCCAAAACAAATCTACCTTTGTTGTACCAGGGATTAAGATGAGCAAGAAACTGTAGAAACAAGGTTGGGATGATAGTATAACTCTATGTACAGATGCAACAATGAAATATAAAACAAAATCGAAGTGATGCGGTTTAATAAGCGATGGAAAGCTGGGTGCAACAATGGATTTCCTCCTTGGACCAGCACCTATACTTTTCTTCTAAACAGAGAAATTCCATTCATCCCAACTAATTTTGTCCTGTTGATTTCAACCATATCAGTACCAGCATCAAAGAACTTTAACCCTACAATTTAAGCACAATCCTGTAAGAAATTTAAAAATATATATATTTTTCATTGGGGACACATTAAATTTTCCAGGGACCCACTCAGTTCACCTGTGGGGTCCTGGGGACTCGCTACCTTGGCGTGAGGCGGACACGGCACATCCAAATCGGAGGCCGTAGTTCTCAGTCGGAAAAGTTGGAGCGTAGGTATCTCGTCGCTGTACCAGACTGTTAAGGTGAAGAGAGCTGAACCAGAAGGCAAAGCTCTCAAGCCTTGTTCCCCACCCTCACTTGTGGTCACAAGCTTTGCATCCAGGAGCCAGTGGAGGTGGCTCGGGCATCTACTCCGGATGCCTCCTGGACACTGTAGAGGTGTTCCAGGGATGCTTAGCCGGATAAAGACCCAGGACACGCTGGAGGGAATATGTCTCTCAGCGAGCCTGGGAACACCTCCATGTCCTCCCGGCGGAACTGGAAGATGCAGCCTGGGACAGGGAAGTCTGTACTTCCTTATTGAGAGTTCGGCTTTGTATATAATATTTGAAAAGGGGTTAACGAAAATAAAAATATGCACAAATTGAGGAAAGCGATGTCTGGTGAAAAAGCAACGGCTTATTTTGACGCGAGTCAGTCAGTCTTTAAACGTGTTCCACAGCATGACATCAGCACTTTGTACTGAGCAGCCAGCACTTAGGCGTGTTAGATGATGTTTTTTTCATTTCATATTTGCCTTCTGTGGTTGCATCCAATTCAAAAAAGTATATGACGTGTCTTTATGTGATTTGAAGTGTTCAGTAATATGTTTCCTTTCCTTTGCCCCGTAGGACCGCCAGGGACGAATCAAGTAACAGTCGGTGCTTTTGTCAAAAGACTGCAAAGGCCTCCCCCTCCCTATTGCCCTGCCCCCGCCCTCACCCATTTGCATCAATACATCTGCATCTCTGCGAAATTCTCAAACGGGGTGATTTAATTAACCAAGGACAAGAGACGAGAAAAAAACCCACAAATGAAGACTTTCTTGATTTCTGTTGACTTTGAGGACTTGGAACTTGTAGTAATAAAAAAAAAAAAAAAGAAGAAGAAAACGAAACAATTATTCCTAGGACTACAACTTAATGCATAGCATCTTTAGGTGAACTTTTTTCCCCCCCAATCCTTCCCACTGCTTATGCTTCCCCTCATTTTTTAAGCAAAAGGATCATCCTGGTGTCTTTATTTTTGTTGTTTTTTTAAATCAAAGAGCAAGTCTGTCATAAATGTCACACAAACACTCACGTTGATGTTCATGTTAATGGTGTCCTAATGTCAGAAACGGGGCGTTGCTGGCATTTTCTGTGTGCGCCATGCCTTGTGAGGACAAACCTGGACACGGTGGATCTTTATTAAAAGACGACACGATGTTCCAGAACCATATTCTTAAATATCGGCCATGTTACTTTGATTTTTGTGTGTCCCCCCCCAAAAAAAAAACCTTTCTTCTCTCTCTTTCTCCTTCTGGGACAAGCCCTCTGTTTTCATTTTGCATGTGTTGGGTGGTTCGTGTGGGGATGTGCGGAGGATCCCAGAAAGGAAGAGTAAGAAAAAGCAAAAGCGTAAATGATAGCAGAATTAAGTTGACTTTTGCTGTCGGTATCATTTTTATGGGGCCCGCCTAACTCGCAGTCTTAATTGGAGTTATTTTCCCCCGCCCCGTTCCTTTCCTTTGGCCACGTTAATTATTCATTGTTGCAATGGGCTGCATTCATTTTGTTTTTCTTTCACCCTTTTCTAACGACAGTGATGCGAGTGGCCTTGCCCCCACCTCCGCTCTTTCTATTAATCAGTTCAAAGTTCCAAATAAATGTGGTATATTAAGCAGAACTGGTGTGCATTCCCCTTGTTTCACTTTTTGTCACGCATTCGTAGTCCTCGTGCCCTTAAATGGAGAATGTCTTAATTCAACATTAATGTTTCAACCACCCCTTTGCCATATTTTTCACCACTTGCAACTCTTCATGTCTTTTTCTAATATACTAACTTGGCCCTTCTACAATCCCATTTTTCCATTTCTGACTGCTCAAAATAAACTAGCTGATTACATACTTTTTTTTTCCAGAATGCCATTTTGGGAAGTTTAAACTAAAAAAAAATAAACATGCAAAGTCCTCTTTCAGAACTACTGGCTTTTATTTGTGGCATAATAAAGATGCTCCACAAAGGCTCGTCTTTCTTTGTTTTTTCCACAAGAGCATAAAATGCAATTTTGTTTCTTTTATATATCGAAATTCTTGTACTTTTTGTAATGATTGGTGATTTATGGCATTGGGATACTCTACTTAAAAATGACGTTATGACCAGTCGTTACTGTATTGCTGCCTGTCTGACCCCCCCCAAAAAAACCACATCCGCCATTTTATTCCGTTCATACAGGTGTAGTTGTAGGTGTAGCCACCAGAGGGCGACACAACACCAGAAAACTTCTCCAGCAACCCTTTCGTATTTCTAGTGGCCATGGCTTACCGTTCCACTACAATTATCGTTACTCAAAATTGTGAAAGCAAATACAAAAACATAATTTATTAGCGCTAAAAAGTATTAGTACTTGGACAGTTGTTTGGAATAAAGTGTCATATTTGTTGGTTTGTGTCAATATGTCCAGGCACAAGGTGAAAAAACCTTTTAATATGGTATGAGTATTTTTTTTGTTTTTAGTCCATAATTTAGAACTACAATTAACTGGTTCCTAAAAACAAAAATTTTGTAGCTGTGTAGCGGTTTGACCCTCGGAGGCCACCGTATTTCCGGGTTGCTAGTTCTCGTTAGCTAGCTTAGCCCTCGTGCCACCGTTCGACAATTCAGACGCCTAATAACGACGCTAAGGCATGTTATTCATGCGGTAACCCCGACTGGCGGCGTGCGTTGAGCGAAATCACTTTCGAGTGATTCAAATAACAGAGCAGATGCAAACGTTTGTCGGAGGTGGCCCTTTAAGATGACAAGCCTGCGCTTCCCACGTGTCACGCTTACTTCCGGGTTCACGTCGAATTCCCACTGTGTTTTTTTCGCGCTTACGGTGAGTTTTCGCGGTGTTTTTACTTTCACGCGCAGGGGTTGGTTGAGGGCAATTGATGTGTGTGTGTGTGTTACTGTGTATGGGCTTGGGGTGGGGAGGGGAGGGGAGGGGGGCGACGGCACGTGTCGCGTGTGCGTGGAAAAGGCACGCAGCCTGGAGGGTCTCTCCCATGACTCTTATCTGCGTGTCTCCAGGGACTCCTTTTAGCTCCTCCTGCATGCAAATGAAGGCCTGCAAAGAACACCCCCCCCCCCCAAAAAAAAAGAAAAGGGAGAGAAAGAAGCTCATAAAGGGGGGGGGGGGGGTGAGACTGTTGGGGAGAAAGTGGATGGATGGAGAATGAATGATGGGTCATCAAATGATTTAAAGCGTGCGTGTTCATTTGCTACAAATATTGCTATATATAAGAAATAGATATATATATAATGATACCATACTTCCCTCATCATATTTACGTATTGGCGTGCTATTTTACTTTCTGCGATGTGTTCGCCTCCTCTCGCCCGAAGTCAGTTGGGTAGGCTCCAGCACACCCCCGCGACCCTAATGAGGAAAAACGGCATAGAAAATGGACGGATGGATAGTGCATGTTTTTAATTTTACGTACAAACCATTTCATATCATTTGCTTGCATAATTTTTATATTTAGTCTTAAATTTGAGATGTATGGCTTTGTCAGTTTCTTTTATCCGTATTTTATTTATTTTAAGTAAAGTACAGATTTTATTAATAGTTTTATTAATAGTTGTTTATATATTTTTTTATTTTCTGTATTTTCTTTTTTTTTTTTTTGCTTTTGCATTTATTTTCTGTATTTTTATTTTAGGCTCTGCTATTGCTATGCTATTTTCCATTGCATACTATTTTATTCATATAAATTTATTGGAGGTTTTTTTTTTTTACATAGTTTTAGTTTTTATTTACAAATTTTAAATTATTGCATATTTTATGAATAATATTTATTTTGTATTTACACAATCTGTCATTTTATCAATTCTTATTGAATGTAGGCGATATGTTTAAGTTGTATTTGATATTTACATTCTATTTGTTTATGATGTTTTTTTTACTTATTATTATTTTTTAATATTTTGTTTTTATTTAACTTTTTTTAATGTGTATTTTTATTTACTTTTATTGTATTTACTTGATTCCTCTATTTATTCACATACTTACATGCAGCCTACACGATTAGAGAACAAATACCTGAGCGTATCTCTGGGTAGATGTTATTATATGTATTATTATAAATATACATATAGTATATATAAATATGATACCCGATACATGAGCCCCGATACAACTTCTCTGTATCGCGCTCTTAATGTCTGGTATTGTGCTCATAGTTTGCATTGCATCATGCTGAGAGGTGTTCCTAATATGTGGCTGCTTGCGAGGTGTTATATTTTGGAAGCATCGCCCAAATATTTTGCCTGGCATTGTTCCAGCTAAAACACTGCGTGTGCCCGTGTGTGTGTGTGTGTGTGTGTGTGGATTCCTGTCGCGCTGCAAGGTCATGCTTATGCTTCGTTGTGCCTTCATTATCATAAGGCATCCATCTCTTTCTTCCATTAGTGATGCTTCACCATGTCGCCTCCGCCGACCTCTATTTACATGTGTAAATTAGATTTATTTCACTCTTGCGTGTGCACAAGCCAGATCTGGACCCCCAAAAATGATAATGGTGATAATGAAGGGTACAAAAAGTGTACGCTTTGTTTTTGCTGAAGAATATTGAGATGTGTTCTCATTGCAGCATTTGAAATGCAATGTACTGTATATAGGAGAGACCAGGAAGTGTACTGTTATTCTCTAGTATAAAATATTTAGGTAAGAGTGTGGGGTGGTTGGCGGGGTAAATATAAACATTTGGGGTCACCTGCTCGCTCACGCCAGCATCTTATTAACTAACCCCGCCCCTTTTTTTTATTTAGTCCCGCTGTCCCAATTCTACAGAGAGTTGAGCCAACATGCATAATGCGTAGACAACAAGCGTGATGGAGGCCTGAAAGCGGTTGATGACCTCGTGCACGGCGTGTGTCTGCACCCGCGCCCCTCATTGTGTAAAAGGCAATCATGCAAAATCCAAACATGAAGGCTGCCGCGGTGCTCTGTTATTGTTTTTAATGCACTAGCAAGTCTTAGCGGCATTGACTTTACACCGAAAGTGCACAACCCCATGGGTTTGGTGGTGATTTGTGCTGGTTATGCAACCCGCAAATGTTGCAGGAGACCTTTTTCATGCTTAATACATGAATGCGCCATTTTTTTTAACCTTGATTGGTGGTTTCAGTGGTTTTGGCTTTTTGTAACGTTTCAGTATACAGCTCGGTATACGTTTTGGTCGGTCAGGTGAGATGTTGTGGTGGGCCACATATTGCCCACCAGCCATAGGTTGCCCACCCCTGCACTGAACTAGTCCGATCGCTTTAAACCGCCATTTTTGGTTTTGCGTGACAACTATATGTACCTAAATTTTATTTTGTTTTTTATTGTGTAAAGTGCGAAAACACATTCTGAGGTTTTGGCATTTTGAAGCAAAGTACTAAAAGTGTATTTTAAAAATCCCATTGTGTTGCGGGTTAAAAAAAAATGGAAACTGCATTTTTCCACATGAAAGGATTCGTTCATTGAAATTTCCTTCCCGGATTTCCAATGAAGAAATGTTGGAATCCCCCCCCCCAAATGTGTATGTGTATATGTTTGAAATTATATATATATAAATTATATATATATAAAATTTGAGGGTGTTTTCAGCCAACAGAACGCTGTGTGCTCTGATTGTACAAAAAAAGTTCAATGACTTGACATTCAAATCCTCAGTATTCTATTTTTAAATGTCCAGTGAAAGGCAAAGCAGGCATCCCCGAAATGTTGTGTGTATTTTGGGTTGGGTTAATAACAGACAGAAATTGGGTGCATGAAATGAAATGATTTCTTTATTGAGATTTTTTTTTTTTTTTTTTTTTACAAAAAAACAACCAATAAAAACGGAATCAGCGTAAAAATGCATAATAAATACAAAAAAAACAAAGACAGATAGAAAACAAAACACACTTATTGCTTCATTTGTTTAGAATATCCAACAAACCATCATTTATGGCCAAATTTTGGGATTAAAAAACAAAAAACAAACACAAAGGATGGCTTTGTATTACGACGGCGTTTTCACAAAGCGTAAATAAACCAGCCTACATTTTTTAGGTTGGCTCTTCCTGCGTTCTGATCTTGTTTTTTTTTGTTGTTGTTGTTTTTGTTTTTACAGACCAACGTCGGGAACGCTCCAGCGGAAACTGGCATGGATGTTTGAAGTGCCCCGCTGTCGCCACATGGCACCCCCCGTCGGTGCGATCCCTCTGTCCACTTGGCCACCGTGTCCACCACGGTAAGCTACGCAGCCCATGGTTCTGTTGACTCTTTAAACGTCTCCCGTCATCGCCACGCGGGCCTGGCCGGAGGCGTTCCCGCGCGCGTGCCCTACAGTATGTCATCGCCCGTTAACCTTCACATCATCGCCCTTTGTTCCGTCCCGCGGCGGCCCTACGCGGCCGGTGGGCTGCGTCAGGTGAGCGAAGACTGTGGCTTCTCTCTTGGCATTCACCGCGTGCCTTAATTGTATTGAAATTAAATCAAGGTCCACTGTGAACACAAAGAGCTCAAACCCAGGCGCCATCCTCCGCGTCCTCACCTGCGACGTCGCCTTCCGTAGGCTGCCACACAGGGCGTGCTAATCCCACCGCAGCGTGCTTTGTGTGTGTTTTTTTTCCGCGTGCATGCTACAATAAACACGAGAGTCTGCAGACATGCAAGCAGCATCCGCACTGTTCGATCTAGCGAGAGAGTAGAGCGGCGCTACCTTTTTTTTTTTTTTTTCTGTCGCAGCATCAGCGGCGGCAGCCTGGCTACACGCTTCCATTCCTGCACACCAGACAGACGACGTCTACGAGCGGCTCATCCTTCAGCCCTCGCCGTCCCTCCGCCGCTTAACAGATTTCAGCGTCGCATCGTTACAGTCGGTAAAGCCGCGTCGTTATCGTTCGCACCCCCTCCCTCCCTCTCTCCATTCTTTCCTCCCACTCGCCATCACCTTTCTGCAGCTAACAGGCTCCAAATAAATAAATAGCACCCGCCTCCCCCGTTATACTGCATTTCGTTGATAAGCAAGCAATACTAGCATCCAGCAAACTTTTACAACTTTTTTTCAAATCCTAAACCCTCGTCCCAAGGATGTGCTATTTACCTAGAAAAATAACAATGTTGTCATATCCCAGAACGGAGCAGCAGAGGAGCCGCAGTATTTCCTCTTTCGGGTCCTGGTTCCATCCTCGTTTTTGAAGGGTCCTTGCTTCTGTTTTGGGTTTTTTTTTTTTGTTTTTTTTTTTTTTGGCGCGATAGGCGCCCGGGATCGGGGATGGCGGACAACGAGGGATGGGAGGCAGGCAGGCAGGCAGGCATGCAGTCACAACACAACAAGGTAGGAGGTGGTTGAAAAATGGGGGGAAAATCCATTCAAGTGAGGGGGGAAAAAAGCCCAAAATGATACATATATAAGCCGAGAAGGTATATATGTATGAGCATCCAAGGGAAGAGGAGGAGATTAAGGGATGGAGGAGGAGGCGGAAGAAGAGGCGACTAGCTCGTGCACAGACACACTGCGCCGAGGCGAAGGCGAGAGCGTCAATTTATGCTTTCTGGTCGACACCACCCCCCTGCTTCATCCGCACACACATACATCGGTGCGTCCCGCCCCTATCTGCCCCTGTCCCGTACGAGATGCGTGGCCTATCTGATCAGTGCAGAGGGATTAGCCAACAGGGCCAGCTGGCAGGGATTACACAGGAAAAACTGGGGTGGGGGTGGGGTACGATGCTTTTGGGTGAGGGGTGCTCATGTCTTGTCCCCTACACACACACACACACACACACACACACACACATATATTTATAGATGGATGGATGGGAATGTTTCATGCAGAAAAAGCATGCGCGTTCTCGAATGCAACGGTCGCCATTCTGTGGCGTAGAAATGTAAAAATGTCGCCGGGGCCTTCTGGGAGGTGGGTGGGGGCGTTGTCGTTGTCACCCCCTAGGGAGATGGGTTGGGGAGAAGTGGAGGTGGATGCGGGGAGTAGGGGCGGCAGCACGGGCTGACAATGCAAGGCTTTGACCCCTGGCCCCGCCAGCGCTCCATCATCCCCGGCCATCAGCTGATCGCGGGAAACGGACAGCCGCAGCCACAACCCCCCCTCCCCTACTTTCGAGCCTCCCCTTTGCACACACACACACACACACACACACACACAGGTTCGCTAACAACGTCGAGTCACCCCTCTTGTCTTTTTTTTTTTTGTCCGCTCCATCTCGTGCCTTACTTCCCAAACGTGAGCAACGTTTTTTGCTCACACAATGTCTCACTTTCATTCTAAATTCAGTCCAAAAAAAAGCTCCATTGTTAGACATTTTGAGGATGTTTGTGTTTTTTTTTCAAGACTGACATGACCTGCCGCTGCGACCTGCCTGTGGCCCGTGCTCCGCAGGTTGCCCACCCCTCCCTGCTGTATTATCACAATGCATCCATCTGTTGTCACGCGAGCGCGCACGCCGCTCGCTATTCTGTGTTTACAAAGGAATATTGGCTTGGAATGGTTGTTCATCCCACACCTGATATGAGCCTGAAGGGGCCATTTAGGGGACATAATTGCATCCACATGCAGTGATTGTTTTAATGTCACAATAACACACTATTTGTTTTCATGTGCTTAAACGGTGCATGTGCATTTATTTTTTTTTACTGCAAGGGCTTGTGCAAGTCTGTGATCAAAACACACACGCTGCTTTATTTTGGTATCGTGCAAGAAGATAAAAAAACGACACTATATGCGCAGTTTGCATGCTTGAGTCGCGTGGAGCGTTAATATGTGCAAAAGGCTGAGTGTCCAACACTGTTGCCCTGCAGTTTGAGCTACAGTGCATAGGACAGAGATGCACACGCACACACACACACACACACACAACACACACAGAGGGGTTAGGCGCATACAAGCGGCGCTGTAAAATCGAAGCGACATTTTTAGGCCCTCGAAGACGGGACAAAATGCCATTTTCTATAGCGGAAATATATGGAACGGGACGTGGTGGGCGTGTGACCAACGCAATTAGCTTAGATCTCTCCACACCGAATACACACGCGCAGATAATGTCAAATAGCGCGAAAACGTGGCGTGCGAGGCGTTCTTTTAGCAGTAATGACGATGAGTTAATTCCCCTTTTTTCACTTCATTTTCTTGTTAAGGGCGTGCAATTTGTTTTTTTAATTCAGGCGCAGGCACCCGTTCTTCTCGTTGTAACATTTAGGGGGAAAAAGATCTGATGTAATTGAGCAAAGGTTTACACATAAGGAGCACTTGTGTTTGAAATGTTTTTTTTCTTGTTGTTGTTTGTGTTTTTACAATTGCACAGTGAGCTGGGTCAAACGCTCGGGGCGTGCTGTATCTGGCCCGCAGGCCGCAAGTTCCGGACTCCTGCTTTATTAGGACAGAATCTATAAAAAAAAATAAAAAAAAACAGAATTATTGTACATTGTAGGAGGTTATTTTTTAATTCAATGTCACAACTTCATTTTTGAATATTTAATTATGCTCTATCAGTTGTACTTATCTGTCATATTTATTGCATTGAAAAAAATCAGCATTACCTTCCTTGCTGATTGACCGGGAGAAGTCAGCGTGTTCTGCTGCATTATTGCGAGACGTGGGGTCCGATTTGATGTTATGCTTCCTAACACGGTTTCTAGCCTCATATTTATAGGAAAAGCAAGAACATGACAATGACTTGCATGCGTGTACCGGATGCGCTTATGCATGGACGCGCTCATGCGAAATCCCGTCTTTCGATATCCTGCAGCCTTTTTTTTTTTTTTTTTTTTAGAGCAGCACAAAATGCTGTGAACATGCAGGGTCTCCCAGGCAGGGAAGAAGAAGAAGAAGAAGTCTTCGACGAGGAAAGAACCATCCCGAGACAAAGTAGAGCGCGGGTCCGTCCCCACTTTGCTAATCCGATGGAAGAGATTAGCAAGCAGGCAGCATTTGGGTCGGATTATGGAGTCATTAGAGAAGACTGGTGCTCCAGAGCCTCTCTCATGTGTTAATGTGGCTTTGCACAACCCTCAGTCTGCACAGATTGTCTCGATTGTGCACTAAATACTCTCACAATATTAAAAACAGGGCCACGGCAATGTAACCGCTCCTGTACCACTACGAGAATTGACTTGAAATGAGAGATTATGATATACATTATTATGGCCATGTGTGGCTAATTCCATTTTGATGTTAAAACACACTCACTACTTGTGACGTCTTGTATTTTTGTAGCCCTTTTTGTAGGGCAAGGATTCAGATTTGGATCCAAACGTCACTATTTGGCAGTGGAAATCATGTGATTCCCCCCAGCCAATCAACAAAGGAAGTGACGAGAACAAAAACATTAGAATTAAAATCAATTCAATTGTATTATACTGCGGCTATTATAGTGTTAGTCATAATAAATGTTTTCATAACCGGGGCTAAAATGATGAGTTTTCATGTTTATCAGTGACTAAAATAAAAATAAAGGGATACATATTTAATAATTCAACAATGGCAGGATGTTTAACAATTACTCATGTATTAAGGACTTGCAGAGATATTATTGTAGCATTTTTGTAGCCCCTTTTCATAGGGTAGGGAACCAAATTGGAGTTGAAATGCTGTGCCAAGTCAGGGGTAACCATGTGATTTCTTCCAGCCAATCAGAAAAGAAAGGTACTGATAATGTTAAGTATAATTAAATAAATCAAAGACAGTTGATTCTATATATATATTATTAAAAAAAAATATATTTCCAATGTGAGGATGAAACATTATACCCCATGTAAATAAAAAAAAGTAAAATAATAAGTTTGTGTCACAAAAAAAACACCCCCTGTGTGCAAATGGGTGACCCATCCTTACATTTTCTCAACTGCCACTTATTTCACTTGCAATGTACACTTTTGCAGAGTCAAAACAGCACCTCTTTCAGAAACAACACACACTTCCTGTACAGATGCTATATGGCAAGCTACGCCACGTAAGATGTGGCACGAGAAGACATGCGGCCTACATGGTAAACGTGACCAGGAAGCACTCGGAGTGTTTGCATTGGGAATAACTGGAGTCTGTGACACGGTATTTACTCTGCAGACAGTCAACGTGTGTGTTTTCCAGGGCGGGGGGGGGGGGGGGGGGGGCGGATGATAACAGCTGATCAATGCAGTGTCACACATGCTGATGGAGTCCAGCGACCACAGAATCCGTGCAAGGCGGACTCACATGCACACCTCACTGACCACCACTTTAAAAACCTCTGAGAGTCTCCAAACACAAACATACGCAAAAATCCCTAACACTCTCCAAAAAAACACCGCCTCTGCGCACACACACACACACACACACACGCCGTTCCCCACTTCCCCCTCCCCCCTTTCACCCCCATCCCATCCCTTTTTGTCAAATAAATTGCTATGTGACCTACTTCCCGTTTTTGCACCGTTCCTCTCATGTTCACGTATTATTTTTTGACTGATTTCCTGTGGGGGTGTACAGTATGGAAGAACAAACACAAATAATGTAAGGTATTTTGGGGAGACACACAGTACAGCTGGTGGAAAATGATGCGGTTTTGCCGTAATATAACGGAAAATATGAGTTTATTTTGCCACTTTAGCCCTTAGAAGCTGTACTTTCAAAAAAAGGCAAAGAAAAATGTACAGTATATGTGATTCTTGCTGTTTAATGCAGGAGTAGTTCCTAAAATGACGCCTGTTTTTTTTTTCCTATTAAAATTAAGCTTTATTCTTCAGGGAATTAACCAAACCAAAAAAAAAAAAAAAGTACGTATGTCCTTTTAATAAAGCTACATGGCTGACATATTTAGTGATGAACAACAATGCTCACGCAACAAGGCAAATCAATTTTGCAGCCTAGTTAACCAGAAAGCACTGCACTAATTTATTCCCCCCCTCCCCTCCCCACTAATAGGCGCCACTAATTTATCAAACCACGATGCATGTTTGGAACTCCTAAGTTCAGCGTCCACTAGAATTGAGCAAGAAAAGTACAGTCCGTATCGGTGCATTTTACAGTCAGCTTCATGCATCCTTCTATTTGGAAGCGCAATCACGCCCAGTTTGTCATACCTCATAAACGAGGTCATCGTAATATTAGGGACAGCTTTGAATGTGGTACACTGCCAACTACAACCAAACATAATGGCTCTCTAACAGCATTATTGTGTTAAAGATGAATTTTGGGGACAAATTTTGTGTTGGATCTCAGTGTGTGTGTGTGTGTGTGTGTGTGTGTGTTTCTTTGTTGACATGGTGAGACCGCACTGACCTTGATTTATTGGGATCTCAATCCACATGACAGCAATTCATTTACATCTATTTGCTCCATCACTTGGTCTTTGCGTGTGTGGGTGCGCGTGCGCGTGTGCAGCGCTCTCTATGGACGCTGTGCACTCACATAAACCGTGACTCTTTCTCTACCTCTTTTTTCA
The DNA here is from genome assembly GCA_024372805.1 of Oostethus manadensis. Lineage (NCBI taxonomy): Eukaryota > Metazoa > Chordata > Actinopteri > Syngnathiformes > Syngnathidae > Oostethus > Oostethus manadensis. The sequence continues at coordinate 2,142,658 of QODF01000026.1, read as the reverse complement.
CCGTACTCTTCTCCTGGTGGCTTGTTCTATCACTCTCCTAATGTGATACTCTCGATGCCTTTTTCTCCCCTTAAGGAAGGGGATGTTTTTATTCCGGAACGACCCTTTGCGTCCTGTGTGTGTTCAGCGCAATTCCACTTTTTCGCCATTAAATAGGCACAAGTGCGACACAACATTTTCCTGCCGTCTGACTCAGCACCAGAGCCCTTCGGATCGTATGTACGCTACCGGTCAAAAGTTCTCTGGAGGCAAAACCTACATTTTTAGGGATTCTGTCTCTCTCCCATTGTTTTGCAGCAACAAATGACTTTCTCCAGTGCATCGATCAACTGATGCTCGCTCGGGTGTAGTCCCACAGCGTGTTCAAAGCACATTTTTTATGCCGACAGAGGAGGTAGTAAGTACGCCAAGTGCAAGGAGGAGCACTGCCAGAACCCTGCAAAATGACCTCCAGCATGCCACGAATGTGCATGTATCCGCTCAAACGGTCAGAAACAAACTCCATGAGGGTGGTATGAGGGCCCGAGGTCCACAGGAGAGGGTTGTGCTTACAGCCCAATACCGTGCAGGTCGAACACCAAGACTGGAAAGTTTTTGGTGAAACAGAAGAGGAAACGCCGTTGCAGGAGCAGAACATCCTCCAGCATGCCTGGTTTGGCAGTGGGTCAGTAATGGTGTGGTACCGAGATGGGATCCTCAGACCCCTTGTGAGACCATATGCTGGTGTGGTTGGCCCTGGGTCCCTCCCAATGCAAGACAATGCTAGACCTCATGTGGCTGGAGTGTGTCAGCAGTTCCTGCAAGAAGCCATTGATGCTATGGACTGGCCCGCCCGTTCCCCAGGCCTGAATCCAATTGAGCACATCCAGAACATCATGTCTTGTTCCATCTACCAACGCCACGTTGCACCACAGACCAGCCAGGAGTTGGCAGATGCTTTAGTCCAGGTCTGTGAGGAGGTCCCTCAGGAGACCATCTGCCACCTCGTCAGGAGCATGCCCAGGCATTGAAGGGAGGTCATACAGGCACGTGGAGGCCACACACACTACTGAGCCTCATTTGGACTTCAAAGTCATCAAAGACATTAAAGCTGGATCAGCCTGTAGTCAACAGTCCCTCTAAGCAGCGCGCGTGCACAAAATCCCGCACTGATCTTGTGTTCTCGGCGCACTGCAGTTTTTTTGCTGCGCAGCAAAATAAAATCCAACCTGAACTGTAAATAAAATAACATAACTATTACATCGCATAAACTGTTGGGAAAGCAGCACTTATTTAATCAAAAGATCAAATAATTTTCTTTGTAGCATTTATGTGTGTACGAAATATCTCATATCTATATAGCCTATATAAGTATTAAATAATAGCAAAATAATAGCAGTGCAATGTGACTAACTCGATTAATCACTGTTATTCGTATATTTTATTGCTACATTGCAAACAAGTTACCAGTAGGTGCAGTAGATTCTCAGAAAAAAACCCAAGACTCAGCATTCATGATATGCACACTTTTAAGGCTGTGCAGTTGGGCAATTACTTGAAAGGGTTGAGTTCAGAAAAATAGCAGTGTGGCCTTCCATCAATGATCAGTGATCCATTTTGTGAAAAAACTGGTGTGAATGAGGTGGCCCCTATTTAAGGATGAGAGCAGCACTTGTTGAACATCATTTCTCTTTGATAGCCTGAGGAAAATGGGTCGTACACCACATTGTTCAGAAGGTTGATTGGAGAGGGGAAAAGTTATGAAGAGGTACAAAATATTTTACGCTATTCAGCTAAAATGATCTGCAATGCCTTAAAATGGAAAGCAAAACCAGAGACACGTGGCAGAAAGCAGAAGACAACAATCAAAATTAATTGAAGAATAACCAGAATGGCAAAGGTTCAGCCAATGATCAGCTCCAGGATGATCAAAGACAGTGTGAAGTTACCTCAAAGTACTGTTACAGTTAGAAGAAGTCTGTAAAGCTAATCTCTTTCCAAGAATCCCCCGCAAAGTCCCTCTGTTGAGAAAAGGCATGTGCAGAAGAGGTTACAATTTCCCAAAGAACACATCAACTGGTCTAAAGAGAAATGGAGGAACTTTTTGTCAGTTTGCATATGTCAAAATACTTGAAGAGATCATGTTGGCTTATGCTGAAGAGGACATGCCCTTGAAATGGCTCTTTCAACAAGACAATCACCCCAAACACACTAGTAAACCAGCACGATCTTGTTGTGTTGTTATGTTATGGAGTGACCAGCCCAATCCCGGGATCATAATCCAATGGAGAACTTGTGGGGTGACATCCAAAATGCTGTTTCTGAAGCAAAACCAAGAAATGTTAATGAATTGTGGAATGTTCTTGAAGAATCTTGGGGTGGAATCCCCAATGATCCCCAATATCGGTTCGATTATTGCACCCTCACTATGTGGTTTTCCATCATCCATCCATTTTTTATACCGCTTTATCCTCCTTAGGGTCACAGGTTCACAAATTAATTCATTAAAATATAATCACAGTTTTGTGGTGGACTATGGCCAATTATTGGTCAAAACATATTGAAATACAAGTGATAAGTAGTATTTTGGTGACTAGGCAGCAGTAATGACACAATACATTGAGACATTACCTTACATTACATTACCTTAACACCGCATGAAGTCACGAGCCATGGCATGTCCAACATGATAGAGTGAAAAAAGTTCTCCTCCCATTCTGTGTGGAAGTGGTAGGTTTTTGGCTTCTTAAGTTTACAAGAAACAAGTTTGAGAGCCACCTGTTAGCTCGCTACTGTAGTAGCTAGATTCTCGAGTCCTTGCAGCATAAGAGTTGCGTAAAGTAAAGAATGAATTTTAGGGCGTAACGGTAACTACAGGCATGTTGTTTCATATGTACCAGGCTGTGCTCATGTTAAAAACAGTATTTGGAAAGTCATAAACAGCTTTTCTAACGATAAAAATATTCCATTTATTAACATTAAAACCCCTCTGCGGTCGGTGCTGTACTGTATAATTAACCGCTATGTACGAGGTTAACTTCTTTTTACACTTTCTCACACAGAACCAGTGTTTGTAGACCTTTGAACCATGGCACATGTTGGCAAATATCCCGGCACACCAGCACAACAAAAATGACTTCTGAATGATGTACCTTCTGCTATCTGGTGGAAGAGCATTGTATTGTCACCAGTAAAGGTAGATGAAGGATAGATCTTTTGTCGTAAATAAAAAACATTTGCACCAATTAAGGAACACTGGATAATTTCCCACAGCACACCAGTGACATAGTGCTTGGGAGTCACTGGCCTATTCAGTTAAAGGTTTTATTGTGGCTATCCTGGGAGGAAAATTGTTCTTTTTACTCTCAAATCTTCAATACCAGAACATCTTTTATGATAGTCTGTGCGTTTCTCGTTCAAGCGTCATGCTTGAGGGTTTGTTTTTGTTTTTTTTCTATGGAGCACCCCCCCCCTTACAGACTATTACTGGCCTACATCTTGTGCTAAATCTTTATCCCACCAGCTTTTTGTTATTATTATTATTCCTAAAGAGATTTTGCTCGGGGGGAAAAGACGCCATTTATGTCCAGATACAGACACGAACAACGGAAAGGATACACCGGGACAATAACTTTCCCCTCGCTTGTCTCTCGTCGACACATCTTTGCTGACAGTGCCATTGTGGGCCTTCATTTTGACCCCGAGGCTGGTGGGTAGGGACCTTGCGGGGGAGCATCCAGCTGGCTAAATGGGTGACTGGGATGACTCCCAATTCACTTAAAAGCGCTCTCGGATTAAAAAACCAACAACGCTGCCACTAAATGCACTCGGCGAATGCATGCAACCCACTTTTCATTCCAGCGGTGCGCATGTGCTAAACTGATTTTTGTAAAAACTCAAAGCAGGGGAAACAATGAACGGCATCTTTAGCAACACAGCTCGGGGACACGTTCTAGCGGGATTGGCTGACGATGCGGCGCGAGAGGAAAAGTTGGCGGTAAAGACACCGCAAGGATGGAGGGATAGAGGATGGTGGGATGGAGGAGGGTTGGGAATAAGGGATTTGAAACCAAAGCCTCTTTGGTAAAGAAGGAGGGAGCTGCGTGTGTGGTGTGGGGGGGTGCCGGTGGATGGATGCAGGATGACACAAGGTCCAGATTAACCCTAATCTCAGGCCTGGTGGTTTAGGTGAGCTGTAGAGGAAGCTAGGCTATGCCAGGTGGCTCAAACTAGGGGGGTGGTGCTGGTATAGTGAAGCATTTTAATCTGTATTTCTCATAGAAATATGTCCTAAAATACAGAGAAATGTCAGGGATTGTGGGGGTGGAGCTAGAATGATGGTTGCTGCAACCTGATTGACTGCCTGCTAGCATGGTGACAGTGGCAAATGCCTCGTTGCATGGGATTAAGACTGTTCCTTAATCTGCTGTTTAGGCTCCTATGTAGGCCATGAGTGGCTTAGTCTAGCTGGTTTTAGCGCCAGTCCTTTGCCAGGACGACAGGAAGTGGACCTGCGTTATGTGGCGGTGCTCAGCTCCCCACAACCCCCGCAATTGAAAAGCTCCAATTCTTCATCATTTTCCTGAGATCAGTTTCTAATATTTTGGCTGCATTAAAGCAAAGCGCACGGTGGTCTAGTGGCTGGCATGTTGGCCACACAGTCAGGAGATGTGGAAGATCTCCATATGGGCACGTCTGTGTGGAGTTTGCATGTTCTGTCTCCATGTTTTCTCCGGCTTCCTCTCACATTCCAAAAATATGCATGCGAGGTTAATTGGGGGCTCTTAATTGTCCATCAGTATGATTGTGCGTGGGAATGGTTGTTTGTGGCCTGCGATTGGCTGCTGACCAGTCCAGGATGTACCATGGATCTCACCCAAAGCCAGCTGGGATAGGCCACCGCTTGAGGACAAGCGGCATAAAAAGTGAAAGAATGAATGGTTACAGTAAGGGTATGACTCATTTGAGAAAATAGGTTTAAAAAAAAAAAAAGCTTTTGTATGAAAAAAATCCAAATTGTTTAAGGCTTCTCTACACATCTTAGAATTAGCCTCAAGCTCAATGTTAGCGTTGTTTCTAACGTTTGTCTCCTCCTGTTCCGCTCCCGAGGCTGCTTTGTTGATATTTGCCATTTATAGTGTTAGTGCAGAGTTATGGGGTATGTGTTAAAAAGTGCGTGCTTCTTAGAGACACGCACTCTGTCAGAGACAGGCGTAAACAAAGGCAGATCATTAGTATGAAAGCCACGGAGACACGAAACGCCATGTTGCCAGTAGGGCTACGCTCACACTTGCAGGTCACGTCCGATTTTTTTTGCTCGTATTTGTGTCACACTCTTTTGGCTGACACTTTGATTTTTCCTGTAATGATTTAGTTCCATTATTTATCACCTTTACTTTTGTTTATTCCACACGCCAGTGGCTAATTTATTTTTGATTATTCTGTACTGGGACGCACGGTGGCTGAGTGGTTAGCACGTTGGCCACACAGTCAGGAGATCTGGAAGACCTGGGTTCAAATCTCCGTTGGGCATCTCTGTGCGGAGTTTGCATGTTCTCCCCGTGCGTGTGTGGGTTTTCTCCGGGTACTCCGGTTTCCTCCCACATTCCAAAAACATGCATGTTAGGTTAATAGGCGACTCTAAATTGTCCATTAGAGTGTGAATGCTTGCTTGTCTGCCCTGGGATTGACTGGCTACCAGTCCAGGGTGTACCCCGCCTCTCGCCCAAAGTCAGCTGGGATAGGCTCCAGCATCCCCGTGACCCTAATGAGGATAAGCGGTATAGAAAATGAATGAATGAATGAATTATTCTGTACTGCCTGAGGTGTCTGTCTTGGTTGGAGCATTGTGCTACTGTAGCCTGCATCTCTTTTTCAGGGCTGCAACGTTTATTAATTAAAGCTTATTACCTGCTATTGAGCTTACCTTGAGACTTTGATGAAGGTACTTAACCGAAGTAGGCAACAGCTTTTCTTGCCATTCAAAAGTTATTTTTAAAAATAGTCAGCAAAGAGGCTCACGCCAGTGTCGCAGCACCCACATGGGAGTGCTCCCTTGAAACAGATGGCGCAGCAAGTTCTCCACAAACTACCATAGACAAAAGTCTTGCGCTCTTTCTTCTTAATCTGCTACGCAGGATTATTTAGTTAAGAAAATGTTGACTCCGGTAGCACAAAATCCTTCAAATTGGCACAAATGTGCAGCGAAGAGAACACACACGCTGCAGCAATCTTTACTTCCGTAAACAAACAGCAACGTTGTGTGCGATGTCGTGTTTTTTCACATGCACGTCCCTTCCTGGATGCTGTGTGTTCACGTTGACAAGTCGATTTTTTTTTGGTAAAGGGAACAACCGCAATAAAAATGTGATTTTTAACTAAAAATGCAAACTGGATGGACGTAGCCTAAAACACGTTTACATTTTCTAAATTCTAGCATCAAGGTCAGCCAATACACTTGTGGAAGCTTTCACATTCTGAAGGTATTAAAAAATAGTTGTAGAAATCTGAATGGTCGACTGACTAGGTAGTAGTACTGGACCGGGTAGTAGTGCCAGTCCATAGTAGTAGAAATCTGGATTGTCATCTTGACTGGGTAGTAGTACTGGACTGGGTGGTAGTACCAGTCCACAGTGGTAGAAATCTGAATCGTCGACTGAACTGGGTAGTAGTACTGGACCGGGTAGTAGTACCAGTCCATAGTAGTAGAAATCTGGATCGTCGACTTGACTAGGTAGTAGTACTAGACTAGGTAGTAGTACTGCTGTCTCTACACACACAAGCTCCAGAGTCTGAGAGAACTTGATGAGGTCAGGGTTGCCATCAAGTTTGACACGATGCTTCAGACCTACCAAGGTATGGGTACTACCCAGTCCAGTCGACGATTCAGATTTCTACCACTGTGGACTGGTACTACTACCCAGTTCAGTTGACGATTCAGATGTCTACTAGTGGTACTAGTACTACTAGTCCAGTAGTACTACCCAGTCCAGTCGACGATTCAGATTTCTACTACTATGGACTGGTACTGCTACCCAGTCCAGTACCTCTACCCAGTCTAGTCGACAATTCAGATTTCTGCTACTATGGACTGGTACTACTACCCGGTCCAGCTCTACTCCGTAGTCCAGTCGATGATCCAGATTTCTACTGCTACGGACTGGTGCTACTACATGGTCCAGTACTACTACCCAGTGCAGTCGACGATTCAGATTTCTACCACTGTGGACTGGTACTACTACCCAGTCCGGTACTCCTACCTAGTCAAGTCGACGATTCAGATTTCTACTTCTACGGATGACACCTGGACGACTGAGAGCCTCCACAAGATTATGTTTGCTTTATGTGAGTTTCTAAAAAACTGACGTAAATGTCCAGTGTTCTTTGCATATCAATCGAAATAAGATGGAAAAAAGTGAATACCGGTGTAGTCTGCTCACATCTACAGCTTTGGGTCCAGCTTCAGCACTTTTCTGCCTCTCCTCTCTCTCTCTCTCTCTCTCTCTCTCTCCATGCACGTAACTTCATCTGGTAAAGTCCAGCATCAGTGTATTCCCTTCCCTTCGGCTTTGTGGCCACCACTTGTTTCGTAGTCAGACGTGTTTACTTTCACTATCCCAGCCGTTAACACTGTCAAGCAGGTGATGGAAATGTTGACAGCTGTTGGCAACACGCAGTGATACCAACATGGAGAAAATAATGCAGAGCCATTGTGAGGTCTGACTGGTTCATGGAAGATGGTTTTGTGATGTAAATGTATTACTCTTTTGAAGCAAAACTCTGTACTTGAGTGACCCCCCGCCAACTAGCCGAAACCACTTTCCTCAACACCGAAAACTGACCAGAACTCGGCTCACATGACGATGTAAGGGGAAAGTCACTTTTGATGCACTACACTGTTGATGGGGATGTCATGCAGCCTCATGTCAAAAAATCCAAACAATCCCTTTAAAGCAAAGTAAGTAAAGTACAGCGGTGTGAAAAAGTGTTTCCCCCCGCCCCCCTTCCTGATTTCGGATTTTTTGCATGTTTGTCACACTTATTAAATGTAAGTTTATTAATTAAACTTTTTAATATTAAGATTCCAAAAACATGCATGTTAGGTTATTTGCCGACTGTAAATTGTCCATTAGAGTGTGAATGTGAGTGTGAATACTTTTATGTCTGCCCTGCGATTGACTGGCGACCAGTCCAGGGTGTACCCCGCCTCCTGCCCCAAGTCAGCTGAGATAGACTCCAGCAAACCCGCGACCCTAATGAGGATAAGCGGTGTAGAAAATGGATGGATGGAAGATTGCAAACCTACATGGCCATGTGTTAAAAAGTGATTGCCTTATAACGCCCATCAGCCGTCACATACACAACAATGGATAGCGGTTAGTGTGCATTAATAAAACGCAGGAGAAAAGTAATGTGGAGCAATTTGTAAAGTTTGATTTTTTTCAGGGAGGAATGTTTGGCATGAAGATGTACTACTCTTTTTAGTGCATATTGTTTTGAGAAGCAGAATGCTTAACAGATGTGATCTCGGCAAATAACTGGATCTACGTTCTTCATTACCGAAATCCAACCAGAACTGGACTCACAGGAGAATTGGGCAAGCTGCTGTTGATGTACTACACTAATGATGGGGATGTCGTACAACTTCATGTCAAAAAAATTGGAGCTATTCTATCCCTTTAAGGCATGTCTGAAATTTGCCAGAAAACATCTTGACGCCAAGACTTTGGGAAAATACTTTGTGGTCTGACGAGGCAAAAGTTGACATTTTTGGAAGGTGTGTGTCTCATTACATCTGGGGGTAAAAGTAACGCCGCATTTTAGAAAAAGAACGTCATACCAACAGTAAAATGTGGTGGCGGCAGTGTAGTGTTCTTTTGCTGCCTTGGGACCTGGAAGATGTACTGTCATAATGGAATCATGAATTCCGCTGTCTACCAAAAAAACCTGATGGAGAATGTCCATTCATCTGATCGTGACCTCAAGCTGAAACCATCTTGGGTTCTGCAGCAGGATCCAAAACACACCAGCAAGTCCACCTTTGAATGGTTGCAGAAAAACAAAATGAAGACTTTGGAGTGGCCTAGTCAAAGTCCTGACCTGAATCCTATTGAGATGATGTGGTATGACCTTTAAAAGTCGCTTCATGCCGGAAAGCCTCCAATGTGGCTGAATGGCAACAATTCTGCAAAGATGAGTGATCCGAAATGTCTCCACATGCAGTACAAGAATCATTGCAAGTTGTCTCAAATACTTGATTACAGTTGTTGCTGCTAAGGGTGACCCGACCAGTCAATAGCTTTAGGCTAAAATCACTTTTTCACACAGGGCCTTGTAGCTTTGGATTTTTTTTCTCCCTTAATAATAAAACATTTCATATAAAAACTGCATTTTATGTTGAGTTGTGTTGTCATTGATGTGAAACATGCACACACAAAAAACGAAAATCGGGGACTCTTCTTCACAGCACAGTAAGTTATTGCCGTGTCGTCCAACAAATGCCAGTTTTCCCAATGAAGGAGTCCATTTATGTGGAGTGAAGTCAAGCACGGGCCAAAATATGAATCCAAATTTATTACAGCGGCTTTCCTTATGCCGCTTTGTCAATTGAAACACTTGAATATAAATCCTCAGGGAAGCGCCGCGTTGCTTTTAAGCGACCGTGTCGGCTGCGGCGGAGCAATCAAACCCCTTTTGTTTTTCACACCATCCCACAGTCCCACCTGCTTGGGCGACACCATGGAGGGCCCTTTTGAAGCGGCGAGGCGGCGTGATTTATTATTCTAATTAGGCTAAAGTGAGACTCGAGCATAGCCACAATTACACTGAACCCAGCCAAAACGCTCGCGCTGTGCTCAGATGTTAATCAAACGCCGAGAGTTGTGAGTCACACTGTTGCTCGCAATCAAACAAACAACAACAACATCCCCTTGTCGAGCGCAGAGTAAGCTTCCCCGGGCCGCCGCTCGCAGTCCCCGACAACATGGCGGCTGGCACGCCACGTTGACGGTGCGCCGCGTTGTGTTTTGTATTTCCAGGTCAGTTGTTAATCTGTGTGATACTTAAGCACATCTGCACATCGCTTTGCTCTCACTCGCGCTCAATAAAACAGCTGCAAGCTGGCATACTGCGTAAATCCTGCACCGCAACACACACACACACACAAGTGCCCATTAGAGAGCATGAGCGTAATGTGCACACATGCGCATATACAGTATATGGGGTATACACACAGTACACACATGCAATATGAACACCAGAGCACCCAAGCGCAACGCATGCAACTGTCGTAATTAACTTTTTATAGGGCAAGGCACCATATTTCCTAACTTGGGGTGGTGGGTAAGCTATGGACTGTGGGCCGTGAATGTCGCGCAAAAGCATTTTATCCGGACAGCCGTGCAATTCTAAAAACGTAAAACATTCGACCCCACATATAATCCTATATAATCAAACACACTGTCTTTTTTTGCGTGTTAAAAAAAGAAAATAAACGCAATACGCTGCTGATGGGACAAAATGTATACAGTGTACACTCCTGATGAAAATTTTAAGAAAAAAAAAGTTGGAAGCACAAATTTTGCACTGTTGAATCTTAAAGACGTTCTAAGCAAAGCTTCAAAATGCAAAAAGAAGAATTTGCAGTAATTGGAGTTGTTTGCCTTGAACTAAATAAGGCTGCTCTTCAGCTGATCAAAAGTTGAATAGGTCACAGAATAGAAATGGATTTTTCTAAAAAGAACTCAATAAAGAGAAACTGCGCCATTCTTGTTAATCACCCCAAAAATGGATTGGGGCGTGCTTGATAGTAATAGTGTTGCTCCAGGTGGTGAAGATGGCTTTTTGTAAACTTCCCTTGTATTCCATCTCCAAATGTTGTCATTTGGATCAGGAGAACACGCAGGATGGTCATAAAGAGTGAAGTTCTTTGTCAGGCGGGCGTTGTGGAGGGCAGCATTGTTCTGTTGAAAAAGCCAGTCATCACCACACAGACAAGGACTTTCAGTCACGAGCGATGCCTCCTGCAACATCTCCACATAACCAGCTGCTGTTTGACGCCCCTGCACAACTTGAAGCTCCATTATTCCACTGAAGAAAAACGCACCGCATATCATGATGGCGCCCCCTCCACAGTGCTGCGTGGAAAACATCTCAGGTGGGTTCTCCTTGTCATGGCGGTAACAATGGAAGCCATCAGAATCAGTAAGGCTACATTTTTTTGTGATCGGAGAATGCATCTTTTTTCCACCTTTCAATGTCCCATGTTTGGTGCTCTCATGCAAATTCCAAATGAGCAATTTTGTTGCGCTGAAAGAGACAAGATTTTGTGTTTGTAACATCCTTCTTTCGCTGATGAAGTCTAGTGGTTATTGGACCGCACTCAGCACCAGCAACAAACTTCATTTGGGTCGAGGATCGTCCCGTGGCTTGAGAGGACAGCCAGTCGGATCCTCTGGCTCAGGACATTTTTTGGTGTCTACCACTTGACTTTTTTGTTCCATAACCCTCAGGATCTTTGAAGAAGTTTCAAATGACGGTCTTACTGCATCCAACCTCAGCAGCAATGGAGCTTTTGTGTATGCGGCTCAACAATCCCACCAAAGAGGGAAAGCTTTTTTACCTTTGCCACCAAGAAATGATGACAGAAAATGGTTTTTGCCAACATTTTGGCTTTTAAAGGTTGTGCTTTTATACTTTTGATCAGCAGATGAGGAGCATATTTCACTTTTAATGCTTGTTTGCATGAATTTGTTTAGTGAAACGGGTGTTTTTGGCTCACTCCCATTTCTTTTTTTTGCATTTTGAAGCTCTACGTACAACAGATCCAACAGCGCAAAATTTAAATTCATGCAATTTTTCAACTGCTCTTGTTTAGTTTAAGTTTAGATTGGGAGTGTATAGACAGGGTGATTGAAAACTAACTTCCTGTTTTAAAATACTTCATTCATATGTTGTAATATTTTTCTCAATTTTTTTGTGCAAGTTCAATGATGTATGGGAATTAAAACTATGTTCTTGTTTTTCGTCACAACTGCCACTACTGGGCGGGAGAAGATCCTCGTATTACCACTGAAAATATGCATGATCGGCCCAAGGTATGATGTGGAATGAAACAAAATTACAATAGGATGGCAGTTTGAGTGTTTTTTTAAGTTGTACATTAATACATCAAATATGTTGAAAGGGTAAAATAATATTATTAACATTTTATTTAAGCATGGAAATGACAAAACTAGGAATTACAACATCAAAACTGTAAACATACAAGTCTATTAATAACCTGCAATTTGTTTTGGGAGACCTCCAAAAAAATTGCATCCTGAGCAAAATTGCTCGGAGAAAAATAACCACGTGGCTTTTTTCATTCTTATTATTTTTATTTGTAGTCCGATGTTTTTAGTGCACAAAACACAGCTCACCGTTTCCTTTGGATTATGTCCCAAGTTTGTAACAGTACTTAAGGGGTCAAGGTGGGACAACATTTGTCATCTTCTGTTTTTTTATAAAGTTATGACATATTTATTGAAATGTCAGCAAACGGCCGTTTCAATGATTTTCTGTTGAGGAACTTATATAATACATATGCATGAAGTCGCAGGGTGCATTGTGGGACACAATGGGATTATTGACCTTTATGCAAGTCTAGTTCAGTAAGTACTAACAATTGTATTGGGTGCAAAAGTCCCCACAAATGTTTGGGAGTCAAGAGCATCACAGGAGAAGTCATGTTAATTGTTTTTTTAGAAGGTTGCACACGTTGATGCTGCAGACAATCACAACCAGACGTCAGGTTTTGCATGGCAATCTCTCCACTCCCCTGCTTCCTCGTTCTTCCGACAATCATTCCTCATCAACAGGCATGTGAACCCGGCGTTTGGTTCATCTCTTTCTCGATTTCCAGCTCTTTTTTTTTCTTTTCTTTTGGCTCTATTTTCATACATATGCTTGCACTCCCCTCGCGTTGCGGTAATTACCTGGCATTTGCATTGCAAAGTCAAACCCACCCCTCCTGCCTCCCCCCTTGCCGCCCTCAGCTCCTCCGCAGGTGATTGAGCTTCATTTCCCCGCCAGATAAGAGAGCAAGCGAAGAGGAAAAGAGGGAGTTGCGGCAGGGTGTGATGTTATTCTGGCTGGCGTTACACAGAGGAACGACGTCCTGAATTCTTTGTCACTTGTAGAGCATGTAAGAGGAGGACGCATTAGGCGCCCACACATAAATAATCATCCTTATTACCAGCGCATCACTTTGTCAGGCTGCGCCTTATAACCTTCGCTTACAGCAGTGTAATCTTTCAGCCCTGGTACTTTCATTTTAAACTGTCAACTGTTATCTTATACGGACTTGCAATTTGCTTTTATGTGTCTTCCGGGATCTATAAGCCGCCTCGTGTGCTAAATGCAAGCGTCTGTGATTATGTCATGTCGTAGTGATGCAAAGACGTATTGTTCGACTGCTGTACTGCTGATTTTCTCTATTCGCCATTTTGAGTCACATTGGAACTCGTCCACCTAAGAGTGGTAAAAAATGTACCACGGACCTCCTAGCTAACAATTCCATCCATCCATTTTCTATGCCGCTTATCCTCCCTAGGGTCGCGGGTATGCTGGAGCCTATCCCAGCTGACTTTGGGTGGGAGGCGGCGTACCCCCTGGACTGGTCGCCAGCCAATCGCAAGGCAGACAAACAAACATTCACACTCTTTTGGGCAATTTAGAGTCGCCAATTAAGCTAACATGCATGTTTTTGGAATGTGGGAGGAAACCGGAGTAACGGGAGAAAACCCACGCACGCACGCACGCACATGCAAACTCCACACAGAGATGCCCAATGCAGATTCGAGCCTGACTGTGAAACCGCCATCACCCCCTTGCAGCAGGCTAACAAATAAACACAGAAATTGTGTACAGTGGAAACTTGATGGACGCTAACCAAATCAATTTTTCCCTTTAGAAATCATGTAAATCCAATTAATCTGTTCCAGAAAGCCAAAAATATGAACACAAAACCTGTTTTTATGTTTTTTATTTATACACTATATATACAATTATACACAACCTGGCCAAAAAAAAGTCACCTGGATTCTCCAAGTAAATAGGTAGAAGGTTGCTGCAGTTGGTCAGGTCTAGGTTCCTCAACACTACGTGCTCAAAAAATGAGGTCAGCTGACTACCTGAATATACTGAAAGAGCAGCTTATTCCATCAATGGATTTTTTCCTTCCCTGATGGGTCGGGCATATTGCAAGATGACAATGCCAGGATTCATTGGGCTCAAATTGTGAAAGAGACATCATTTTCGCACATGGAGTCCAGACCTTTGAGAATATTTGAGATGTGCCGGAGAAGGCTTTGCGCAGCGGTCAGGCTCTACCATCATCAGTGCAAGATTTTGGTGAAAAAAGAATGCAACACTGGATGGAAATAAATCTTGTGACGGTGCGGAAGCTTATTGGAAACAACGCCGCAGCAAATGCGTGCCGTCATCAAAGCTGAAGTCCAACCAAATATTAGAGAGTATGACCTTTTTTTTTAGTGGCGTCTTTTTTTTGGCCAGGCAGTGTAGTTTCACATGCAAATTTGAAAAGCATATACATGAGAAATGAGGGGGAAAAATTGACATTGTGGTTAATTTTACCTTAATTGGAGGCGACTGTCTCCAAGGACATGGCGTGGCGGTGAGATCAACCACTTTGTTTCTTGAATTCGGTAAGAGTTTCTCACCTCCATACTGTAACCCAAAATTGAGCCAAAGAATGCTGCAAGTGTCAGCATTTTGAGTAAGAAGGCGAGAAATGCTTTTGAATTCAAGAAATAACGTGTGACAAAACAGGAAGATGATGTCCGTGGGCTGTCTCGCTGCCTCAGTGTGTCTTTGGGAAGAGTGACGTCTTCAATGAAGGTAAAAGTAACCTTGAATGTTCACTTATCCCTTATGCTCGTCATTTATATGAATTTAGAATGATTTTATGCATGTCAAACTTTAATTATAAAGCTATAAACATGTTTTGTGTTAACCTTTCTGACAGTTACACTGTCAGAATGTTAGAAACATTTTCCCTGATTGTGCGCAGAAGATACAGAATGCATGATTTGGCTGCAACCAGCCGAGGCGCTGCTGATTCAGTTTGTCTAAAGAAGAACATGATGTCAGCTATAAGGAGCTGCAGCTTTTTTTAGCGCTACCATGACATTTCAAAGCAACATTCAGATTTAAAATGACCTTCTAGTGCAGCGATGTCCACATAGTGTCAAAATGAAACGATGAAAGGGCCACTTTGATATTTTGTAGAGCATCACGTCTGGATATGATAAGAAGTTATACATATTAGAAGAAAAAAATGCTTCTCAGCTTTGTGATATAGTTGGAAAAGCGTATTATCAGTATGAACGTTTCTCTTCCCTATTTTTGCCCATTTTTTCATTTAGGATTTTCTCGTATTTTCTAAACAGCTCAAGTAATGGTTTCATTCAAATCGAACATGCAGTTCACGGTCAAAAAGGAGTGGGAAGAAGCAAAGCTTATTTAATCCCACCCCTCATCCCTTTTGATACATCTGTTCACCTTTGCTAATTGTAAACACATAGAAGCATTTTAAGGCAAGACTGCAACGTGGCGCAACAAGAGTCAAGGCTAAAACCTACTTTAAAGTACATCTAAAATAGATTTATGATAACAAACAGATAATAACTTATAAAGGGGTTAATTCTTGACAGGAATCTAGTTTTATGAGGAGTGAGTATGTACTCACCAAAAATGAAGAGTTACTGTAGGGCCCTATGATTTCCACATTAATGGAATTGCGGAAGTGGCCAAAAAAAAAAAAGGAATTTACTGTTCAACGCGGAATCTCACGGAAATTGGCATCATGTGAATGAAATGCTGTCATCGTGAGGAGAAGGAACGTTTGTGTGTGGAATTATATACCCGGCGGAATCTCATTACAAAGACACTCGACAGCTCGCTAGTTGTTTTTGTGTTTTTTTCTTTTTGTGTCCTGTCCAGCCAATAGGGCAGATAGTATTTATGATCGAGATGCCCGTACATGCAAAACAGATTTGCTCTGCCAGGGAAAGTATAAGATACTCTCCCGTGTCACATTGATTTGATTTAATTTTATGCAAATGAGGGGAGGCCGGACCAGAGCAGGAGGGGATAGAGAAGAAGAGAAAATGGAGACAAAACAGCTTCAATGTTGAAATGACGATAAACACCGGCGAAAGTTGGCACAACCTCCTCTCAACTTCCGCTAGCTTTCTTCTAGTCACGTTCCGTGGCGGAGGCTAGCATGCTAGCTGTTTTGTGTGTGACTCGGGCCGGATGAGTATATTTTCACCGTGTCGTGTTTTATCGCTTTATTGTAAGGAGCGTTTTACAATGCCGGATGACGAGGTGCAGGTTCTGAGTGAAAAAAGAGAATAAAAACACGTTTATTTTTGAACCTAGATCCTTATCCTTAGAGACCTTCTCACACGCAGAACATCCATTCGGCCTTCATATGCAGTTGGAATTGCCTGAGTGACTACATCAAGATTTTGTAGCAATGTGTGCATGCCATTGGAGAAGTTAGCAAAGCTACATCCATTTCTCAATTACTGGGCCAAATTGTCTATTGATGGACTGCGTCAGTAAATGCAAGTCATTTTGCACTTAATTAACTGACCTTTTATTCACTAACCCAAAAATCACACACACTATGCTGATGGCTGTTAGCGCCGTCCGTGTTGTGTTAAATTTTCCCCTGAGCTCATGTTGCTCCCCTCTTGTTGAGTGGTGCCGTTTCACGTTTCTGGGTAGCGGGTTATTGTTTGCTGTATGCATCTACTTGAGGGTCTACCAGATTTTAATAATATTTTAGAAATAAAAGGTTTGCATGTTCTCCATACACTGCAAAAACATTTTTGTAGTACAGTTAGGGAGTGAAATGTACTTTTATAGTGATTCACCAGATCTCCACACAATAAGCTAAATATGGTAATATTAGAATAAAATACAGTTTGGGTCCCAGTAATGACCTCGGGGGTACGTGGCACGTTATATTTAAGCTTGCCGATGTATATTTTTCTAGCTTCACATATTGCCACCTGTCTGCTAAGTGTCTTATAACCCAGTTGAAGACTCCACCGCTGATTCCATATCTTTCTAGTTTTGTAAGTGGGATTTTGATCAATTGTATCGAAGGATTTTAGTAAATCCATAAATACTGCAGCTGCAGACTTTCTACGGTTTGTAGCATTTGTAATTTCCTTTAGTAATATTCATTAGTGCCATGGAAGTTGAAGTATTAGCTCTGTATTGGCCGTCAACGAGTAATCCATTCTTATTAATACATTTGTCCAGTTTGTTGAATAGCTTTTCAATTATTTCTGAAAAAAAATTTAAAAAAGGTTTTTGTTTTGTTTTGTTGTTTTAGACAAAAAAGTATATTTTATTCTAAATATTTTGACTTTATTGCCATAGTATTTTTTTCCCCGACAATCCAAGTTATTATTCCTAGTTTTTTCTTGCAAATTTTTGTGCATTTTTTCTTGTCAGAAGACAACTTTTTTCTTATAACATATTTTATTATGTATGTTTTTAATATATGAATATATTTCTAATCAGATATACTGTATATTCATTTAATTTATTCTTGTAAAATTACTGCTGTTTTTTTTTATTTCTGTTGATGTTGCTTTTTTCCCCCAACTATTTTATTCTGTCTTTAAAAAAAATAAAAAAAAGAGTACAACAGATGCAGTATTTGCTTTGAGGATGTTGATGGAGAAGTACAGGGAAGGTCAGAGGGAGCTACATTGTGTTTTTGTAGATCTGGAGAAAGCTTATGACAGGGTGCCCAGAGAGGAACTGTGGTATTGTATGAGGAAGTCTGGAGTGGCAGAGAAGTATGTTAGAGCGGTGCAGGACATGTACGAGGACTGTAAGACAGTAGTGAGGTGTGCTGCAGGTGTGACAGAGGAGTTCCGAGTGAAGGTGGGACTCCATCAGGGATCAGCTCTGAGCCCCTTCTTGTTTGCTATGGTGATGGACAGGCTGACGGACGAGGTTAGACAGGAATCTCCATGGACTATGATGTTTGCAGATGACATTGTGATATGTAGTGAGAGCAGGGAACAGGTGGAGGAGAAGCTTGAGGGGTGGAGGTTTGCCCTGGAAAGGAGAGGAATGAAGACGGAGTACATGTGTGTAAATGAGAGGGACCCAAGTGGAAGAGTGAGGTTACAGGGAGAAGAGATAAAGAAGGTGGAGGATTTTAAGTACTTAGGGTCAACAGTCCAGAGCAATGGAGAGTGTGGAAAAGAGGTGAAGAAGCGTGTGCAGGCAGGCTGGAATGGGTGGAGAAAAGTGTCGGGTGTGATGTGTGATAGAAGAGTTTCAGCTAAAATGAAAGGAAAGGTGTACAAAACTGTGGTGAGACCAGCGATGTTGTTTGGTTTAGAGACAGTGCCGCTGAGGAAAAGACAGGAGGCAGAGCTGGAGGTAGCAGAGATGAAGATGCTGAGGTTGTCTTTGGGTGTGACCAGGATGGACAGGATCAGGAATGAGCACATCAGAGGGACAGCACATGTTAGAGGTTTTGGAGATAAAGTCAGAGAGGCCAGATTGAGATGGTAGGGACATGTCCAGAGGAGAGATAGTGAATATATTGGTAGAAGGATGCTGAGTCTTGAATTGCCAGGCTGGAGGCCTAGAGGAAGACCAAAGAGGAGGTTTATAGATGTAGTGAACGCAGTTGGCGCAAGAGAAGAGGATACAGAAGACAGAGTTAGATGGAGGCAATTGATTCGCTGTGGCGACCCCTGAAGGGATAAGCCGAAAGGAAAAGAAGAAGGAAGAAGATCAAATATACTGTATATTCATTTCATTTTCCATCCATCCATTTTCTATGCCGCTTATCCTCATTAGGGGTGCGGGTATTCTTGGAAAATTACTGCTATTTTTTAAATTGCTTTTCCCCCAATTATTTTATTCTGTCTTTCTGTACATTTTCTTCTTGTCATTTTGACTTTATTTTGTTAACATTTTGACTTCATTCTAATTTTCCAAAAATGAAACTTTTGTTTTGTTTCTCTCTCTCTCTGTGTGTGTGTGTGTGTGTATATATATATATGTATTTATTTATATATAAATTGTTATATGAAGTGTCCATTAGATTGTGAATGCGAGTGTGAATGGTTGACTTATTTTGCAACTTTTGGAAGAGAATCTATTTTTGGTAATATTTCAATTCTATGCTACTAAGGTACGGTTATTTGTACTATTTAGTATTATAAGGTTCATTCATTCATTCATTTCTATACCGCTTATCCTCATTATTCTCCTAAAATTTGAACTTTTTTTCTTTTTAGAATACAAATTTTCTCTTAACATTTTGACTTCAGTTGTCATAAAAATGACTGCGGGTCTTTCCATTTCTTTTGCTGTTGCTTTCCTGAGGTTGCTTTCTTCCTGTAAACTTTCTTGTCGTGATTGTGACTTTAAAATTCTATTTTTAGACTGTGCTGCGGGACAGGTAAAAAAAAACAGTCGCCGGCCGCAAACGCCCTCCCGGTAGGCAGTACGGGCGTCCCCGATCTAGCGGTTTTAAACAGTCAGTGTTGCTTTCGTTGCTCATCATAGAGTTGTACTGTGGATTTACCACAAAAGGCTCCTTTTTGTCCCTTCTTTGCGTTTTCTTCTTCAGGAATGCCGTTTCTCTTTACTTGTTTTGTATCCTGAGTGTGCTCAACAAGCTGTTCCCTTTCTGGATTAACGCACCCGAAACCAGAAAAGGCGCACCTACCCAGCCGTGGCTCTTCCAACCTGACAGGCGTCCTCTCCGTGAACGAGCGCCGACAAATGGCACGCTCATTTGCATGCCGAACGACGTGGATATTTATTTAAATTTAATTTCATTCCCGCACGCGGTGTGGCATAGGCTTTTGTGCCAGAGTCATATTAACCCCTTGACTAGTTATTATGCGGCGCACGAGGTAGCCCACACGTAATGAATATTCATATCCATGGCGTTACCGCCGGTCGCCCTACCCCCTCCCATCCTCCACCCTCATCTCCTCCTCCTCGCCCTCACTGTGCTGGATCACTGCTGCACACTCAAGTCATTTCTTCCCCCTTCTTAATCTCTCTGAACAAACGGTGTTTCGGGTGGCGTGCGCGGACCACACAGACAGAGGAAACCATGTCAGATAAGACTCAGATGCCGAGTAGGGAGAGCGCCCTCGCGGGACGAGAGGAAAAAATGGCCGTCGCAGGTAATTAAGATCACGTCAGAAGCTGTCACCAAAGTGCGCAGGTGTGGTGGAGTTGCAACACGGCAACGCGGCTTTTGAACTAAACGTCGGAATGCACAAACATGAAAGTGGCACCACGGAAGCCCAGCAGTTTTCAAGGTTGCATCTGAGGTTGAAATCCCAAGTTTATTTAGGTTTTGGGTTTATGAAAGACAAGCTCTGCTTCTTCCCTACGCCTTTTCAGACATGTTGACTTGGGGAGGAGTAAACTTCAATGTATCTTTGTTAAGCACGTTTGAAATAACATTTACTTCATGTGCTCAGGAGCTACTAAAGCTGAACTCTTGGATTGGTGGGATAAGTTTTTTTTTCCATGTACATTTGCTTAGCATGTACTAAAATCTGAGGTATAATAGAATCAGCCAGGACAAAAAGATTATTTGCCAAAAGGCCACTTGTTTTTTGTATTTTGGCAAGTTCCATTTTCTCATTTGGTTGGCAAATTATTACCCCTTTAGGTAATATTCTTACATAATTTTTCTTTTTTGCAGTACAGCGATACAGTGATATGTTAGTAAAATGACTAAATAAACAAACCTAAATGTTAAGTTTTAATTGCGATGAAGAAAGTGATTGTTTAATACTTTGCAAAAACTCTAATCTACTTAATTGGCCCATTTTAGTTAACTATTATTTTACATATTCCTATTAGGGGTGTCAATCAAGATTTAATTGCATTTTGTCCGCAGTTAACTCATTATTAATCACAATCACTTGCATATAGAAAGAGGCGTTTATGTCCAAGTGTACCTTGTGAAGATTTTTCTGGTGAGATCTCTGTGCAAATGTTTGTTTATTAAACATTCTGATGATTTAAACGGCTCACCACAAAATGGATATTGTATACACACTTCCTCTCGGTCGCTTCTTTGTCTCTCCTTAATGCGTTTGTGGCAATTTCAAGGATTTTATGCAACGGGAGTCAGTATCTTCTCAACCAAATGATTCCATGTGGAAGATGAAGAAGAAAGATAGCAAGAGTTTTTGGTATGGGTGTTTATAGACAACTTCACTAACTCATACAAAATCATTTTCGGATGTGAAGAACTTTTAAAGTACATTTAAAGTCTCAATAAGCACGGAAATACGCGCTTTTTGATGACGTATATGTTGGATATATGTGACCTGACCGTTCATACTGCGGTATATATATCAAATATTTATATCTACCGTACATACAAATGAGGCCTGAGTCACATAGAAATCGGAATTGACCAGCAGTGGGAACGTAGGCTAAATCGCTTATAAATATTTGTAATAGCGTGAGTCCTATGCGAGCACAAACGTTCATTTTAATTGCACAAAACCACACAAAACAACGACGGAAAGAATTGGACTATTTGAGCAGAGTTTTGCGCGAGGTGGGCGGCCAACTTCACTCAGGTCCCACACCTTTAATCGTTAAGATCTCCAAAACCAAAGCAGCACAAACCTTGATTTCAACTGAACTGAACGACACAAACGAGGATGGTTAAAATGAGACTATTTTCCTTTCATTCGGAGCTTGTTGACAAGTGAGTGACCTCAGTGGACCTTGAATGAATGTGTAATATCTCAAAAACGAAAGCAGCACTAACGTTGATTTGAACTGCACAAAACTACACCAAACAAGACCAAAAAAATGTGACTAACTTGGTTTCATTCGAAGCATGTCGGGGCCTGAGTGACCTTTGGTTGACCTTTAAGAAACGTGTAACAGCTCCAAAACGAAAGCAGCACAAACATTGGTTCCAACTGAACCCAACAACACAAGTGAGGACGTTTAAAATGAGACTATTTTGGTTTCATTCGGAGATTGTTTGATGGCCAATTATGTAATAGCCCAAATCTTTAATTGTTAATATGTCATCACAAACGTAGCACATGCAAATGTTTTTTATTTTGGTTTCATTTGGAGAAATTGGGGGGCTGGATGAACTTTGGTTGACCTATAAAAGAAACTGTAATAACTCCAAAACGAAAGCAGCACAAACGTTAATTTTAACAAAACAGCACAAACGGAGCACAAACAAATGAGACTATTTGACCAGAGTTTTGCACGGGGCGGGGGGCCAACTTCACTCAGGTTTTACTGCCATCGCGTTGAACGCTGTGTGCGTTCTCGCTCACTTCCACCTTGTAAATGAACACTTATTAGTTGTGACACCTATAAGCTAAAGTTGCATTGTATGAATGCAAAAAAAAACCTGCAGTGCACATTCTGTAGCTTCACCAGTCCAGCAAGTGGCGTTTGCTTGTTGATCTTCCTGCCAAATCGTGTCTTCGTGGACAGTCACGTCAAGAATCACGTCTTCAGTGTAGGTAAAAGTAACCTTAGATGTTTATTGATCCCTTTCATTCATCGTGTACTGTATATGCATGTTGAATTATTTTTCGGCATATATTCATTCATTCATTTTCTGTACCGCTTATCCTCATTAGGGTCACGGGGATGCTGGAGCCTATCCCAGCTGGCTTTGGGCAGGAGGCAGGGTACATACTGGACTGGTCACCAGTCAATCGCAGGACACATATAGACAAACAACCATTCACACTCACATTCATACCTATGGACAATTTAGAATCGCCAATTAACCTAACATGCATGTTTTTGGAATGTGGGAGGAAACCGGAGTACCCGGAGAAAACCCACACACGCACGGGGAGAACATGCAAACTCCACACAGAGATGCCCAACGGAGATTTGAACCCAGGTCTTCCAGATCTCCTGACTGTGTGGCCAATGTGCTAACCACTCAGCCACCGTGCGGCCTTTCCGGCATATATAATTATTATAATTATTACTATAAATGTAAAACTACAAAAACGTTTTCTGTTCACATTTATGGCTGTCTGGAACAGGTGAATTTGACAAATTAATGACGCTAATCAAGGTTCCACTGTGTTTCAAACACGTACGACGGCAAATTGGCCAAGAAAAGGCTACTCTTTTCTTGTAGCCTTTATGTTGGGTGCAAGGAGACCCGATGTGTTTTCATCTTATTTTGTCAGTTCTTTATTTAGCTGAGTCGGCATAGTTGGAATCAAGTGCTTCCCCGTCATCACCTGCCATCATCTTTTTGACTAAATACATCACTGTAGCATCCAGGGGCCCATCTGGGCATTATGCGCATGAAGGCTCCGCCCCGTCGTAGGTTCCTGCTCCGTCTGTCCGAGCAGCTCGGAGACGCCGCATGGCACAAATCTGTTCCACGGCAGGGGGGGAGTGGCTTAGATTTGTTTGAGTGTGTCCTTAGCTGGATTTGTAGTATGGAACAGCATGTTTGCGGTCAATAATGGCATCCCTTCTATTGAAATAACCATTACTACTATCTTGGCTTTAAAAGATGCTTCGTGTTCAGACGTCCGCCCACTCCCCAGTCTCCCTCCTGTCTTTCTAATGTAGTTGCTGACCTTGGTGAGAATGATCCAGTGGCATATTGCTACATGGTAGGGCACACCAGCTATTATTGTCAGGCAGTGTGGGATAGACTGCCAATATTTCTTCCAAACAGGATGGGGGAGGTCAGCTGACCAGCATCAATCTCTGTTCCATGCTCCACTATAACTCTTAACAGCAGCTCCATGGTGAAGCCAAATGAACAAAACAATATATATAATATATAAACCATATATATTATAATAATGATATAATAATAATAACATACACACACACACGCACAGTGGTGTGTGATTTATTTTTGCGTGTCTGTCGCACTTCAAACTAATTTAATTATTAGTCAATGACTACACAACTGAACACAAATTGCAGTTTTTAAATGGCCTTCATGGCCCTGTTTGAAAAAGTGATTACTACATAGATTAGCTTTGGGACTGCAGCAAACCACAGCGAGAGCCATTATCCGCAGGTCTTCCAGATCTCCTGACTGTGTGGCCAATGTGCTAACCACTCAGCCACCGTGCGGCCATTACAAACAGTTGATGTTTACAAAATACAAGGAAGAAGACTCGTGAAATATTGTGTACATCCAAGGTCATATTACTTCATTCCTCGGAGAGTACATTTTCTGTCTGTTGACGGTCAATGCCATGTTTGTTACTATCATCTTGTACTCGTAGTAGGACCTTTTCATCCTACTGAGAACATTGTCTGTACTACAACAATGTTTTGTTATAATTGTTAGACACCACTCATCACTATTATTATTTATTATGATTATCATTCATCAGGACGGCAATATTATTTATTTACCATGGCAAGAACTGCTATTTAACACACTGTCACATGACCTTACTTATGCATTCAAACGTAGTAACTGCAGGAAGTCCACAAATGTCTAGAAATAGGGCAGACTCTACAGGGGTAGGATTTAATAAGCTTTGCTTTTTCCTACTCCTTTTGGACATTTGGAACTGTCAAGTGTATTAAGTGATGTATGCCAAAGTCATTTACATGCATGCAAATCAAATTAAACCATTACCGTTACCATTACCATTAAAGAGAAACATCTTGGTTCCGCCTTGCATAACCAACGCTTTGCTGTCATTGCAAATCGAGAGTTTTATATCGAAACAAGACACTTGAAATAGGAATGTCAGAAAAAATTTGAAATATGTAAAATTATTAATTAATTCCATCTATCCAATCATTTTCTATACCGCTTATCCTCATTAGGTTTGCGGGTATGCTGGAGCGTATCCCAGCTGACTTTGGGCAGGAGGAGGGGTACACCCTGGACTGGTCGCCAGTCAATCGCAGGGCAGACATACAATCATTTACACTCTAAGGGACAATTTAGAGTCGGGAATTAACCTAACATGCATGTTTTTGGAACGTGGGAGGAAACCGGAGTACCCGGAGAAAACCCACACACGCACGGGGAGAACATGCAAACTCCACACAGAGATGCCCAACAAAGATTCCAACCCAAAACCTCCTGACTGTGAGGCCAACGTGCTACCCATCCAGGCTAATTTCATCTAATAACGTATCATTTGAACTTTATTGTGATACCTCATTTACTTATCTATTCCCAAGTATTAAGGAAAATTCCATACAGGGAAATGCCTTTGGTTGCTTTAACATTGAGTGAAGACCAAAGACCATTGAATGAATATTCAATGCTGACTTTGTGGATGTGCTTTCCAATCTCACCCCTTCTTATCATTTTTCCGATGGCGATCTATGAGCATCACCATCTAGCTTGTAGAAGACTACCGAGCCATTGATAGTTGCCGTCGGTAGTCGCATGCAACTGATTTGACTGTTAGGCTGCAGAACAGATTCCAGCTTAGACCACTCGAAACTTCCAATTTTGGGGATCTGAAAGTTCTTCCCAGTCAGGAACACTTCCCAAGAGAGGGTGTTTGATAAATGAGACATAACAGGGAGTCGGGTCTTGGAGCCACACAGCCATATT
Source organism: Oostethus manadensis (assembly GCA_024372805.1). Classification (NCBI taxonomy): domain Eukaryota; kingdom Metazoa; phylum Chordata; class Actinopteri; order Syngnathiformes; family Syngnathidae; genus Oostethus; species Oostethus manadensis. The sequence continues at coordinate 2,117,031 of QODF01000026.1, read as the reverse complement.
GTTTTGTTCATTTGGCTGTTGTCGTTCTTGGACCACCTCCCCCAACAGCCTTACCTCCCCTCCCCTGTGGTAACCCCCCAACACTCATCCTCGCCCCTTCCCACCCTCCCATACAGCAGAGGGTAGTTGGCACCAGTATAAAGCTTCAGCCTCCTCCGACGACTCGTGCCTAGCTCGCTGCCAACCTATGTGAAGCTGGGAAGAGGAGTAGCGAGAGGGAGGGAAGAGGAAAAGCAACGAGGGAATGGATTTTTTTTTAATCTATGCAGTCTGGAAATCGACCTTATCGTCACACGTTTTGGCATCCGGGATAGCTCCCCTCCCATGTTCCGCCGCTTGGACTCCAAATTTTGGTGAGAACCACAGGGACCATGGGTTGAACCAGAGGCTAATAAACACCAAATGCCCACTGAAACCAGTCAAACAGGACTTTGTTATCCACCATTTAGGATACCGATGTTTGTTTTACCCTGGACTGTTCCTGACCATTTTACCATGACCACTCAATTTGATATTTGGGTCCGATCAAACATCAGTGCAAAGGCGACAATGTAGATGACCCAAGAGTTCCGCTGTATCGTAAAGGCATAAAAACAATTGGTTAAGTTAGGGAAACTCCATTGCGCGAATCTCCCCGGCGTGTTTTTGCCTGGTGTGAACGCCGCCAGTTGTTGTGGCTACTTCTGTGAGAGCTGCAGAAAGGAGGGAGGTTTGGAGTCACGCTTGTGAAAGGAGCCGGCCTGGCGCAGCCTGGACTTTTGCCAGCTTCTCCATGGGGCGGGGAGAGTTTGAGAGGTCATTCTGAGAGTGATTAGATTGTGTCGGTAAGAAGAGCATGAGGCATGATGGGAACGTTTAAGGCGAAGATGGTGAGCAAGTGAGATCTGCCAGCAGCGCGGTTTGTCTGTGTTTTCTTTGGTGTCATTTTGTTTGTGTGTCTGCATTTGCTTGATACTTTTACCAGGAACCAAACAAAAAAAAATAAAAACGCAAGCCGAGCAGCTGTTTTGATGAAACCTCGTTGGCAGGAGGGTTCGTTAGCCTGGTTTTGCAGGAACTACCTAATTGTGTACAGATTGCTGTAGGATTGGCAGAAGGATAAAGACGTTGCATTTTGGGTGTGGGGCAGTCATCCTGCAGGGCACGTGGGAAGAAGCTCGAGGTGTGTGACAGTTAGCATTACCGCCACCTACAGCACTGGAGTGGAATCACAAGCTTGTGATACATTTTTGTCATGTTGTTGGCATTGGGGGTTTGTAACCCAGTTTAAGTTTTGGGTTGTTTGGGTCTTTGAACGGTTTTGCATACATAATCAAAATTGTTAAATAGACCAGCAAAAACAATGGAAAAAGGGTAAATGAAGTATCCCCAAATGTTGAAGTACTTACTATAATTCTTACCAGATATGAATATGGAAGGAAAGTGTCTAGCGTGCAGTTTTATTTAAAATTCAATATAGGCACCTGCGTTTGCCACGTGGGAACAACCTGGGATCAGAGACTGGGATCAACTGATTTCACAAGGAACTCTTGTGGGATGGAAGACATAACTTCTTGTATAAATTTCAAACAATATAGTTGATCATAAAAAAAAATGAGCATAAATTTAATTTGCATACATCATGCAACATACACACAAGAAATAGAAAAATATTAAAATGATAGGGAATTACAGAAAATTAGTGTTTTAAAATAGGGAGTTACTTTTCAGTCACCCTGTATTGTGTTAAAGCCAAATATGCATGCCAAGTAAAAAAATTAAATATATTTAAATATATATATATAAATAGAAGGTATATTTTATAATATATATAAAACATATAAATAAATAAAAAATAAAAATAGTCCATTCTCTTTTTGGAATAAATATAGAAAATTAAAATATAATTTTCAATCTTCTTTAGAACAAACCTCTAGCTATGCTCAAATCCTTAGCTAATACCGAAAGCACAAAAGAACAAAATATAAAATAAAGTGCTCGGTTAAATCCATTTTTTCCCAGCGTTGCAACGCCGACCAAGGCTTTAGCAATGTGATGGGACGCCGCTTTGCACTTTTCCTTTCATGAGGAACGCAACAGGAAAAAGAGCAGCTTTTGTGTTGTGGCGGGAGCTTCATGACGGACGGGAAGCTGTGTTACCGCGCACCCGCGTCCTGGAGTTTGTGCCAAGTTTTGAGCTGGTGAAAAAGACTTTTTTGATGTACGCCCAAATTACTGACCCACTGCTTTTTGAATGGCCCCTTCCTCCACCGCAGGCGGTGTCCTTTTTGTTTTTTTGTGTTTGCCCCGCCCCTCCTTTCTCCTCCTTCATGCACTCGGCACAGTGCAGACTGTTGAGTGAGACCTCCGCGTCAGGATACCAATAGTACAGCGCAAACCCGATCGATATCGACATGAATAATGAGTTTGTTTTTGATACCGTGCTTAAAATCGATACATTAATAAATTCCATATATTGTCCAGCCCTATCATGTAGGCATGCGGCGGTATGAGATTGTGACTGTAAATTTATTAATTGAATAGATAAGAGTTAGTCATTTTTAAACCATATAATAGAACACAACAAAAGTGGATGCATTTAACAGAAAATACCAAAGATATAACCAAAAAAATAACTGAATTCATTCATTAATTATTATTATTAATAATTAATTAAATAAATAAATGCCATTCTCAATGCAGTCTACTGTAGCTAATCCTGCAAATCAAGTCACAACACAAATAATTTTTTTTAGGAAAAAAAAGAGCAAAATGCCCATAAATGCAGTCATATGTTCAAGGTCGCAACATAATTTTTATTAATTTTTTAAAAACTTGTAGTGTTATGTTAACATGCTGGCCACACTTTTGCGCAAACTTCCTTTTCGGGGACATGTGATTGTTGTTAGCAACTGAGATGTTAAGGGGAGCGTGACGGGAGTAATATGTCACAATATGTAATAACGACAACGGCGACAACAGCGTGGCCGCACCGGCTTAGTGCTAACCAAAGTCTATCCCCGCCCCACGCCCGTGGTATTAAAATAGTAGTTTTGTCGATTTCTCGGTTTTTAACAATTAAATAAAAAGTAACCTCAATTTTCCAGTTGAAGACAAGTCGTCATTTTCTGCCTTGACAGATTGCGTCGTCGTCTTGCATACCGCCCGAAGTCACGGAAATCTGAAAGCTTCTCTCATCTTTTGCATCTTCTTGGCCATTTAGTCATGTTTTTGTTTTGGCAGGCCGCTCTCTCGTCCTCCCACTCTTCCTCCTCCAACACACTTGTCTCACTCATTCTCCTCGCGTTCACTGATTCGCCATATTCAGTGCTTTTTTTTAAAAAAAATTTAATTTATCACTTTGTCCAGAAACGGTCATATAGTAGGAGGTGGAGGAAGACTGATTCTATTCTCCCACCGACTACAGTATATGTTATCCTCTTTTGTTTTTGTTGTTGTTGTTTAACGTACACTCACAGATGTACATGCGAGTTGGTTGCAGCTGACAGAGCTCCGCTAACACGGCTTGGCACTGCTGCGCAAAGACAGAACAGGATTGCCTGAGGCCTGCGAGTGACAATTTAGGAGTTTATGCCACTGCAATCTGTTACTGCATACATTTGGTGTCATTTTAAACGTATCATTTTGCAGGTGGTTTGCACTCCCAACTCCCAACAATTTAATATTGGGTATGCAACGCCCTATATGACCTGTATCTGTCCTGTATGACCCAGCCTCTGACCACACCGTTGTTTGAGGAACTGCAACGGCAGCAGTTTTGCGTGGAGCTAGAAGCTGCAACAAATATTAGAACATTTTGGAAAAGGGTATTTTGAATGATAAGATTAGCTTCAAAGACCTGGCAGTGGGATCTGTCAACAAGACCAAAATTGTTTGTGTTGCTGTGGCTTGAGTTGTCACAAAGTACATCTCCTCTGGGAGAAGAGGGAAGGGTGCGCTGTTTTGTATTGTTTTGTAATTTACACGGTGGTACTTTGGCATAAAGTGTCCCAACTAACGATTGTTTTTAGACGTGAGCCGTCCTTAGTTTTGCTTTGAACTGCTAGCAAAAATTTCGGCGAGGAGCTGCTGGCTACCAGCATAACCAATAAGAGCTATTCAGGGTGCCTGCATGTGCTATATATTGACACTAGCATTATAGCCATTGTACGTACATTATAGCGATCTCATTTACTGTATTTAGTATGTTTTGGACAAAACTATGACACGAACAACATCAAGCACTAAAAAGCACTAAATAAATACAGAACCACCATCCACCTGGCGTTCATTTTTCAGAGAGGTTGTATACCACAAATATGCACATTAGCAATCAATTGATTATGCATTCCGACATAGTATCAGCATTTGGGACAAATAGGTAAAAAAGGGTACAAACGCTGTATTGTACTTACACAGTATTGAGTGTGAGATTGAAAAAGGTACAAATAATAGCCCCTGTTTCCAATATTGATATCCCTGTACATAAAACTGGATGTAATATTGTAGTTGCATAGCGAATTGTTTACCACAAATCGATTTATTTTTACCTGTCATTAAATGCTATTAATTTGGAATTAACTGTGGACAAAAATGCCATTCATTGTGATTAAATATTTTAATCGATCCACAGCCCTACTCTCAACACAACAAGGTAGGAAGAAGTGCGGCTTCCAAAGTGGAATATTGGCGGGGTGACTTCATCCTCGATTCCGTGTTGGTGCTGTTCATAAGCGACACCGCCAAATGTCTGCATTTAGCGGGCTGTGTGACAAGGGCTGACTCGACTAGACAGACTGCTGGTTGCTGTGTTACCCAAACAGTGTTCTTTACGGGCGAGACAGGACAAAAAGACTCTAACGGTAAGCGCTCGATCAAGCATTTACTGTAGGTAAGCACAGGTCCTTGGCCTGCTGTTGCAGGATAACACCATGTAGGAAATGAACTCTTATCACTCAGATTAGACTTTGTTTGCATTCAGGTCTTTGTCACACAAAGTATCTGTTAAACAGCTCTCTCGGCGTAGCTCGCGTTGACCTTGGGAGCGAGCATCCATTATTGTCGTGTGCCGAAGCTCACGGTGCACCCAGTGGCCCTGTTTATCTGTGGACTAATATTAGTGGTTGCAGTACAAACCAGCTTTGCTTAGTGGAGATTTGCTCGCTAAGTCACCTCAGTCTTCTTAGCAAACACTAATCCCGACCCCCCTCCTCACACATCTGCGGGCTGCGCAGACACCACATGCATGCCTACTTTGCACACACTGACTTCCTTTTTAGCGCACTAATGCCACGCAACACCCTTCGGCAATTAAGTGCCAGCCCCTTGCCACCTCTCAGCACTTAACACTATCTCCGGGGTTGCAATGCTGGTATGGAAACATATGGAATTTCATTTAATATATGTCCAGGTTTAGAAAAGTATGCAAAATGTAAACTCAAGAATAAAAATTATTCCAATAGTCTAAAAGATAAAATTATGAATAACCCAAAAAAAGAAATAAGTGGATTGATCTGTTTTTTTAAGGGGCTTGCTTTGGCAGCTAAGATGTTTGTGTGAGCGCACACAGTGGGCCACGTAACCTGGGAAACATTTGGGATTGAAAAGTTGAATTGGCTCAGCCCTCTGCTCTTATATTCATCCAACCCTTTGTACTTGCTATGATACCTAACTATATTCTTCTGGAAATTATATGGTGACATAAATGCCATATTCAGAATGATGGCAAAAAAATGATTATTTATTTTAGCACTGTCAAATTATGAAAAAATGTTTAGATTAATTAATTGAAACATTAATTAAGTAATTAATTAAAATCTGATTAATCAGTTGTAAATTAATAAATCAGGATTAATCACCAGGGGTGTCACAATCTATAATTTTTGGCATTTGATCCGATTTTTTAATAGTCTTGCAGACCTGATCCAATCAACATAACAACGCGTTTTTTAAATAATACAATTTGTTACAAACATAAATTTGTGGAATTGAATATGGTTATTAAAATAGCTCTTCAGAACATGAATAATAATGCAACCAAAGTATTGCTGAATTTACTTTACAACAATATTGTCTGGCTTTTGTAACAAACCTATGTGAGTCAGGTCCCTAATGAAAATAAAAGTCAATCCAATAAGAGATAAAACTGGAAAAAAATGTACGTTCAAAATACGTCAGCAAGGGGTATATTGTGTTGTTCCAGGCTGCTGTTTAGTGTATGGGCTATAGAGTGCAGTGGTGTTCAGCACGCTGGTTAAAGCAAGCGTTTGGAGTCAAGTGCAGAGAAAAATCAAAAGGGGACAGTGTTATATATATTTGTTTGTAGTAACAGATTCAAATGAACTGAATATGGATTGTGGATATGTGCTAATGTGCTAATGCCCAAGCAAAAGCTGTACTAATTCTATATTTGATCAAAGTTAGATACGATTTGTCAGAGCAAAACACGATCACTGCGTACGACTTCTGTCAAAACATGTGATAGTAGCATATATTTCAGACATGTACTGCTTCCTGTCCCCTCAGTGAATCACCACCTTATCGTGGGGGAGGGGTTTGAGTGCCCAAGTGATCCTAGGAGCTATGTTGTCGGGGTTTTTTTGCCCCTGGTAGGGTCTCCCAAGGCAAACAGGTTCTAGGTGACGGCCCAAACTAAGAGTGATTCGGAAAGACTTTAATGAAAAATACCAAGAGAAGTGACCGCACCTCGCCCGGACATGGGACAGGCCTGGGGGAGGGGCTTGCAGGTGAGCGCCTGGTGGCCAGGCCTTCACCCGTGGGGCCTGGCCGGGCCTAGCCCGAATCAGGAACACGGGAACTCCCCCCCGCAGATCCACCACCTGCAGGGGCAAGCATAAGGGTCCGGTGCAATGCGATTTGGGCAGTGGTCAAGGGCGGGTGTCCGGGCGACCTGGTCTTCGGCGGCCAAATCTGGTTCTCTGGTGGGCAAGGAGCCCGAGCTTGTGGAAGAGGCGGAGACATTCCGAGGACTCGCCTCAACCCACAGTTTGGGCTCTGGAACCAAATTCCTTAAGAGGGGCTGGACCTTGTTATTCTCTGGAGTTGCTGCAGGGGAGAGGCGTCGAGCAGGTGTGGGCTTATTAATAGCCCCCAGCTTGATGCCTCTGTGCTGGAGTCATCCCCGGTGAATGAGAGAGTTATTTCCCTACGCCTTCGAGCTGGGGAAAGGTCCTGACTGTGGTTTGTGTGTACACGCCAAACGGGAGTTCAGAGTACCCAGCCTTCTTGGAGTCTATCAGAGGGGTTCCTGGGAGCACCCCAGCTGGTGATTCCATAGTTCTACTGGGAGACTCAAACGCCCATGTGGGCAATGACAGTGTGACTTGGAGGAGCGTGGTTGGGAGGAACGGCCTGCCTGATCTGAACCCGTGTGGTGTGTTGTTGCTGGGCTTCTACCCGGATAAGCGGAAGAAAATGGAATAATAATAATCTATTTTACATGTGTTTTTATATACAGTAGATACACAGCAGCATAAATGATTAGTAGTAGCAGCCATCAGTATTTTAACTTTTATCATTTTTAGTTGCATGCTGGCCACATAGTCAGGAGATCTGGGTCCGAATCTCCGTTGGGCATCTCAATGTGGAGTTTGCATGTTCTCCCCGTGCATGTGTGTTTTTTCTGGGTACTCCGGTTTCCTCCCACATTCCAAAAAACATGCATGTTAGGTTAATTGGCGACTCTAAATTGTCCATAGGTATGATTGTAAGTGTGAATGTTTGTTTGTCTATGCAATTGGCCAGTCTAGGGTATACCCCGCCTCCCGCCCAAAGTCAGCCTGTAGGCTCCATCCATCCATCCATTTTCTATGCCGCTTATCCTCATTAGGGTCACGGGGATGCTGGAGCCTGTCCCAGCAGACTTTGGGCGAGAGGCGGGGTACACCCCGGACTGGTCGCCAGTCAATCGCAGGGCACATATAGACAAACAAACATCCACACTCACAATCATACCAATGGACAATTTAGAGTCACCAATTAAGCTAACATGCATGTTTTTGGAATGTGGGAGGAAACCGGAGTACCCGGAGAAAACCCACACACGCACGGGGAGAACATGCAAACTCCACACAGAGATGCCCAACGGAGATTTGAACCCAGGTCTTCCAGATCTCCTGACTGTGTGGCCAATGTGCTAACCACTCAGCCACCGTGCGGCCCCCTGTAGGCTCCAGTTTTTAAAACAATTTGTGGAAAAAAAGTTCAGAATTAAGGGCATTATGCATGCATTGTTATTAAACCTTTCAAGATTTACCTGCGTTGTTACCTGTGCTCTTATATATTGCCATTGTAGTTTTTTTTTAATTAATATTAAAAATTCGTCTGGGCTCGTTCCCGTCAACCCGATATCATGTATCGTCTCATGTCGTGAGCTGAGTGTATCACGACACGCCCACAGCAGCACATTTTACTAGGCCTTTTTGCATGCATACTGTTGTTCAAGTAGCTCCTCTTCCCTTTCTTCATGCACAGACAAGCATGCAGTCAACGGCAATACCACCAAGCCGCCTTTTCCAGAAGGCATGGGGATCATCGTCTTTGGTAAGGTGGTCTAATCCCAGTTGGTTGTCAGCCATAATAAAATGATGCCACTAGCAGCACTGATGATGGTTTGGGTGTTTATTTACATGCAGGTATGGGTTGCTTCTGGGGAGCTGAGAAACTTTTTTGGAAGCTTCCGGGGGTCTTCTCCACACAGGTGGGCTTCGCCGGTGGCTTTACCCCCAACCCCACCTACCACGAGGTCTGCTCAGGTAATAACCCCCCCCCCTGCTACAGATGAATATTAGGCGCAATTCCTTTTAACGAGTGGATTGAGTGCTGCGTTTTGAGGCCAAAAAAGAGAGAAAATGAAAAAGGCAAGAGGACCACAGTCAGGCTCATTATAGCGCTCGCATCTTCCCCTCCGCTTTCCCTTCATCTGCAGGCAACTTCTACACCGAATGCACTGCTCCAGATGGGCTGCATTCCCCCCTCCCACCAATCTCCCGCTACCATCCCCACACCCACCCATGACCTACTTGTAAGGATTGGGCTCCGTTCTGTTCTATGCTATGCCTCGCCATGCTGTGCTGCGGCATCCCTCAGCAGAATTTACCATGTATGAAGCGCCATCACCGGGACGCCTTCCCGGAGACTGATCTGGCACGGTGGCGATACGAGCGTAAATCTCAGAGCCATCAAACATTCTGGTTACCTGTCTATGTGTGTGTGTGTGTGTGTGTGTGTGTGTGTGTGTGTGTGTTCTCATTTTCCTCATCAAGATTCTAATAGATTCATGTAGGGCATTGATATATAATTTAAATGAAGATGTCTGGGTCTACTTGACTCCTGCAAAATTCTTTTTGCGGGCTTTAATTATGAACTCCTCCCTCGCCGTGGGCGCACAGAGAACAAGCGCAGGGTCCCGATGGCGGACACAGCAGGATCGGACGCGGAGAAGGACGCGAGAGGCACTTTGGGCTTTGGTTGGCAGACATTTTGAGTGTAGAAACGCTTCAAGGGATTGTGCGTCAGGTATAGGTTGACAGGTGGGAAAAAAACAGATTGAGAGCTATTTCAAAGAGAAGGGAAAGGGACGGCGAGAATAAACTTTTTGGATGGAAAGAGCTTTTGAAGGAAAGGATGGTGGCCTGTCCGTCAGTAGAGAAGGTGCTGGTGTTGCTCCAGCGGCCGTGACGGGGAAGAACGGTGCGACCGCACTGGACCGAAGAGCTGTCAACACAACATGGTTAGGACAAGAGACAGAAAAGACGGAACGGTTAGTGAGGCTACATGAGAATGAAAGGGCAGACTCAACACAGAGAGGTTAAAAGTGCTGTAAATGGCTGTAATATAAAGTATTTATAGATTTATATTATTTATATATTTTACAGTATTACACCCAGTAAGCCTTACAACATACCTTAGTATAAGTACCTCAAATACATCTGGCGCTAATCCGCCCTCGCTCATAAACACATTATAACGGGACTGTCTGTAATTGTAGCCTGTCGATTCGCACGGCTTTTTAATACATCTAATATGCACCAGAGAACAAGAGGGATCCGTGTTGCAAACAAATACACATTCTACATACGTGTAATGTTTGGTGAGACACACAATTGCCAGATTTCATTACTGGAGCAACGTTTATTATTCTCATTCTCATTATTGCCGGTTTGAATTATCTCACAGCAGGCACAATAATAATAACATGATAATGTTATTATTGATAATGACAATAGTAACACAAGCTTCTGTTGCTCCCGTAACTCAGCAACAGTAAAGCTAAATGCTAAAACTTTGAACACCTCGTGTCATTTCCTGTCCGCCACCCAGTCACCTCCCACACTGGAGGTGTGTACCTGAGCATATTTAAGCAATATTCCATATTAGTGGTTGGGTCTTATTTGGCCCGATTATGTCTATTGTATCGGTTTATACAAGTGTAAAGGTGACTATAGGGGTGTTATTTCGCGTCTAGAGTGCTCCAATAATGTTAAAAGCCGCATTTAGACGGCCGTAAACAAGTTTTCTACGCTCTGACTACAAAAGTATTCCGGCTATAAAGAAGGAATCCTACTGTGTGGAAATTCACTTATCACGGTTGGGCCTGGAATGCTGTGTATGTTACATGCCTTTGTCATGATATGCTCATTTTCTTTCAATGTAGGTGTACATGTATTACATTTTGGAGGTAACTTGTCCATCACCAGTCAGGCTAAACGATGATGAATCGCACATTTAGAATACTTGAGCGCGAGTAGGATTAAGATTGAGGACACGTTCCCGCTCACAGCCCTACAGCGTTCCGACAAAACCCACCAAGAAGCAAAGACTTCTTTCCTCACTTTAAAGGAAGAAAAAGTTTTGACTGCGGGGGGTGAGAGGACAGCGTACTTTGTCAAAGTCACAACGGCATCCATCGTGAAACACTCCCTCGAGGCGTTTTCGCACCTGCCTCGTACAGTTGGGCCGAATTGAACGGTTCATTTACCCACTCGGTGCAGTCTGTTTGGACAGGTGTGAATGCAGCGATCACACGCGGCGGATCAAAACAAGGGGACGTCGTTGGAAGACGCCGTGTCGATCTGGCGACAAGGAGGAAAAGTTTGCGGTGGGAGCTTGCCGCCTGCCACGCGATCACGTAGAGGGCCGCCGCCCTGTAATTGCAGTCTTATTTCCTCAGCAGTTCGCCCATAAGCAGACGTTCCAAAGGTTTTTTTGTGTGAAGCTTTGGTGTTTGCTTGTTTGATGAAAGTGCAATACTGTCACACTACTTGTCCGTTTGGAGAGGAAACTAATCAAGGAAAGTGTAAACAAAGTGTTCAATGCCGTCATTGGGGGAATAAAGTAGCCTCGAACAGCACGAGTACAATTAAATTAAAAAGGGTGATGTGATGGCGCACAAGGCCATCGCCATCCACATGGCTTTTCACCCTGTTAGATGAAGGGTCCTTGTGGAAAAACACAGTCTACTGTCACCAGTGTGCACATTTTACACACTTTTGCAACCGAAAGGTATGCTTTTATTTTACCACTTTGGACTCAATTAGAGAGTAGGGAGTAGATATCAGTGGAGTAGAGAGAGTGAAGACTAAAACTTGACGAGATTTCTTGTTTGGACAGAACAGGGCAGCCAAAAGCCAGTCAGACTACGAAGGGTATTACAGTATAATATGGAAGTGGCAGCGTGCAAGGCATTATTGGGAGCACACATTAAGCGCTTTAGACACAGCGTGCAGTCCAACCTACCACGCCGTCCCCAGCGTCCAAGTCGAAGCTGTAGTCATTTTACATTTGATCAATTTTACTTGCGATTGTCAGATCAACCCAAGAAGATGCTTGGACTTGTCTGCACCCTCAACCACGGAGCGGTTCTATTGGCGCTCATTGCATTTGGCTAAGCACCGACACACCTCGTACACACAAGAGATCCTTGTTGACAATTTAGCAACATGATAAGCGTATTTAGCAAGTAATGGTGCGCATTAAAGTGTTTCTCGCGTCATACATTTATTCGAGTGTGGATCATTGCAGAATAAACACAAACCCGGCAAAAGTGGAAAATACAGCAAAAATATATCATAATGGAACTAGAAAAACCTAAATGTCTAATAAAAATCGTAAGGACTCTAAATTGTCCATAAGTATGAATGTGAGTGTGATTGGTTGTTTGTCTGCCTTGCCATTGACTGGCGACCAGTCCAGGGTGTACCCCGTCTTCTGCCCGAAGTCAGCTGGGATAGGCCCTAATTAGGATAAGCGGCATAGAATCTGGATAGATGGATCTTAAGTAGAGCTTCAAAATGCAGAAGAAAGGAGAAATGGGAGAGAGACAAAAACAAAAACTGAGTCAGCAGTTTATTGCAAACAAGCATTAAAATCATTAAATACCACCAACAGAAATCTGGGCAAAAATGTGGATTCATTGTCATTTTCTGTCAGGTATTCATGGTGTCAGGATCTCTTGATGGCAAAGGCAAAAAAGCTTTCTCTCTTTGAAGGCGGGCGGATTGTTGAGCTGCATAAGCAAGGCCTCTACCGCTGCGTCATTGCTTGGACGCAGAAAGACAGTCATTTAAAATTTCTTTAAAGATCGTAAGCATTAGGAAACAAAAAAGTCAAGTGGTAGACCCAAAGAAATGCCACCGTCCCTAAGCCGGAGGATCCTAATGGCTGTCCATTAAGACATGGGGCAGTCCTCGGACCAAATGAAGGTTCCTGGTGCAGAGGGCAGTCCAGTACGGTCTAGGAAGAATCTGCAAGAGATAGGTTTTAAAAACAAAAATGTCTTGAAAAGCCTTGGCTCCTTCAAGCCCAAAAATTGCAGGTTTTGAATTTGCACAAGAGCACCAGCATCCCTTTTTTTCAAATAATTATTTTCTGTTTTCAGTTTTTTTGGGGTTTTTTTACTATGGTTTTAAACTTTTGACCAGTTTTATGGTCATTTTTTGTCTCCCATTTCTCCTTTTTGCATTTTGAAGTTCTATTTAGAATCTTAAGATTCAACAGTGCAAAATGGAAATTCTTGCAATTTTTCAAGTCTTTCGGTCTTAAAATTCAGCAGTGCATACATGAACACAGTACTGTTTGTGTGCTATCACAACAAGGTAAGTGGCTGCTCAACACTCATTAATGTTAGCGTTTTAGCGTGTTTAAGTGATGTCACTTTAATATATGCCATCATTGTTTTAGTTGTACGTTTTACTGGTTTTTTAATAAGCTTAGTGTTAAAACACCTTTTTGGTGTAAATGTGGCTCAACTGGGTGTGTGGGTAGCATTTTGGCCTCACAGTCAGGAGGTTCAGGGTTCGAATCTGCGTTGGAAGAACAGTGGAGTTTGCTAATACAGTATAATAGTTTGCATGTTCTCCCCGTGCGTGTGTGGGTTTTCTCCGGGTACTCGGGTTTCCTCCCACATTCCAAAAACATGCATGTTAGGTTAATTGGCGACTCTAAATTATCCATTAGAGTGTGAATGTGAATGCTTGTATGTCTGCCCTGCGATTGGCTGGCGACCAGTCCAGGGTGTATCCCGTCAGCTGGGATAGGCTCCAGCCTACCCGCGTCCCTAATGAGGATGACGCGGTATAGAAAATGGATGGATGGCTCAAATGAAGCTGCACATTTACTGTCATGCAAACATTGTAGAAGCCCCGGTATGATGATGTCTCTGGCAGTTAGAAAGTGTGGAGGAAAGTGCAGAAAGAAAACTGGGTCAACCACATCCCAAGCAGCCATACCTACTGATTTTTACTAGGGATGATATTGCTGGGTCGATTCTATCGGCCCGATATTGGCCTAAAAATGTGATATCAATCAATATCGGTATCGCTTTTTTTCCCCTATAATGAAAATTGAAACAGGTAGGGGTCAATGGGCCAGCGATCAGTAACGGAGGATTCTTGTGAAAACTCACTAATGCCAGTCCCAAAAGCCGATCACCGGTGGTTAGCACTATTGCAGCCCACAGCGATCATTTGGAGCAGTGTAGTACAAAACAGTGATAGTGCAGTGATATTGTATTCTCTTCAAGAAGTAAGGCCTGTGTGTTTTTGTCTAAATTATAGGCTGATTTTATGGGTTCTGTTTTCATATACCATATAGCCATGACAAAATGAACCCCCACTGTATTAATTAATTAATAATTTTATTAGTAATAACCAATTTTTTGGGTCCGCTGGCAGTATCAGTATCGGTTGATCAGTTGGATAATATCGGCAAAAAAGTCAGTATCGGCCATCCCTAATTTTAACCCATTTGTGTTCCTTCCCGCAGGCCTTACTGGACACACAGAAGTTGTGAGGGTGGTCTTCTCTCCCAAGGACATCAGCCTGGAGGAGCTGCTGAAACACTTCTGGGAGAAGCATGATCCGACACAAGGTAGTAGATGCGGCACGCGACAGCCCTCCACACCAAAACGTCACTTATCAAAAAGGAGGCATCCCAAAGGGGCAAAGGGTGTATTAGAGCAGAAGGATGCTGCCCAGACGTGCGCACGTGTGTACGTTGTGGTGGGAGGGTGAGGTCTCGTGGGTGTAGGCCAATGCCAGACAGTGTTAATGTGTCTCAGATCCATTCATCCATAGAGACACATGCCACTGTGGTGGATGAAGCCCCAACAAAACCAAAACACTTCTTCAATAGTGAAGATGTTCCGAAAATCCGTCTGTGTGTTTCCTTACAACGCAACATAGTTAGTAGGTGTGAGATGAGAGGAGATTTTAACATGACTTTGAAAAAAAGGGAAAAGCACAATGGGGGGAAAACAACAACAATGACAATATGTTTCAGTCTGCCAATTTTATTTTTACTACCTCACCTTGCATTGCTCCTCACGAGGCGCCGCTCTTTTTCACTGTGTGTGTATGTTACCGGGCCCGCCTCCGCCCGCCGAAACAAAGCGACTGTTGATTGTTCTACGGGACAAACACTGCAAGCTGGCGAAACCAACGCAAAGAGTGAACGCATGCCGTATATTGAGGCTAGCAAAACTATTTTCATTCATTGTGTGATTCAATAATTCAATTTTTCCAGGAAAAAGCACAATAATGGTGAATCGGGGAAAATTGAAAGGTGAAATGGAATAAAAGGTTCAAAGCAGAAGGATTAGCGTGTGTGCCCGGGACGGGACATTACTGATATTACAGCATTTGATGTATTACCACACAGACCTGCGTCGTTCCCCTTCCTGTTCTGTTCCGTCATTTTCGATGACGGTTCGGTGCAACTTTAGAGGCCGGACAGGGCATTAATGGCACGCCTCTTTCCCCCCACGGCCCGTCTTCTTCATCTCTTTTTTTGTGAGTCTCTCTTGTTTCGCCTGCTCACCGGAGGAGGTGATGTAAGAACATTAATGCACCGGGAGGGCGCCGGAGGAGCGTGCACACGGAGGGAGCAGGGCATGAGAGAGAGCGAGGGGACGGGCAAAGAGCTACTCTGCTCACTCATATGGAATGGAAGGGCGAGGGGGGGGGGGCTGGTATGACAAGTTGGAAAGAGGTGAATCAAAGATTTATAGGCCTTTGCTCGTCACCGCCGCACACACACACACACACACACACGCACACAGCCTGTACCCACTGACATTACTGGAGTCGATGCCGTCATGTTTTGCATTCGTCATGATTGCGCTTACATATTCAGCGTGACCCAAATACAATATAAATGTCGGCGCGCTCGAAAGCCGCAAGAAGGAGGGAAATTAAAGAGGTCGTGGAGGTCAGGCTGTAGGTACTGTAGGTTATGTGCGTCTCCCCGCCAAAGACCCGCAACGAGTCCAAAAGAGTAGTCATGCACAGACTTGTCTCCTCATGTTTTATTTACCGCCTGTGCAGTTCATTGTCTACGCCGCACTTAGGAGCAGTTCCAAAATACCTTTTCTTGTATTTTTTGGCCAGTGTTACCTACCGAGCGTGCCTCGTCTCAACCCTCAACCCCCCGACCCCCAACCAGCTTCACCTCGCCAATTCCGGGAAATTCTCTCTGATTTGACAAATGTGGCGTGATGTGGCCCGCTGGCTGTGCCTTCACGCGTGCTTAAGCTCCAATTTATTCCGTCCACCTTATAGAGATGCTCTCGGAGTAAGGCAGGAAGTTTCGAGATATCAACACACACACACACGCGCGCGCCATTGCATGCACACGTTGGTGGACACAGCTGTCACATGTGAGTGTATGTTTAGAGTTCATGTACTCCTCCTTATAACGCCTGTGTTTTGGGATCTGCGCCTCTCCGCTTTGCCTCAGTTCAAAAGGGTTTAGTCCCGACAACGTGATGTCAGGTCTGCGTCGGCTCCGCCAATCCCGGCCCGGATAGCAACATTAGCAGCCAATCAGAAACTCCCGGCAGCCTTTGCCGTGTGCCCTCTTTCCATATTCAGCAATGCTATAGTCTCAATCTGCCGGCTTCTCTGGGATGTTGCATAAAGACGACCCCCCCCCGCCTAACCACATCATACCCCCAAAATTCAAGACGTGTAGCTCCGTATGTCTTGAGTTATGACAAGTCTTCAATAATGCAAGCTCACACATGAGCGCACGCCGACGAACTCTGCACAAAGTGGCATCGGCGTGTCAAAGTGCAAGCGTGGATTTGATGACGAGCTTATACACGCGCTCTCAACTTACTCCCACGCATGAGCTCGTTTATTTTAATTGTTCGTGCATCCAACTAGGCTGCCTATACGAAGGCCTTGATTTTTTCCCCCCTTTTTATCGCTGCTCCGTTAACCTGCCAACATCCCCCCCCCCTCTCTGTTAAGCTCCACAATCAGCTTTTTATCCCCCAACCCAAGCAAACACGTTCCAATTCTCCTTTTTGAACCGCCGTTCCCCGACCCCCCCTTCTTTTCCTCTCCCCTTCGCCACATTCTGTTCCAGTTCACCTCGCTCGCAACCCTTCGCCTCGCCCGCCTCACCTGGACCCTGTCCTCGTTACGGCGGGCCCCGAGAGCAGGCGAGCGAGCGGCTGAGCGAACATGCGGCCCCTCAGCCCGTCAGCACATCCGCAGAGCAACGCAGTGAGTCGACTTGCTCCCCCAGGCCATCCGCTCACCACATAAACACTCGCCCTCCTCTTTTATCTCTTAGTCACTCTCTCCTCCCCCCACATCATCCCTGCTCTTCCTCAGCTCCCCTCCTCCACCCCGCCGCTGTTCATCTTAACAACCAAGGCCTTCCCCCTCCTTCTCTTTGTTTCCTTTCCTCCTTCTACCTTTTCCTTTATTTTTGAGGCCATGTGCTCTTTACGGTACGACTTGCTGATGCTGCGTCAGTGAATGATCATCATCTATTCTGGAGGTCGCTCAAGTCCATCCAACATGTTTGATAGTGTCTGCACCTTCACGCAGTCCGCAGTAGGGACATGATGGTACGGCATCACCCCCGGTTGGGTACCTACCTCGGTATTAAGGTCATGGTGCGGTTCAATTTTGTTAAAGTAATGCAGTGGTTCTTGGTTATTTTCTGTCACGCCCTGGGCCCCAGGGGCCAGAAATGTTGTCATGCACCCCACCATTTAAAATACCACGACAACTGATAATACGTATTTATCTGTACAAATTGAATTAGAAACTGAAAGCAGGAAAATGCAACAACATGGAGAGCTGTGAAGTGTAAGTCAAATGGCATGTTGAGTATAATACATTTGGACATATTGGCAGCTTTACACTAATATTAAAAGTACTCCCTGCTCCTGGGCTATCGGTACGCCTCTGGACCAAACCTATGATTCAGATTACGATACCGCTGCTGGAGAATTTGAGTTATGGAAGTAATGTAAAACAAAAGTACATTTTGCATTGTCAAGCTCAGTACACGTCCAATCCCAACGCCGTGTTGTCTTGACTTCGGTGTACTCATGCATGTGCATCATTTTCACAGGTA
This sequence comes from Oostethus manadensis, assembly GCA_024372805.1. Classification (NCBI taxonomy): domain Eukaryota; kingdom Metazoa; phylum Chordata; class Actinopteri; order Syngnathiformes; family Syngnathidae; genus Oostethus; species Oostethus manadensis. The sequence continues at coordinate 2,099,160 of QODF01000026.1, read as the reverse complement.
AGCGTCTTTCGATGGCAGGGGTCGGGAACCTGTTTGGCCATGAAAGCCACATATTTGAAAATGTATTTCCGCGAGAGCCATATCCTATTTTTTAACATTGAATACTATGTGTGCGCCAGTCCAGTTGACTAACTGTTGGATTTATGGATTTATTTTGAAAGTATGGAACAAAACAGATTTTGTATCGGAGCTTGGTATTGTTGTGGCACAAACGGACCCAATCCCAAAATAGAACCAAATCAGTCTATCTGCAAAGTCATGCTGATGGTCGTTGGTCTCCTAACAAATGAGCATGAATATTCCCTGATGATAATATCTTCCCCCCAGCTGGCTGCGACACACGCCAATTCCCTTTTGGGGGTACCCCCGTGTCACCCCGAGTCACCCGCATCCCTCAATTTGGGGCCCGTCTTCCCCCACCTTAGAAAAGAAAAACTGAACCCCACAGGAGACGACCTTGAACTCTGACCCTGACCCCTGCCACCCCCAGACTCTGAGCCTCTCTACCCCCCAAATGGTGTGCTCATTACCAGGTGTCAGTTATTGCACCCCCACGCACACGCTTGACGGCCCTAATTTATGGAGATTGTGTGGCACGTGTGTGTGAGTTTCTCCGTGCCCTTTTCATTATATCATAAAGACGTCTATTTGAAAATAGATGGGGTGGAGGGGTTTGCTCTTAAGACGCTTACCAGTACTGTGATAGAAGGTGGAAGTTTTGATGACAAACAAAGCTGCAGAGAATCTGGACGCATGGATGGTACATTGTCATTAGTTATGGTTGCATTGCATGTAAGACAAGCATTCAAGTTGGTAGCAGAGCAAAAATAATGTGCTTGATTTGAATGTAGCTAAAAATAAACAGCGCTTGGGTCACTGTGCTTCTGACAACTTGCCCAGAACCATGAAGACGCATTTGAGAGGGATGTTCCGCAGTGGAAATCACATGCAAGCGATCGAGATAAGGACGTACATTTCACCGGACGCCATTTCGCTGCGTACATTGCGCCGCTCACAGCCAGCCGAGCATGGCTGGGCTGTGTTGCTCCGTGTGTTGTCACACATTGGCTGCCCTTATGGAGAGCTCGCACGCACGTGCAAATGTGTGTATGTGCGCAGCCACCGGGGGGATGCTCTCACCATCCCAAACTCTGCCTCTGTCTCCAGCGCATCAGCAGCAGCTTACATAAGACCAGGGCAAAAATAGCAGCTGAGAGAGGAGAGGAAGGAGAGAGGGTTGTGCTGGCACGCACACGTAGCGGGACCGCAGGGCACAGCGCAACCTACTAGCACGAACGTACCACATTAAAAAAGAAAAAACAGAACAGAAGGGAGGCTGTGCTCATCGTCCATTTCTACCTACTGTGTTTTATTTGTGTTCCACCAAAGCGCAAATGATGGTAGTTGGTCTGACTCAAAACACCGATTGATACCCTGCAAGGCCCGGTAGTGACTCCTTTAGAATACAGAATTTGACATTGAGCTTGCTATTTTCCATCAGGTCTCTCTCTCTGTTGCTCGAAATGGGAAGGGAGTCACTGAGCTCTGTCTACTAAGAACTGATAACCAGCAAATTAAAACATTTTGTCATATTTGACTGTAGCAATTCACTTACTTCCTGGTTAACAAATGGGTGGTGCTACTAAATGTCACGATAAATGTATATTATATATATTATATATAAATATTATATATAAATATTGCATATATATATATATATATATA